>JAIGNY010002648.1:132500-270000 GCA_020152595.1 Chiridota heheva | reverse complement strand
AGCAAATAATCTACTTGTAACTCCACAATACATTTTCGGGAATTTCTCAGATAATATTTGATAAATTGATTTACTTTGAGATCCAACAGACATTATTTTCCAGTTTGGTTACCCAGTGTACCAATTTTCATCAGGCCTCCTTTGTATGGTCTATAATTCACCCATAGAAATACTCAATTCTACACTTACAACAGCAACAACAACAAAATCCCTGTAATAAGGAACTGCAAAACTAGCTAAGTTTAATTCAATAATACTGCAGGCCGCAGCACAGTGCTGAGCTAACAAATTAAGGTGTTTCTTTCTTGGATTCTGAATAACGACTCTCCTTCTAAATCTGGTTTTCTCTCCAAGTCTTTAAGTTTTTGGAGAACTTTGATGCATTTTTTTATTTAATGAATTATTCCCGCCCCTTGGTGAATCATTAACTCTGATTGGCCTAAAGTGACACATGTTACTACCCCTAAGAGCTAGACGAAGGCGGTGTACCCTCCTTTATCCCAAATGGCACCACCAAATTAAATTATACCCGTTATTGGCAAATGATACCCAATACTACCATTACTGACTAAGATCACCTATATTATAGCCAAAACAAATCCTTGGCTCCTTCGTACATAAACACACTAAAGTGACTCATCTGGACCAAACATAGGCTTATAAACACAAAACACAGCCTGATATAGGGCTCAAGTATTGATAGATTGTATAAATTTCCTGTATACTATTATCGATTTAATTGCGATTCATTAATTGCGATAATTAATTATTTGCTCAAAAAATGGCTAATAGCAATATGAGGAAAATATGCCCTAGTTAAAAGCATGTCTTGTTGCAAAGATGTAAAATCCTTCTTGCTTTTATATGTTTATGATTTGAATTTCCCTCAAAAGGAAACATGTTACTGAAAATTGTATTTATACAACAGGAGACAAAGAAAATTGTTAATTAGGGTGGAGAGGGGGAATACACCCATTATGGGAGTATTCCCTCATAATGTGTGTGGGGGGGGGGGGGGGAGAAACACGGAGGGTAGGCCTATAAATGTTGTATCTATATATCGTTTTGTAGTAGTTGCTGCTGTAGGATATTGTGTAACTTCTTCCTGGGACGTACAACGTAAACTTCAATATTATCATGCTACGTCGGAGTTCTTACTCACAAAGTGGGGAGGCTTAACACACCCCACCCTAACACACATCTGAGGCTAAGCATTCTTTTGAAAGACATTTGTTATCTACAAATTGGGTATATAGTGGTGCGTGGCCCGGGGGAGGGGGAGACCTCCCAATATTTACGGCCCTGAGT
Organism: Chiridota heheva; assembly: GCA_020152595.1. Classification (NCBI taxonomy): domain Eukaryota; kingdom Metazoa; phylum Echinodermata; class Holothuroidea; order Apodida; family Chiridotidae; genus Chiridota; species Chiridota heheva. Next base: position 268,692 of record JAIGNY010002648.1, on the reverse strand, counting down.
GTTTTAATTTTAAGAGAAGAATTATCTTTTTGATTCCTATGCCAGACATGACAGTACATGAAATGCGAGGAACGAGAATTAAAATTTTAAAAAATCGTGCAGAACGACAAAAAGAGCTCACTAAAGTAACTTATGTAAAGAAAATGAAAATGAAGAAACTACTGTTGCATGCTTAACAGTAAAGAAATCAAATAGATAGTACAAGGATAAAGTACACTTATCTCACTAAAAAGAAAGAACCGAGAGAGAAAACACATTAGATTTTCATGGAATAAAAAAGGACTTATCCCAACTTTTGTATGCAGTAATACCCAAATTTTGCTGTTTAATACTTTAAAAAATAAAAATAAAACAGGGAGGGGGGGGGGGGGGCGAACTCACCTGATTTCAAGGCCCTTGGTGTTCGCGAACTTAGGGCCGGGTATATGCAGCATACTACCCCTTTTATTTATGCTTCTAGCAAAAGTTGTAAGCCGTTTTGTATAAATTTTAATGTAAGAGTTAATGGAGGTTTTCACCAGGTAACGGTCGATTACCGACGTTATGGGAGAGCAAAGGTCAGTTTGAGTGCAGCATATTCTGAAACAATACATTTTAAAAACAAAATTACGAACATTAGCGATCACCTACATGTATTCAAAAAAATGTTAGGCTATGACGTTTGCATGTTTGATTTTTTCTGCGTATGAGTTCCTATTTGTTTACAGTTTTAGTTTCGCTACGGAAAAAGCGTACTGCCGTGATTCCCGGGATACATGTTCCCCTACTTTTTAAGTATAGGCCTATAAAAAAAAAAAAAAAAAAAAAAAAAAAAAAAAAAAAAAAGTACACAATTAGGGGAGGGGGATTTGTTTAAGTTTCAATTCGCATCTTATGCCCCCAAGTTTGGATAAAAAGCCATGCATGCTCCCTCACGTTGAAGATGTGAATTTACGGCCCTGAAGGGTCCAAGATTCATTGTATGAACATGTGTTTTTGCATCTCATCCACCCCATGCCATTTCAGAATTCAATTGTCTGATCAGGGGCGGCGGAGCCTTCAAAATATTGGGGGATTTAATGAGATAAAGTGACATGTAATAACAATATTTGGAGGGGGAAGGGGGGGGGGGGTAGATCAAGTAACGTGATACGTTCTTGCGTACAAAAATCTCGCTTGAGCCAGAATCTCAAGAGCAAAACTGTAAAAACCTAGGAGGAGATGCATTTTTAAACAAAACTTAGTACAGTTACTTAGTGGGTAACATATGAGAGGTCACGTACGATTTGATAATCTCCACTCATACACTCTACGTATGGGTGGAGCTAAAAACAAATAGAATCTATTCACTCATAAAGATTACATAATCAGATAATACATGGAAGTTGTTACATACATTTAGTATTTATTCGACACAATTAAAGCATGTCATTTACCAGGGCTACCGACACCGAGGGTGGTGGTGGTAGGAGGCATGCCTTCAATAATTTTCTAAGCAGCAATTTTTAAAAGAAACCCTTTACCTATTCGCCTGATGGGTAATTGTCAACATTGGTCCAAAACATGTTATAGATATTGTAAAGCTAAAAACAGATCAATCTTCTAGAACCTGAAACAGCTGGAAAGATTTGAAAAGAAATTGTCATAAAAAATTAAAGCATGTCATTTACCAGGGCTACCTGGGACTGGTGGTAGGAGGCATGCCTTCAATAATTTTCTAAGCAGCAATTTTTAAAAGAAACCCTTTACCTATTCGCCTGATGGGTAATTGTCAACATTGGTCCTGGCTCCCCAATCTCATACCTATAGGTGGGTTCTGCCTACCGAAAGTGGGGGAAAGTCAAAAGTGTGTGTTTGCGTGTGGAGAGAAAAAGAAGGAGGGGAGGGAGGGGTTACAAAATCACTCTAGAATACAACACATCACCATACAAAAGTTTACATTTGGACAAAGAGGGAGGATGGGGAAAGTGCCCCATTGTTTCCCTCAAACCCCGCATATGTTCAAACCATAAAAGTAGGAACCATGGGGCCAGGAGGCAAGAATCCTCCACTTTTTCGAAAACTGACAAAAGTGCCCCCTTTTTTTTCTTTAATGAGAAGTGCCCCTCATTTACTATCCAAGAAGCGTCTGAACTTTTATCTACCCATCAAAAAATAAAGCAGGCTTATACCATGGCACCCCAAATTAAACAAAATATGTATAAGACTGGATGCTTCATAACAAACTTAGACTTAATGACACCAAAACTGAATTTTTGATCATTTCATCAAAAAAACAAATGCATTCCATAAAGTCCATTGATTTGAGGATCGGTGGGTCTGTGATTGTTCCTTCATCATCCGTTAAAAATTTCGGTATCATGTTTGAACCTTGTATGAATATGAATTCCCAGATCTCTTCAATATGTCGTACTGTTAATTTTCATTTGCGTAATATTTCTAGAATCAGACGGTACATTGATCAAAATACTTGTGCTCATGCAGTGCGATCTCTCGTCCTTTCTCGGCTGGATTATAGCAACTCCCTGCTTGGTGGCATTTCACGTGAAAACCTTCAACGCTTGCAAAGACTTCAAAATCGTGCAGCGCGCATAATTTTTGTGTTGATAGACGTACAAGCGCTTCCCCGTCTTGCGTGTTCTTCATTGGTTGCCCATCCAGCAGAGAATTGATTTCAGGATCGTACTGCATGTGTACAACTGCATTAAAAAGAATGCGCCTTCATACCTTCAAGAATTGCTGCATATTTATAAGCCTGGACGCGTTGGTCTAAGATCCGCCAACAAGGATGTCACTCGCCTTGTGGTGCCAAGAACTAATCGTGTCAGTGGGGACTGCGCCTTTTCTGTCCTGGGACCACGTTTGTGGAATAATCTACCCATTGCAATCCGTCAGGCTCAAACTGTTTATACTTTTAAGAAGGCCCTTCAGACTCATCTTTTTCCTTCTGATTAGGTTTTATGCTGTCTATAATATTTAATTTCTTGTTTTATTTATCTAGTTTTTTGTTTGTTTATATTTTATTTTTCATTAATTTTTCTATGCTTTTATATTGTCCTGCAAATGTTTTAAATTTGTTTTGTTATTGTATATTAAGAGTTTGTCTATGTATTATCAATTTTATTGTAAAGCGCTTCGATCCACGGGAGAGGCACTATATAAATAACTTCAATAATAATAATAATAATAATGATAATATGTTGAGCTACTACATCATTGGTGTTCTGGTTTCTTTGACCTACATATGACATGTATGAATTATATATGAAGGATTACAGGAGAAACTTCTTTCAGCCACTTCATTTCACCGGTCAATCGGTGAGTGATAGTCCAATTCAGATAGTCCATTTCACCGGTCAGTCGGTGAGTGGATAGTCCAATTCAGATAGTCCATTTCACCGGTCAGTCGGTGAGTGGATAGTCCATTTCACTGGTCAGTCGGTGAGTGGATAGTCCAATTCACTGGTCAGTCGGTGAGTGATAGTCCATTTCAATGGTCGGTCGGTGGGTAATAGTCCACTTCACTGGTCAGTCGGTGAGTGATAGTCCATCCTCATGCATACAATACAAGTAACAAGCACTCGGTTCAGTAAATTTGAGTTGGCGGCGAAGTTCTGACAACACTATCTTTTATCTGTTTCTTGCTTTATCCCCAATTGAGTAAATGTCACACGGAGCGATGAATCAAATCATAATTACACCTTACGTTGAGAGGCACAACACTGAAATTGTATTCGAATCTGTTGGAACACCAACCACATCATTAACAGATACAAGCAAAAGAAAACTGGTGATAATTTGACAGTTTGACAAATTAAACGTCTTACTTCTCGAGTTTTCAGGCTTAATATGACCTAGGCAAATTCTTGAAGGTATAAATTGAAAGGTAATCAATTTTCTAAAGTTAATTCAATATTTTATCGTTTATTAAATCTCTTAAAAGGAATAATCGGGATAAAATGAAAGTTAACCATACGTGAAGGTCAATGGACAGATGGACGTCTCATTAGATCAAGCACTGAATCACCGAACTGCTAAAGCAGTTTTAAATCTTGGGTAAACTTTATTTGAATTTCTGAAATAAATATCATATATTAATTAAAAACATAGATTCATAGTCAGGAGCGTATGAGGGTGATCAATAGGGAGAGATGTAGGGAAGGGGATGGGGAAGAATCCCCCAAACCATGAAGCAGAAAGTAGTTTACCCAGCCAATAGGCAGGTAGGTTTTATTGTTTCAATCATTTTTTGCACCTGTAAATTGTGATGTAAAAATAAAGGATATTTGTTTTTCTCTACAAAGGTAGGCTGGGCTGAAATATACTTCCGTGGTGTAGTCCAAGGAGAAAATCGCTGTTGCTCTAGCTACGGATTGATCTATTTTAAAGAAATTTAAGCGTTTATTAGCCAACCAAACCGTTATCATATACCACGAAGACATTTTGAAATAGATTTTCAATTATAAACATAAGTTCCCTTTATTTTGAATAAAATACAAATCCCATCAATAAAAAAAGAAAGTGACACATGTGTGACGTCGTTCATCAATAGTAGACTTTATTCACCAGTCATTTCTATACAAAACTTACTTGATTAAAGCTCGATACATCTCTAAAATGGAATACAACAAACAATTCCTTCCCAGTTACGTCAGTGGCGGTGATTTCTTTTTAACATTGGGGGATGAACCCAGACAGTGATGTAGCCTGCCATATAGGCTTCATATAAGGCTTCATTTTTTAGGGGGGACATAATGATATTCGTCCCCCAACAAAATGATTAGGAGTACATGCCCACCCCCCCCCCTCTTCCTCCCCCCGTTCCAGGGATCGCCGCCAAATATTTTTATATTGTACCAAACATGATGGGCATATTACCAACTTCCTGCCCACCAAAATATATTTTTAATTCCCATTTTCAAGGTTCAATTTCTTATATTTCTATATATTTCCACACGAAAGACTGATCACCTATTTATGTCCGTTCATTTATTTCATTTAAGAATTCGGCTGAAATGTGAAGGCGCATTATTCAGGAGTCTCTAGAATGTTCCAACATACTTCGTGCACTTCGTACTTGATATGAATGTTCAAATCAAACGTAAATATATATAACGAATACTTACCAGGGGCGTACGAAGGGTCACATATCAGGGGGCAAAAACACCCAAATTTTCCCAGTGACAGTTGAAAGAATTGTAAATTAAGTTTCCATCAAAAGTTGCTGCTAATCGAAAAAAAAAGCTTTAATTTCCGGAAATTTCCTCAATTTCGTACATTTTTCTTCACTTTGGAGAAATTTTCTTGAATTTTGAGGAAAATTTGGGCAGTTTTGGGGAAATTTTGGCCAGTTTTCGGATATTTGTAGCCAGTTTTCGGCAAATTGTCTGCAATTTGGGAAATTGTACCAAAAATATCCAATAATTTTACCACATTTTTCAATCTCATGTTAATAATTTTCTAATTTCATCTCCCACTGTCCCAACCGGCCGGGTAGAAAGCATGCAATCGGGAAGGTGAATTCCGCTCGGGGACAGCTTTGTGACCCCCCCCCCCCTCCCCCTTCCCCCGCTTCCCACAATTAGACTGCAATTTAAAACTTTGCATGACAGACTTAGCAGAATGGCGTCACTTTTCGACCGAGCGCTCCCCGTCACTTTTCGACCGAGCGCTCCTAGGTCTAAGGACGTGTAGAGAAAACATTAGGACATAATTTCTTTATAGTCTATTAAAACCCAATAAATGACAAAAGATTTCATAAAAACCGGGTACAATGGATGATTTGACAACTTTTTAAATGGTCAGGCATCAACTTAGTTAAATTGTGATAAGCCTGGGCGGCCTCGTGTATTTTGTTATGTAAATCCTTTGTTTTTGGAATTGCTTTAAATACTTTTCTTTCCACACCCCATGCATATCATAATTGTATTCACTTTTATCACTAACTGAGTCTACTGAGATTAATAATCTAAATTATTTATTGCAAATTTCTTAACTTTAGGATCAATCAGCTGGAACTTACTTTCGAAATTCAAAGTCGACCCTTTACATGCGGGCAGCGGCTGTGCGAAAATTAAAACTCTTTATAAAACGCTAGTCAATTCTAGACGTCCATAAACCTTATGAATTATCATTTCATATTAGATTCCCAAAATTAGGCTTACACAGTCCCAACATAGTTAAAGCTATATAGATGCAAAAGGCTTGTAATTATATGATGATATCATGAATGCAATTAAAAATGTAAGCATTGAAAAAAAATCTTTAAAATATTTTTTTTTTTTTATCTTAAAAATATTAAATATGTTCTCTTTGCATCAATTTCCCACATTATTAACCGTTGCCCCCATTTTGAGGTTCTTACTTGTGTGAATATTGGAATTTTTCATATTTCCCCTATTTTCTATGTTACGTTCCTTTAATTTTCATGTAAAATGTTTCTAAAATAATAAAGTAAAAAGTCTCTTATTTATGTATATATGTATTTGCAACATTGCAAGGAGTGGATTAGAACTCTTCGAACTGATTCTTCCGAACATGATTACTTCAGTACTTCTACCGATCAACTGGTTTGGGAATTTTCCCTTTATCATCCAAGCAATCAGCTGCACTTACTGAATGCAAAATTGTAAGCAACAATGCGCGCGCTTATACCTTTATACGTGACGCACGTACGAGTAGCGTTTGAAAGCATTTTCTGTGGTACCCTCAGTCCAGGTCCCATATACGGCGTGAATTATGTAAACGGCCAAGAATCAGTGGGGTGCGCAGGATTTCATAGGTCGGAAGCCAGATCTTCCCTTCCCCGAATGGTCTGTTTATGAAGAGAAGTCTCTAAAATAGAATGTGTAAGGTCTCTCCCCTCCCCACTCCCCTTCAACACTTAACACCACTATACCATAATTCAAATTTAAACAAGCGTTATTACGATTAACTCATTACGGTAAAAAAATAAAACAAAGAGGTAATGAATTTTCCTCCGAATGTTCGTAGAGGTGAAGGGACATGCATTTGCGCACGCTACTGACAAGAATTCCCAGTGTTTTGTTTGGTCGATATGATACCCTCAGTTCGATTGATGCATTATGGACACGTAAATTTCGGCCATGTGACTTTATTTTAATTTAGTTTTCCGGAAATTGCTGATTCAGATGTAAAAAGGTCTATTTCAATCAATCATCCTTTTCCATTTTCTGCCATGGTATCATGAGTTTCTTGAACTGATCCAGTAACAGTTGCAATATCGACTCTATTAGAATGACAAACTTTTCCACAAATTAACCGCTTCAAATGATTCCTAAATTGTTCATAGTTCACAGTATAAATAAATGGCGCCGAGCACATGTTCACCAGGACTAAAGTAGACGCTGTGTGGTGGAATACACCCTCGAAGTCATACGGACTTCCGAGATTGAACATAAGGTAGCCGATTTCCGTCGGGGACCAGCAGATCACGAACGATAAGAACACGAGGATTGTTGTTATGGTAACGTTTTTCTTGGCACGACTGAAGACCTTACCAGTCTTCCCCTGTCCTCGGTTTCTAAGCATATTGATGATCATGAGGTACGAAAATGTCATTATTGATAAAGGAATTAAGTATTCTAATAAAAACACCAGGACGCCTAACGTCACCTGAACAGTTTTTGTTGGATACGACGGATAGCAGCTTTCTGGGTCAGGTAAGTACACGTGCACAGCTATCCAATAGGACTGGTACACCAGCCCAAATAACCAGACCGCCACTATTCCAATCTTGGCACGTTTTGCCGTGAAATGGTTTCTATGTAGTATTGGTCTTACAGTAGCGAAGTATCGTTCCAATGAAATAAGTACTAAATTCTGCGTCGTTCCGATGTAAAGGGCCCATAACACATATTCATTGTCCCAAAGTCTGCATAAGATTTCTGAAAAGGTATAACCTTTACCACTAGGTACAGTGTTGGACCAAATCGATCCAAAAGGAATACTATTGCTACTATAAAATCCATGACTGATTGGTTGAGGATGAGAAGATTGGTTATTGAATTGAAAGAACTTCTGTATTTTAAGAAAACGATGATCACCAATCCATTTCCAAAGAGGCCCAGAACACCAATGATGGCGTAGATCACTTTCAAAATGACGTCACCGACGTGTTCAGAACCGGGCAGTGCAGATGTCGGCGCCACCATCACTGATTGGCTAATAAGGATTTGTGCGACGGTTGATTGGTCGGTTAGTATGGTACCTGACATCATAGTTTCCACGGTGACTGTGTACTACTCAGTCGTTTGCACTGAAAGAGAACAAGCAATACTCGTATTAATGGATTGAAAATCAATATAATGTAGGCTTTATAATATAGAAAGCCAACAAATTGGATAGACGACAACCCGTAGGCGATGCTGTTTCTTGCTTGGTTAAGTTTTCACCTATAGCCAACCAACAAAGCAAGCAACCTGACAACCAATTAACGTCTCTGGGTTGCGAAATAAGCCACACCCACCTAGGTGGGGGCAAACAAACCTCAAATCCGAAATCGTGCATTACCAATGCATCACGGACGTTAAGATGTTCGCGAGGCCTCCCGCAAGCTTTGATCCTTTTATGGCACTTCTCCAGATCTTAAGAGTATTTAGCAAAGGGGATTGCTAAATGTTGCTAATAGCAATAAGATTTGTAAAGCCCGCAGCGGCCCCGTAAGCGCAATTTTTGTTCAATAATTTGTCGTCACTCAGTCTGTGTGTGCATAAATTTGTTTTGTACAGTAAATTGCATTGACTACATGAGCACGCGCCGCTAGCTAGTTGTACTGTACCAGTACCGCGTAGGATGTTTGCCCCACTCACGTAGATTTTGTTGCTAGGCAAATTCATGCGGTAATTTGTTGAAAAAGCTGTCAATCATCTAATTCAGACAGCTTAATTTGATCTACGTGACAACAAGAAAAACACTTACAACTTTAAATAAACGCGACTTTCTCAGTTAACTGGCTAACTTAAAGTTCACTGTGACCAAATATCATATCGTTAAATATAATACACCTTCGTTTTTCTATAGTCTCCCAGACATGTGTCTTATGTTCACAAGTGTAACTGTTTTAAGAGATTAAAATATTCATACAGTTTACGCCAACTTCAGAACTGAAGATATTCTGCAATCAGCCCAGAACGAATTTTAAAAGGTTAACATATTCATACATTTTACACCACCTGAAGATGTCTACTTAAAATCTGTGCTACTCAGGAAATCAAATACTTTGGGATTAGTTCTGTGGTCAAGCAAGTTCATCTGATGTGAAAGAGGACTTCAAAAGAAACAAAATGGTGAAGAAAGCATTCAAAAATGTTTGTTTTTTTGTTAAGGAGAAATTCAAGTTTAAAGTTTGGTATCATTTCTGTACAAACGAATAAAATCAAGACTAGTTGTGATGTCACAGCCTCAGATTCCTCAGTCTTAATGTATTTTAAAGAAAGTTTTTTTTTTTTAATTTTTCACTATTTAAATTATTTATCCTCAAACGTTCTTTAAGTGGTATATTATAAATACCCTTCCTAGATTCAGTTTTCCTACTTTTCTGACATATCCCATGGTTTTTAAGCCACAGAATCACAAAACAAAATATGATAGAATACATCAAAAGTTTGAAAATCTGAGGCTATGACATCACAACTAGTCTGATTTCAGTCTTTTCCACACAAATGATACCAAACTTTAAACTTCTGTATCTTTGAGTCAACATAATAAGATTTTTGAATGCTTTCGTTACCAGTTTGTTTTATTTTCCTGGCGACACACTAAGGATGCATATACGCATAAAGATTTTATTTTACTCATTTATTAATCAACCGTAACATACAAACACTGCCAATGTAACTCATGCTCATTATTTAAGTAACACACACACACACACACAACACGAGATGGTGTAGCGGTTATCATTCCTGTCTACAGACCACGAGGCCCTGGGTCCAAGCCTGGGTTGGGTAGACACGCCAGTGAACCACAACTGGTTATCAAAGGCCGTGGACATTGACTTGGTTGTCGATGTTATGTCTGTCCGTACGACGTACCTGTGTTCTCGTCCGAGTCGTATTAAGCGTTTCGTGATAGCATTGTAACTATCATAACCGAATACGCAGGTGACGACCCCGTCATTGTAATTGTGTGTTCACTCGTCGTCGTCGTCGACCACTGAACTAATCCTTTAACAACTATTCGACATGCCTGGATATGAATAAAACAATCTGAAGTATACTGTAAATGTTATTTCTTAGGAAATTGAAGACAAAAAGTCTTTCTGTGTTTAATTAAAGAATGAAGTTGGCGTAATTGTATGAATATATTAACCTATTAAATTCCAATTACTACAAATGTCACAACAATATCGGCTTGTAACCTGGTAACAAGTGAAATGTGACATCCCACTATATCACACATCGTCTTTTATTTTTAAGATATTGTATTGTCATATTTTGAAATAATAACAATTGAGTAATTAACAGATTATTAGGCGTATATTTCATATGCAGTATGAAGTATATGTTGAACAAGATTTTTGTGTCCCTTTTATCACGCAGGAAGTGAGAGCAATGATGATTATGTGACGTCATCTCTTTCAAAATAGACATCTTATACCAGCCGTTTTCATAATAAAAAAATATATAAAAAACTAGAACATCAATGATGTAATAGTTCAACATATATTTTGGGGTAATTTACAAGCCTGTTTTTTTGTTGGTTGGTAATTCGAGTAGATTGGGGTTGTTAGGAAAGAAATACATGTTTGATGTTTTTGTTTTGGGGAAATTCAAGAGGGAGCTTTAATATCGTTGTGATGCTAGAACATAAATGCTGTAGTAGCTCAATATATGTTTTGGGGATGTGTATAAGACTGTTTTTGTTGGTGAGGATCGAGTTACATTGGATAGGCTGGGGTTGTTAAGAAAGGAATACAAGTTTGATTAGCAGTGGCGCAACAAAGCCTGGGAATGCCCGGAATGGTAGGTAAACCTTACAGGCAGGCCCTGAGGCAAAATCGATTTGGGTCTAGCCTTGAACAATGGCATTACAATGTCTTTGTTTTGAGACCCAAAGCGCCAGGGGTTTCGGAAGGAACTCGGAGCAAGGAAAAAGAGCAGAAAATCAAGTTCATGGGCGCTTTTTTGACAGTAATTGGGGGGCACTTTTCATTTTAAAAAGGGGGGCACTCTTGTTAGTTTTCGAAATTGTGGAGGAAACGTGCCCCTGCCGCATGGTTCCTACACATATGGTTTGTGAGCATAACTAGGATTTAAGGGAGCAGGGGGCAATTCCGCACCTTCACTTGTTGTGCAAATGGGTACTTTTATATGGTGATGTGGTGTATCTTAGCGTGATTTTGTAATCCCCGCACGCACGCACGCGCGCGCGCCCACACACACACACTTTTGTCTTTGACTTTCCCGCACACTTCTGTAGGCAAATCCCGCCTATGGCTGGCTTCAAAGATTGAAGAGCCAGGACCAATGTTGACAATTAAATACCCATCAGGAGAACAGCTTCAAAAATAAAAAAGTCTAAGTTATGTTTCATGTTATAGTTTCAGTCTTGCGTGTTAAATAAATCACGGAAGAAATACATTTACATGTATGTTCTTGTAGTAAATAATTAAGTTAGACATTTAAAATCAGGCAATTATAAGCATGAATAATAACGGTTTTATCAAGCTGTGTGAATGATAGAACCCAATGGTGAAAACATTTGATCTTCTTCCTGTTGTGTAACCAAATGTTGTTTTCAGTTTTAAGAGATTTGAATTTAATCGAGATAAAAGCTTCTTTTGAAAATTGCTGCTTAAAAAACTTATTGGGGGCATGCCTTCTCCCACCACGGCCTTCGGTGTCGGTGCCCCTGGTAAAATGACATGCTTTAATTGTGACAAATGAATACTAAATGTATGTGACAACCTCTATGTACTATGTAGTATTTGTGAGTGAGTGAATTTCTATTTGTTTTCAAGCTTCAAGCATGACCTAGAATAATTTCAAATAAGTTTCAAAGGGCGGACCAGTCCTCCGCAACCAACTTTCAAGGGCACCCCCTGCCCCGTCAGCACGATTAGGATGATAAACCAGGGTGCTACAGCCCCCCTGGATAAACTCTGCACAAATCCGAACGTATCCGGGCGAGAACTTTGCTCTTGAGTTAGTGATCGCTTAAATTCAAATCCCTTAAAACTGAAAACACTGAACATTCGGTTACACAACTGGAGAAGATCAAATCTTTTCACCATCGAATTCTATCTTTCACACAGCTGGACAAAACCGTTATTATTCACGCTCATAAATTGCCTGATTTTAAATGTCTAACTTAATTATTTACTACAAGAACATACATGTAAATGTACTTCTTCCGTGATTCATTTAACACGCAAGACTGAAACTATAACATGAAACATAACTAAACTTTTTTTATTTTTGAAGCGTAAATGTGATTTTAGAGATGACTGCGTTAGTGGCGTCACGAATTATATTAATGATATATACCTTGCCACGCACTTTTTGACCTAAACATTAAATGTACAAATGTATCCATAGTGTACCTACAGGGGCGTATGTACGGGGTGGGACATTATTGGTACTGTCCTACATCTCCAAACCTGGACATGCTGGGTACATCACACTATAGACTTCATTAATGGAAATGATCTTACCATTCATTTGATATGCTTTTTAAAAAGATTGGTAAATGCATCGATTTTGGCCTGTGTAGTGACCAATCGAAAGTTCGATGACCTGTTGCGTATTCACATATTCGAAGGTCACAGATATGGCAAACTATACCTTTTTGACCAGCCGAGTAACTTGGTGTACATGTCGACAGGATTGGGGTATTTTAACATTTTGACTCAATACTGACCTCTGAACTTAATTTGCTCTTGACCTAGACTTAAAAAAACGGGCACCCCTCTTTAAAATGTTTCTACATGACCTAAGCTATTACTTTGGAAAGTTTGGTGCTTGAATCCAGCAGGTATAGACTTTTTAGCTAAGCCACCGGACTTATAACGATCAGTTTCATTCAAAGAGAGAGAGAGAGAGAGAGTTGAACACACAATTACAATGACGGGGTCGTCACCTGCGTATTCGGTTATGATAGTACAAATGCTATCACGAAACGCTTAATACGACCCGGACGAGAACACAGGTACGACGTACGGACAGACATAACATCGACAACCAAGTCAATGTCCACGGCCTTTGATAACCAGTTGTGGTGCACTGGCGTGTCTACCCACCCCAGGATTGAACCCGGGGCCTCGTGGTCTGTAGACAGGTATGATAACCGCTACACCACAGTAGGTAGATTTTCATTCAAACACGAATTGGCGTCTTTTATTACAGGAAGCTCTTATTTCCAGAAGTAATTCACGAACATGAAATTGTGTAAAAAAGCATGGCTTTGTTAATTGAATCCATTAACAATTGTTAAGAAATTGAGGGTGCACCGTCATTCTTTCAGAGTACACTTAGAATACACCACTTTTTCCCCTCCAAATTTGATCTCGTAAACCGAACAATAAATATATTGTAGATTATTCTTCACTTTCTTTGTGCCCATTATAAAACCCAAGGGGAAAACCATCCACTCGCTCTAAAACCATCTCACCCCAAAAGAACTCACCCAAAAGTTCACATATACCAGCTCGCCCCAAAACTAAGCTCAACCCAAACAAAGTTCCCATGTTTCAGCTCGCCCAGTTCCACCTTGTCTATGTTCTAACTCGCCCATGAACCAACTCGCCCAGTTCCAACTCTTCCCAGTTCCAACTTGCATTAGTTCCAACTTGTCCATATTCCAACTCACACGTGTTCCAACTCCCCCAGTTCCAACCCGCCCCAGTTCCAACTCGCAACAGTTTCAACTCGCAACAGTTTCAACCCGTCCGAATTCCAGCTCGCCACAGTTCCTACTCGCCCCAGTTCTAGCTCGCTCCAGTTCCAATTCGCCCCAGTTCCAACTAGCCCCAGTTCCAATTCGCCCCAGATCCAACTAGCTCCAGTTCCAACTCGCACCAGTTCCATTCCAACTTGTCCATGTTCCAACTTGTCCATGTTCCAATTCGTCCATGTTCCAACTTGTCCATGTTCCAACTCGCCCAGTTCCAACTCGCCCCAGTTCCAACTCGCCCAGTTCCAACTCGCCTCAGTTCCAATTCGCCCCAGTTCCAACTCGCCCGGTTTCAGCTCGCCCCAGTGGCAGTTCCAACTCGCCCCAGTTCCAGCTCGCTCAATTCCAACTCGCCTAGTTCCAACTCGCCTCAAAACCACCAAAATTAAGTTCCATAGACAACTCGCCCAAAGTCAACTCCAAAACTGGGCGAGCCTAGTTTTGTAGCGAGATGTTTTTGGGGTGGGTTTGGTTTTGGGGTCAGTTTGGTTTTGGGATGGATTGGAATTTGGGCGAGATGGTTTTGGGGTGGGTTGGAATTTGGGCGAGATGGTTTTGGGGTGGGTTGGTTAGGAGGCGCGTTGACTTGTAACCACAAAAGGTATGACCTCTTCCACTGATCTAATCCTTTGAGAGTTTGATCTCCAGACAATTTCAAATACTTGCTTTAGGCGTTTAAATAAAGACGCTATTAGTCTTCTAATAAACATGTTAATCAGAGTATTAACACTACTGGCGCCTCACGTAAACATGTAATTAATTTTCGCCCTCACCGTGATTACTCAAGGGAGCCTACTTACAATGAATTGATGAATAGTTTTACGACAACAATGACACTTTGTAGTAAATGATTGTAGTGCAGCTCTCTTCGATTAATAGCTCCATGGGTATACGAAAATCTAAGTGTAATAAGAAACCAGCTTCTCAATTTCAATCGATTGGCGGATTATTATATTTCAACTATTCATTATATTTTGTATTAATTTTGACCCACGCCCATGAATTATTAACTTCAGTGACGAACGGCTGAATTCTCTTTCTTGTTTGCAAATATGTTTCTGGTAATATATTTTTTGAGAGCTCTTATAATTTGAATTCATTAATCTCTTGAAGAGGCTGACAGACTGATACAACCTACAGGGAAAAGTACAATGTTATTTTATATTTTTTTTAAAGTTTTAGTCTGTCTGAAACATCGACGGGAGGCAACAGTGGCTTCATTGATTTAAAATCCACTAAAAACATAAAGAAAAAATATAAATTATATTATAGAATCGGTGAAAATTTGCCATTTCACAGTTTTTTGTGCAAATATGCAATTTTTTGTGTTACTTTTTTAATGTATAAACAGGATGTAGTCCCTAGCTGTCTGTTTTCTTATGAAAATCCAAAAACTTCCCAGGGGCGTTGCAAAGTTCACACATTGAGGAAGGGGGAGGGGGTGGGGGAAGGGGGGTGTCTACTAAATTTGCCCGATTTTATTAAAAGTGCCCGAATTTTAGGCAACATGGCTTTCACATATATACGGTACATGTTATTATTTGCATTTTCCAAGTGATGTATTTTGAAGTGTCTGGAACAACAACAACATCATCATCATCACCACCACCACCAACACCACCACCAACACCACCACCAACACCACTACCAACACCACCACCACCACCACCACCACCACCACCACTACCACCCACCACCACCACCACCAACACCACCACCAACTCCACCACCGCCACCACCAAAACATCATCAGCATGCCATCATCATCATGCCATCATCATTATACAGTTTTTTTTTTTGCTTTTCAAAATTTGCAATCAAGATTTTCGAATGAAATTTCAGATCATGATTGGAATAAAAAATAAAAGGTCAACAGGCTAGGGGTGGATCCAGAGATTGGGGTGCCGGAGTTGTGCACCCCGCCTTCCGTGGCAAGGTGCCCCAATTTGACCTAAAATGTGCCCTTTTACATGTTTTATATTTGTCATTGTGCCGTGCCTAACCTTCTACCTCTGTTCCCCTCACCCCTGATTTCTGGCTAGATAAAAACTATCCAATATTAATTGATGTCGAACAAACTGAAATAAGTGAATTACTATCAACGGTTTTTTGATCACATTATAATGCCATTTTGAAACAAAATGTGGGCCATTTTATATTTAATTTCTGCGTTTTTTAACGAAATTTGGGCACTTTAGGTAAGTTTTAAATAAGTCTGCAATTTTTAATCTCATTCGTACTATTTCAAACAAACTTTTGGTGACTATTATCCAAATTTGTGCATTTTTACCCAATTTGAGCCATATTAAACAGGCCGGAAGCATGCCTATTAATAGGAACATTTTTACACACGAGAATATTGAAGTCATGCAGATAATACTGTTCAGATGTTGCGATAAAATGACATAGTTTCTAATTTATGTACTTGAAATATAAAAAAATCATTGTGTTGAAAAAACATTTGAATTTTCAAAATGGCCGTTTTGCACCTAAAAGCCTAGCTCTATTGTCTATTTTTTTTTTAATATTTCGAAAATGGTGTGGTGGTGAACATATCAAATGGGAGTGGAGAATTTGTAGTCATGACAGTAATGAAGGTATTTTCATGAGTTTTAAGTTTCCCCTAGCAAAGATATTTTTGCATAAGGCTTTAACGTTAGGATAGCAAAGGATCATGGAAAATATCACAAAATGGCGGCTTCCATGTTGCAAAATGTTCCCATTTTTTAGGAACATTTTTGTTCCGGGCATGCTCCGGGGCTGTTAAAAAAAATTTGGGCGAAAGCCTACAAAAAAACTTAAAGTTCTTGCATGAATATGAATAGAAACTTGTCCTACTTAAATATTTCATCATACAGTTATTATTTTCAGTTAAGAGGGCACAGACCTTCGCAGGGGAAGGCACGGCCCCATGCCCCACGGCTCTGGCCTATATTACCCATTTTGTGCTACTAACTCTGAAAAATTATTATCAACATGTCATAATTTAAT
The DNA here is from genome assembly GCA_020152595.1 of Chiridota heheva. Lineage (NCBI taxonomy): Eukaryota > Metazoa > Echinodermata > Holothuroidea > Apodida > Chiridotidae > Chiridota > Chiridota heheva. The sequence goes on along the minus strand of JAIGNY010002648.1, from coordinate 251,808 downwards.
GTGATATTGCCAATAAGGTAAATTATGTCCACATGTGCGGTGTTGGCATGCAAGTCATCTCGAAGCAAGGAGTTGCCTGCCATTGCTCCCTGCTCAAAGACTCTCACGAACAATGTAGTTCAAAAGTTGCTGTGCCCCAGCCAACCATGCTAGCCAGTGGAACAAAATTAGTGATTTTTCCGAAAAGTAGAATATTTTACCGAATATTTAGCCCAAAGTCAATTTGTTGGACCTATTTTAGAAGAAATATCCAAAAATGTCAAGCAATTAAACCTTCTTTTTTTTTGAGAGGGAGGGGGAGGGAAATTTAATCAATATTCTGAAAACTAAGCGTTTTGTTTTAAATTATGCAAATATCTAAAATCTACATAAATTTTTCAAAAAATATCTTTATGTCATTTTCTGAATTAAAACAAAATCGGGCCAGGGTGAAATTTTGCCTCATGCCTCTAATCCTACGCTACGGCTTCCCCCTTCCCCCCACACACACTACACAAATCCTTGTAGCACCACTGACCATTATTCGTGGGCTATGTGCCCTTGTTCTTGCCAACACCCCACCCTACTTTAAAAATTCCCGGATCCTGCATGATTAGATAATGACGAAGTTGAACAATCAGGATTGAAGTTCATGTTCCAGAAATACACTGATAATTAAAAGCTTAAGATCGTTTATTTTTTGACAAAAATCGATAAATATCACGTTGCCGATAAATTACGGAATTTTAGGGGCGGAAGTAGGGAAATCACAAGGAGGCGGTTCATGGTTAATATTAAGTAATGAAGAAATTTGGAACTTTTTCGGAGGGAAGGGGGTGGTTCCAACCCCAAAAATTGGGCGGAGCCAGGATAAAATATCAGAGGGACCAAGCCAAAAAAGTGTTTTATGAGCAGTTTTGTCATGAATAATGGAACATATTGGGATATGGGTGTAGTCTTATAAGCGGGCAGCAGGGGAAACATATACACCCTGAAAGGATTTCACCTTTGCATGTTTTCTATCAATTAGGAAACTATTAACAAAAATTGAATGAAATTTTGGCAAATTCATTGGAAATCTTAATAAAAATTAGGCATCATTTCATGATAACTGATAAAATTGACCGAAGATCGAAGACAAAATTGCCCCCAAAATGAAAAAATGCACAAGAATCAAAGAAATTTTCCGAAACATTTAAACATTGAAAGAGATATCCCAATATCAGTTCGGTTCGTACCGCCGATCGGGAGATTCAAGTGGTCCCCCGATCGGGAGACTCAAGCATGCGCACTGAGCTTACAGTGATATATGAAGCCGCCATTTTTATTGTGAAGTTTCAGCCATAGACGCTTAACAGTAGTTTTATTGAAGGTTTGTAACAAAGTTTGTTTGTTCATGTTCAATTTCGCGAAAGTAAACAACTTCGTTATTATCAGATTATCATGCAGATATAACTAAATAATTTTTACAAATCCCCAAGGTATTTCTCATAAAAAAATAAAAAATTGTTTGTTAAAGCGCGACTGCCTAACTGTAACACATAATATGAATTGATCACTTTTCTTCAAATTTCTCGAAAACCGCACGGTGAATTTTAAAAGCGCACGGCGAAAAGATAATTCATATGCCATTATTTCAAATCGTGCAAAAAAAATTTGAACCTTTCACAGTAGTTGTGTTCCCCGCGCTCAAAATGCGTCTGTATTGTATGTTATTACTATACAAACTTTGAATTTGGATAGATGCATTGTGGGATACTTCTGAAAAGGATCTCCCGATCGGAAGAACAAAACTGTTCTCCCGATTGGGGGTACGAACCGGACTAAATATTGAAGGAAATTTCCCCAAATTGATGAAATTTTACCAAAAATCAAAGAAAATCTGCCCCAAAATGAAGAACATTTTCCGAAAATTACACAAGAATTAAGGATATTGCCCAAAATTGAAAGAATTTTCCCAAACAATGAAAAAATTCCCCGAAAATTGGTCGGAAATCGAAGAAAAATTTCCCAAACATTGAAGAAAATTTCCAGAAAATTAAAATTGCCCAAAATAAAGAAAATTGCCCAAAGATTGAAAGCGATTTCTAGGTAAGATATTTTCCCGAAAATTTACAAGGACTGATGGAGGGAGTTCTGGTTATTATTGGAGTAATGAAAAATGTTGGAGCTTTTCAAAGGCTGAGGCGGGGGAGGGAGGGGGGTGTAGTTCCATCCCCCAGAACGGGCCCCTCTAAATTAACCACTGAATTTATATCATTCTTCGGAATAAATTAGGAAGTTTAAGATGTATAACGATTCAAATAAATGGGAAAAGTAATATTTTATTTTTTGGAATAATCTTTAGGTATGCACTGGATCCAATTTTTTGGATCTGGCCGGAGTGATAGTAAATTTTGCCCCCCGTAAATTTGGGCCCCCGGTCCTCATTTTCCAAGTGAATGTCTAGTAAATTTGGTCTCCTCCGGTCTGATTTTACTAGGTAATTAATTTACTAGTGTGTCTGAACGGTTCCTTCAATTAATTTTGTAATTTAAGGTGATAAGCTAAAACCGAAGTTAGTAATATTTATATACGAAATACAGCGCCGTTGTACTCGTAGAATTTTCCCACGAACAGAAAATGGTTTCTCTGCCAGTAAGCTCTTCGGTGAAAAAGAAATATAATGTTTTCTTCGATCTGGGCAGTACCCATCGGGATACACTAAAGAAAAAAAGCGTGCTTTACGCAAAACAGCAGTGAGATTTACTGTGAAGGAGGATGAAGGGCCTTTTCTTGGAAATAGGGGACAAGTTGTTGTCTCCAAATTTCCTAGGAAAGAAGGGCCGGGCTCAAATTTCCTAGCGGACCGTTTTTACTATGAGGGAGGACCCAATTTACTGGATGGCTACGGCTTAATTGTGTGGGGGCCCAAATTTCCTAGGAATTAAGGGCAGGGAGCCAAAATTTACTAAGGGAGGAAGGGGGGGGGGGGAATTTACTTTTACACCGAAACTGGATCTGGTCTGATCTTAGATGAAATCAGGCTGGACTGGATTTTTTTCCTTACAAAAATAGAAAAGAAATCATTAACAAAATGGAATTATGGAAAGGGAGAATATCTAAGGTAACGTAATTTGTTAGAAAGTGTAAAGTTCCTGTAAGAGATTAAACAGGACTTAGAGTGGTGTATAACTACGTTATCTGATAAACATAAGTAATAAATTCAACAAACATTTTAGAATGATTGCTTGATACATGTAAATGTGTTTGTTTGAAAAATAAGTCACATTTAAAAAGCTCATATATCGAGAAATAAAGTAAATTAATGGGTTGGAAAGAAACTATTTACAATTAATTAATCATCATTTTTGGTAAAATGTATTCATAATACAATATTTTCCTTCGACTAAAAAAGATAAAAAAAATTAGTGTGTATACCATTAGTAGTAATGGAACATAACGTAATATTAGTTTTAGGCCTCTTACTGTATTACGTGGATTTCAATGTGCTTAAACAGTTAAAAAAGCACTCGGCCGAAAAGTGAGGGTTTATTTTCTCGGAGTCTCCGAAAAAGTCCAGTCTTGTATGTGAGATATACAAGCAAGCGTTCAGTCTCTCTGGATTTGAATATTCATAGATTTGATGTGCTGCGCTGTCGGTCATGCGCATAGGCCTAGGTATGTATGGTCCTCGACTGGTTGTTAGGACTTGACAAATGCACAGGAAGTTTATTTCGTTAGTATTTTTTTTTTTTTTTAGGGTGGGGGAACGGGAGGGGGCGAAAGGATTTTACAAAAGGAGGTAGGACATGGGATTATCCACTAAGATTGACTTTAAAGACAGACTTGGAGTCTGAGAAGATGGCAAAGTGGCTGAGCGGAGAGTACTCAATAAAGTTGAGGGCGAATAGAATGGCCTTGGCCAAAAAGATAGCATTTGCACTGAGGGTGATGTCTTGGATGACGGCAGCAGAAGCTCTTGTCGCCTTACCATCAGTCTGTAGATGGCGTTAGTTTGAGTTGGTAATTTGTTGTGGAGGTTGATGATTGGGGTGGGTTTGGGTTTTGTGATGAGTGGAGAGACCCAGATATATCGTTGCAGTCAAATACTCATAGTCATAAGTTACTACAGTATTAACCAAAATCCTCCTAGGCCCAGGCTTCTTTATCGGCTAAAAATATTAAGGTTTAAGTTTAATGTTGGTCATATAATTTGGTCACTCGTACCGTACCAGAAGAAGAAGGCTGAATAACGTGTGCAGCAGTCTACATTACACTAACAGCCCCCCCCACCTCCCCCCTCCCTCCCACCCCACACACCCCCCAACACACACAGTGAACGTTCGAGAGCACTCGGCGAGTGAACAAACTTTCATTGAGATTAAAGCCACAAAATACGGATCACGAGATTTGATTGGATGTGGACAAATGCCCACAAATTATCTAAAAAAAAAAAAGACGCCCTAACTTTTCGGTCGAGAAGCTCCTAATTTGCTAGAAGTGTTTGATTTAGATTTGTAATAAAGAATGTTTTTCAGTATTTTAACTACAGTATTATGCTGATCAAATGTGCTGTTTTGTTTAGATGATTAGACGATATTCCATTGTACTGTTAATGCCCTCAATAGATGGAATCGTTTCTGCCCTATCTACCTGCATGCAAAAGAGACACGCATGCATTTCATGTTGCTTATATAATTAGTTCAAATGTTTAACAATATAAGGGGGTGATTATATACACAAAAAAAAGGATAAAGAAAGACAAAACCAACAAAAAGGGATGAAGTAAAAAGGTAATGAACAATTATCAAATTAAGGAATGTCTATGGTTAAATTTAAGTAATAATTTATTACAGGCGCCTAGTTTCGCTTTCTGAGAGGGTGTTCCACCCTGCCTTTTATTACCTACACCCTTCCCCTTTTTTACTAAGAGCCCTACACATTTGTTCACATACTTTTGAGAACTATTTAGCCTTAAGTTCTTTTCATGCTGATCTGTTCCCCCGGCAATATAAAAAGATGCAGGGACACTACAGGGATACTATATTTCTGCATTGATTATTCCCTTATTTACATTTCAAGTGCCCTCAAACCTGCCCTCAAAGTGCCCTTGATGCTTTGTAAATACCCCTTTTGGTCGGTGACATCCCTGCCCCTTTTTAGGGTTTGTCTTACACTGATAAAGGCTGCCAGAGATGTTTCCACTTCATACTAACTGTTTGTTATACTATGAAAAAGCTTTATTTCATACAATAGTTGTAACAGTTTGGTCAAACCAAGGATGTACAGTACTGCACATCCTTGGTTTCAGTTTGGTCAAACCAAGGATGTACAGTACTGCATCCTTGGTTTCAGTTTGGTCAAACCAAGGATGTACAGTACTGCACATCCTTGGTTTCAGTTTGGTCAAACCAAGATGTACAGTACTGCACATCCTTGGTTTCAGTTTGGTCAAATCAAAGATGTACAGTACTGCACATCCTTGGTTTCAGTTTGGTCAAATCAAAGATGTACAGTACTGCACATCCTTGGTTTTAGTTTGTCAAATCAAGATGTATACTGCACATCCTTGGTTTCAGTTTGGTCAAATCAAAGATGTACAGTACTGCACATCCTTGGTATCAGTTTTGTCAAACCAAGGATGTACAGTACTGCACATCATTGGTTTGGTTGCAGTAGCTCAAACTTTTCAGAATATTATAAAATATCACGTTAAACTGTATTTTTATTTCCTTTGACAGTTTTTATTAATTTTTAGAAAGATGTTACTAAATGCCAACATCTTCTTAAGAGATTTTTAGAATAATCCGGCCGGATTTTTGTGCAGATTCGGCCGGAACAGGAACCGGATTGTTGTCACTATATCTGGATAGTCCTGGCCGGACCGATATGCGGTGCATTCCTAATCGTAAAATTTATACTTGTAATTATTTGGAAATATCAAAAAACGGAGAATTTAACACCATCATTCCGAAAAAATGTTTTAACAACAACATTTTCGAAATAATTGGAAATTTGATATCATGAATTGAAAAAAAAAAAAAAAAAAATGTTTTTTTTTTTTTTTTAACCTGGTTCTGATTTGGAAAAATTGGAAAATTTTATATTCTGATTTAGAAAAATCAGGAAATTTTAGAACCGGATTTAAAAATATCGGGTATTTTGAGACAATGATTCGGAAAAATCGGGAAGTTTGATAACACTTTTCGGAACAACTCTTTCAATAATCCACATGTTTTGCCCGAAATTTAAGACCATTTTGCCCGAATTTTTCTTCATTCTCAAATATATTCTCAGAAATACTAAGTAGCTTAGTTTTGGAGCAATTGTTGATACAACGTATGAGGATTGTTGATAAGGGCCTCAATAAAGTTTGTGAAGCATGAAAGGGCATAAAACGCAAAATCATTTTTTTAATCTTTAAATTACTTTATTGGTTCAGTCTAGGAAAATAATTAAAATAATATCTCTTTCACCATTCCTGATGCATAATTATCAGATCGTTCATGTTCTAAGTATTTTTCACATTTATACGAAACATAAGCTCTGGTTTTGGTCTTGATTGAATGGATTTCTTTGCTAAACATTCATTTATATTATTCACAACGTTTTTATTGCACAAACAGGACCCGACATATGGGCGGCCATCGTCGCCAAAATTAATTGGAAAACAAAATCAAATTTAAAAACAAAAAATAATATAATCAGAATAATTAAATCAGCTTTGGAAACGAAAACAAAATCAATAGAACAACAAATGAACTTTGAAAACTAAAAAACGTGATTTATAAAGAAAAAATTAATACAAAATTGGAACAAAATAAAACTAGAAATCGATACAAAAAATTAAACATGAAAACTTCAATAAATGGAAAAAACGAAATCTAGTGATTTGATAAATTCATTCAGTAAAACTGATAAAAGCACCAATAAACATTAAAATCTTCATATGGAACATTCAAACAGCAAAGTTTACAAAGTTTATTCAACCTTAATTAAATCTTAAAATGTAAACATATCGATATTTTAAACAAATGTTTTAAATGTTTAAATAAATTTAGCAATTCAATCTGTTTCAACTTGAAACAGAAAAAATTCAGGATGAAGCAAACTCTAAAGTTTAAAATTTGTATCTTAAACAAAATATAATTCTGAAAAATTTATTTCCACAAATTAAAAATCAAAACCAACAAAAGAATGATCATATATTGATATGACTTTGATTAAGTTACTTCTCTGACCCGCTGACAATGAATTGTATTTGTGAATGTGTATCTAGGGAGTTATTCGTTCAAGTTCGATCCATTGAATGATTGAGGTCAGTTGTTTTATATAATAGGAACAACTATAACCACAACGGATATACACCCATCCGGATCCCATGTACCCCAATTGAGTCCGATGTAGGCCTATGCCCATACTGCCATATGGGATGGGGGCATGTTCTGCTCATATGGGATGGGGCATGTTCTGCCCCATACTTTACCCATAATTTATTTGCCCAGATGGGCCACAGCTCTTTAGCCATTTGGGTTATCTGGGTTGGGATCCAATATAAATTTTGGGTGCAGAATCCTACAGTCTATATGGGACACCCACATGGAATCCATATTGGACACCATATGGGACATAATGAGCCCCACATGGCTGTGCTATACCTGCGATTTGACTCACTTTGATCAATTTTGCTCCTTTTGGGTAAATTTTGGACCGGTTTTTTTTTTAAATCTGGACGCATTGTAATCCATTATGGACCCCTTTTCTCTTCCTTTTGGACCCATGTTGACTCATTAAAGCTTTATAGGGTCAACCTCCCCACTCCCCCACCCTCACAGGAAAATGTACAAACTTTTATCGGTCTGAAAATTACTGGTGACCCATTTTTCCTTCTTTTTTTATTTACAACTTCATAAGTCCAAAATAGTTTGGTTCAAAATTCGGTAAAATGGAACAAGTTTATACTAAAAATAATACAAATTTTATGAAGTCTTAAATCGGAAGGATTTACACTTAGCTTAGCCAATTGTATTGGTCATGAATCGAAATATATTTAGTGTTCAAAATAATGTGAAAAATAAATGAGGGGTGACTCCTTAGAATTGAATCAGAAGGCCATCATTTTCTTGGTGAGAATAAATGTACATTGATAAATCACTATAAATTAGACCAGATGGCTCAAATTCACACCTCGTCTTCAGCGAGTCAGTGGCAAGGGTCCTCATTGCCAGGCCTCACCCCCCCCCCCCAGAAACCAAATAAAGGTGCTCTACGAGTGAAATACGGAGTATTTTGCTCGATGTTTGTCTTACTTCCTTTAATCTGTCAACAAAAAGACCAATTATTTTGTATCTGAGGAGCACCTTTTAAACTTATAACAACGAAAGTGGGTTTATGTCATGACAATCATGGCCCGGGTCCAAATAGTAAGTTTTGTCCTGCATGGCCCATTTCAAAGATGCTCCATGGAATTTGGGTAGTTGGGTGGCCTGCACATGTAGAAAGGCCCTATTCTAAAGAAGTGTTTACAATTTATGACAGTTTATCTGAGAAACTAGACATCAATGATGTTATAGCTCAACCCATAACAATGCAAGAAGAATTGATTACTTTAAATGATTTTATTTTTGTCTTATCTGATATTTTGATGATGTTTTTACAGTTTTTTTTTTTTTTTAAGTCTATTACATTTTGGGGCAATTATTCATCATGTTAGAAATCCAAGAGTTTTAACTTTTCTGTTTGAGTTGTATTCAGTTTGTTTGGATTTAATGGCACCTTAACAGTCAGGTGATATGTGCCAAACGAGGTTAGTTGTGAATGACTGCCAGATTGGTTCTCAGTGATGACTTAGTTTTGTGGTGGGTGCAATGAGGTTTACGTCATAGCCATGTCTAAAAAATTACGCTTCTAACAAAAGCTTTATGACATTCATTGCATGGTGCCATTATGTCTCGCTCGATTACTGACGTTGACGAGGTCAAAGGTCAATTCCACCACAACGTATGGTTAGAAAATACATTTTGTAAACATAACAAAATTTCTAACATTTGGCTGGTACTATCTTCTATTCTAATGTATTTGCTAGTATTACGTTTGTGTTTTTATTGGGCATTGAATATTATGCTATGCATAAATTGAATGCCGTGTATGTTTAACTTAGGCCTTTGAAGAGGAATTCAGTCAAAACCTATTAACGAAATCTATACTTGTAATTCTTTAAATTCGAAAACGGTTTTGTCCATTTTTTCCGCAAAAATGAAATACACTAACGTTACTACAGTAAGCGTAATTAAGACATGTAACTTGTAAGATAAGAAGAAATTCCGCCTTATCGAATATCTAACGTTATGCTAAAGTTCGCTAACTTTTCAAGTTAGGCCTAAACTGTCCATATCTCGTAAAAAAAAGTTTGGTTTTGACGCCAAATTAGGCGTCCAGAATTAAATAACAGTTTTTTTTATGAGTGAAATACGTTAGTTTTCGATAAGTCAAAAAGCTTTTTAGAGGCAAAATTGCCTTGGATCAATCACCGAGAATTTAGTTTATTTGTTTACGTTTTCCGCTGACGTGCTGCGTTGTACCAGGAGTTGTTAGCGCTGCGTTTTGCCTACCAAAATTGGATTTATTTACAAAATTGCCGCCGGATGATGTCATTTTGCGTTTGGTGGATTAGGTCTATAGGCTGGAATGCAGTCAGACTTGCAAGTAATCATGAGGTGTGCGCTCTACAGTGGCGTGTCAAATAGAGGGGGCTATTAAGGGGGCTAAATTGCCGTAGACCTCCCCCATATTGACATACACACCATTCCCCGCCCCCACACACCATTTCCCTCCCCCACACACCATTCCCCTCCCCTATAAAGAAAAAAAACTTAAGCGTTCCATCGTTTGTACTACACGGGAATGGTTTACAATTCATACCCGGATGATGACGTCAGTGCACATTCTGACAGTCCAACTTATCTAGACTTTTCATTCAGCACTGCGCTCGTTCTCGCCATTGCTGATGACGTGAAACATGCACAATCTTCGTACCCAGGTGAAAAGGTGAATGTACGTAAAAAAATAGGTCAATGCCGCACGTGACAGAGACGTATTTCCGGAATTGTGGGAGTTGTGATTGGGGATCAACGTACTATTTGCAACAAAAGATCAAGGGATCATCGTATATAATCGTCCCGCTGTTCCCAAAAAGGCCACCCCTCTTTTTGACTTCAATTTTTCAGCCCTTGCAAAAAGTTTTAACTTTTCCAGTTGTTGTCTTTTAGCAACATTTCTTGAGTTTTCGACTTTAAAACGTTTGGAGATTCACACTTTCTGTGATTTAAAAGCATTTTGTTTTCTTTTAACTATTCACAGTTTCAATTTTTGAGTTTTCAATGTATGTATCTTGTTTTAAAATTATCGTTATTTTAAAGACTTCATTTACACAGCTTTTAAAGTGGAATTGCTTTCAGGTTTTGTAACATTTGTTTAGAGTATCGATATGTTTACATTTTAAGATTTAATTAAGGATTAGAATATTCATATATTGTAGACTTTGCTGTTTGAATGCTCCATATAAAAAATGTAATGTTTATTGGTGCTTCTCATCAGTTTTACTAAATGAATTTATCAAATCACTATATTTTGTTTTTCATGAAGTTTTCATGTTTATTTTTATTTTTTTATCGATTTCTAGTTTTAATTTGTTCCAATTTTGTATTATATTTTTCTTTATAAATCACGTTTTTCAGTTTTCAAAGTTCATTGTGTTGTTCTATTGATTTTGTTTTCGTTTCAAAAGCTGATTTTCTTGTTATAATTATATTATTTTTTGTTTTTAAATTTGATTTTGATTTTCAATTAATTTTGGCGGCATCTTGCCGCCCATACCGACACATGTTTCAGATGAAGGGGTAGGGGGACTAGAAACGGCAAGGATGAAGGGTTGGGGACTAGACCCGGCAAGACCAATGCTGACAATTGCCCATCGAGCGAAGAAGCATAGGGCCTATTTGAATTTGAAAATGTAGTGAACATTATTGGAAGCCTGTAAAGCCATGCCCCCCTCCACCGTGGTTTCGATGATGCATGGTTCTTCCAATTTAAGGACACTTAGATTTTCGATTTGCGGTTCCGCATTTGACATCAACTGTGCGCCAAAGTCCCAAACCTCTGGTGACGTCACTGCACACCCACCCATGTATCTTCACATCTGTAAATTGTGAAAGTGAAACCCAAATGACATATACTTGACAAGGCAATCATACTCCATAGGGATCATTAGTGATAGGCTGCATAGGAAAAACCTCAAATTGTGTTTTAAGATTTAAATCTTATTTAAGAAGTCGCGCCTATAGACCCTGCAGTCGGGCCTTTCGGTTGAAACTATAGACCCGGCTGCCTGGTCTATAACATTTATTTCAGAACTATAGTCCCGGCTGCCTGGTCTATAGCATTTCGTTCAGAACTATGGACCAAGCGTCCGGGTCCATACGATTTCATTGAAATCTATTAACCCGGCTAAAAACTATGGACCAGGCTGCCTGGTCTATAGCATTTCGTTCAGAACTATGGACCAAGCGTCCGGGTCCATACGATTTCATTGTAATCTATTAAACCGGCTGAAAACTATGGACCAGGCTTCAGGCCTGGTAGCCTACCTTAGAATTTCAACCAATACAATATGACCTGCTCACATAATACATATAATAATATATATATATATATATATATATATATATATATATATATATATATATATATATATATATATATATATATATATATATATATATATATATATATATATATATATATATATATGTATGTATATATATATATATATATATGTATATATATATATATATATATATATATATATATATATATATATATATATATATATATATATATATATATATATATATATATATATATACATATATATATATATATATATATATATATATATATATATATATATATATATATATATATGTATGTATGTATGTATGTATGTATGTATGTATGTGTGCATGCATGCATGCATGCTACATACATACATACATACATACATACATACAAACCTACAAACATACATACAAACATACATACATACATACATACATGTGCATGCATGCATGCATGCATACATACATACATACATACATACATACATACATACATACATACATACATACATACATACATACATACATACATACATACATACATACATAAAAATAAAATAATATTTCCCGACAAAATCAAACGGCGTGTGGTCTAGGGACCCGCCTTAGGGTCCCTTATGGGGTCCTGGAGCAAATCCTCGGTAGGGGTCCAGGGGGCGAAGCCCCCGGAAGCTATGTGATTTTAGGCATTTTATTTATAGCTGAATTGTTTTCTAAAATCACAGATTTATACGGTAATATCACCCAAAACAGCATGGAAACTGGACTATTTAGGCCCCTATACGTTTCCATTTTTCATTGGGACTTTTTGTTTTTAAAACTGAAACAACGGCGTTCATTTAGATACCATTTGTTATGAACTGCAGAAGAAGAAAAAACGCAAAATACATTTTTAAATTGTTTTTCTCATCACTATTGACCCACAGATATTTTGCTTCGTATTACCATGCGTTCTACAAAGACTCTTGTTGGTTTTATCTTGTACCTGTCATCTTCTTCACAATTGATGATGGAATCCATTGGTGTATGAAAATCCTAATCAAATAACAGCGTGCATATTTCAGACATTTATTATAAATCATCATTCCGAGTTAAGTAACTGCCTTTATGTCTGATGATTCATGTGACTCAACATTATACAGGCGTCATTCAACATGTTAGTAAGTGGCACAAACTATTTTGCATAAGAACCTGGACACTAGTAATTCCCTAAAATTAAAATAGATAACAACATCAACAAGATCTAGAATTGTAGCTAGGCTCGTGTGCTGCTGTCAGAGCCTGATTATTATGGAGCACTGCAGGGTGCAACTGCCCCGTGTCGCAAAAATTCGAGTATAATTTGGAGTATAATTTTCAGAAATTATGCCAAGAAAATTGTAAGCCTGTGGTCCTTGAAAAGTTAAAATTCAACCTAAAATCGACGAAAGCCCCAAACAAACAGGTCCCTCCAAATGTGTAGGTACTATTTACAAAAATCAAGAATCTTAAAGGGGGTAGGTCCAAAACGAAGAACGAAGATTCTTAAAATAAATTATGCTGGTCGAGAAGGTATTTTTCGGGGTCGAAATTCTTTAAAACGAAGAACGAAGATTTTTTAATAAATGCTGCTGGTCGAGAAGGTATTTTCGGGGGTCGAAAATCTCCAAAAAGGAAGAACTCCAAAACGAAGAACGAAGATTTTTAAAGTAAATTCTGCTGGAAAAAAAAGGTACGAAGATTTTTACAAAAAATCTAAAATAATATTGTCGGAAATGAATGTAATATCCCGAAAAGTGATGAAACTTTCCGATAACGAACGACAATTAAAAACTTTTTTAATTGAAAGTGCTACTTGCCAGCTCTCTCCGCCCGCTCTCCCACTCCCTCCCCCTCTCCCACCATTTAGATAAGACCCTTCCTACGGCCCTAACGAGACACCTTGCAAGAGCAATGCTACACACTTTCAGGTAGACCAAGCAAAAATCTGAGTATTTGAAATAGCATATTGGGCCTATGTGAATGAAAATACTGATCAAAACTGGAGGATATTCAGTATCTTCAGATTCCAAGATCTATGATCAAATTGAAAAATTAGGTAAAATGAAATAATATTTGAAATGAGCTTAATGATTCTTTCATATATAAGATCATTAGTAAATAATGTTCTGTTTTAAGTCAAGTTTAGGCCAAGTTAGTCAAAATAGGCGCATGGTATACAAATATTGGCAATAGGTGTGGCAAAGGTCAGTCTTATTAGGAATAATACCAGTAGTTTTGCCACCTACATTGCAAACAACTTTACAATTGTGTGCCAGGTGAGAATAGTGGCCACATTTTATTCCAAAAACTAAAAACAAAATATTGATTACTTAAGTTATATATCATATGTGATGAAAACACTTTTTAGTATTTCTTCGAGTGAATATAAAGAGGGATGGCAGGCCTATGAAAGTCTCAAATTTGCTATGGAAATTTTATATAGCCCTACATTCACTTTACTTTATTAGAAAAAGTGTTCGCACGTCTCTTTGTAAAAGTTATTCAAGAAAATTTTGATTTTCTCGTTGATAATATTCCATGAAGATATAGCTTTACATGCATGCAGGTACATGATAAGCATATTGATTTATCGATATTTGGCTTCACACATAGATAACAATTTTCCTGAAAGTGTTTCACGTTTTGATGAAAATTTGGTCTTCAAGCATGCACTAAGTTCACCTATTTAGTGAATTACTAGTGTGGGCAAGAGAAAGGTATCTCTAAACGAGTCCCTGCTCTATTTAACACACGAAAGTGTTTATCTACACCATCAAGTTGCATAACATGTATGCGGCCTAATTCAAGCATTAAGAAAAATCACATTGAATTGATCATGCATATAGTCTAAGAATATAGACCATGTCTGGTTTTTTACGTTATTCATTATCACGCATCATTCAGCTAAAAGCTGGTTAAAGTGTAGTCCGATAACATCTGACTGTAGTATAGCAGTATAGCCACTACATGGCTGCTGTACGCAAGAGTCCGCAAGTATTGCCTTGCAAGTAGTGCCTACTGAGGGAGGTGTTTATCTAACTAGTTAAGGTGAGGTCTTGTTAAAGAGGCGATATCGTCATAAGTTCACAATATTTAGAATTCCTTTCAAATTTTTGTGATTGGTTGAAATTTTGCTGCGCGATTCGTTGTCTCGTATTGCAAGGTATATAGATATTTAAAACGCCTTAGCAATTTACTACGCGAAATAGCCCAGATGCTTGCGGCGATCGCAGGTGACATTTTTTTTCAAATCATGTCGTGAGTTCGAGCCCCGGTAGAATCGTTTATTTTCTTTTTTTTTTTTTCCTTCAGTAATTTTTATTTGGTGACTATCATTGTAGTATTATAATACTAAAATTTCACTTTCGTTTTCTGACAAAAAAGCATTGAAAAAAAACAAATAAGTTTCTCGTCACAGTAACGTAATGCGCTGTGTATGTAATTCTGCACACACAACGTACATGCTAGTGTTTGGCTGTACTGTGTGGTACAAACAAACACTAGGATCGGATCTTGCCTCCACAACCGGAAATGACGTAAAAATATAGTATCCTCCATTTTTACTGTATTTTACTGAGACGAGCCTCCCTCTTTAAGATATATAATAGCAAATATAAAATCAAGCGTCAGTAAAAATTGCCTAAAAGGCAAAAATAGCAAAAGTAACAAACAATACATTAAAATGTATGATAAATTTGAGACAAATAAAGAAGAAGTCCACTTCTGCAGTTTTGATGATAGTACTGTGTGTAAGTATAATATGAACATACAGTACTTCATTTCAATCTTATCTCCTCATGAGGCTTGATGTTTAATGTACTTTCAGTGGCGATATGGAATAAAACATAAGTGTGCGAACTTGGTGAATAACATCAGCAGGTAGTTGCAGTCATTCAAATGATCAATTTTGCATTGTGTCGCAGTGCCTAAAAACCTTTCCCTTCACACTCTAAAAAAAATAATGGTCAGATTTGACCATTACATGGTCAACTTTGTACCGAACCAATGTTGGTCAAAATTAAACGACCATAACGTGGTCAAAATTAACCATAAAATGATAATTATCTAAAAATTTGACCATATTGTGGTCAAATTTGTTGTTTAATTTGACCAAAGTTGGTTCGGTGCAAAGTTGACAAACTTGTGGTCAAAATTTCATCATTCCATTTTTAGAGTGCATGTAGCCTAGCATGAATATCAAACTTTTCAAAAGGTACATCATTTGTCAGTATTTATGTCTACAATTTATGGCCATCCTATATAGGTATGATCTTATCTGGTTCAAAATAGTGTAACAACCTTAATTCAGTGGCCCTTGCTTAGTTGAGAAAACACCTACAAGGTCCACCCTTCACCAAAAAGTATATATAAATCCCAGAGATAAATCCAAATAAAATCCACATCTAGATTTGATATAAATCACATGCATAACCAGATAAAGACATGAAATTTATTGTATATAAAATGAACATTCGATTAATTTGATATCTACCTTGGTGTGGTCATATGTAATTAACTATTAATCAGCTCAGTGATGCCTTCTTTAATTTTGGATGGCCTAACTTCAGTAGGTTTATGGTTCAATTAGTAGGTAGGCCTACTGGCTGAAAACATCAATCATAGGTGCAGTTTTTGTTTTGTTTTTAATTTTTTTTTTACCGATTCTGGTCTTACTCGGATTTACGGCTCAGGCCTATATCTTTTGAGTTTGATCAAATTTGATTAGAGGTTTGATTTAGGCCTAATACTTAGATTACAATAGCCGAAAAGTTTTCCCAGCGATTAATAACTAATTAGTCGAATCGGTATTTTTATGCGTGAGCGACAACCTAATAATACTAGCTTTGGTTCAAAAACTCGTTCAAAGCCTTCGAACTTTGTTTACTTACGAAAGAAAAAAAAAACCAGTTGAAATCACAACCAGCTGTGTAGATTACTTCCCACTACTATTCTGGGTATGAAGTATTGACTAAATTCAAGAGTTTCGTGCAAAAATAATGATCAAATTGGTCAAAATAACCCATTTTACATTGATTAACCTATAAGCAATTCAGCACAATATGCGTAGTTTGCGTACGTACAGTTTTTCCGCACTGTGCCTTCTAATTTGCCTGCGCTTGTAAAGTTACAGGTGGTAAACAACTTATGGATTAGGTCCATAGCATCCAAGCAGCGGTGGCACTATGCAATTGGATGGAAGACCAAATCACTAAGCTATTATATTAAATGAATAATAATTAATTTAACGAATACTCAAATAACAGGAAAATTGAAGAAAATACCTGAATACTGGACAGTTGTTCTCAAACTTGTATAATATACATATAAATCCATGGCTTGTATACCCAAGGGACGTGTTGTAAACCTGGCTTGACATATACCATTACTTTAATATTTGGACGTGTTGTAAACCTGGCTTGACATATACCATTACTAAAGATTTGTATTTCTTTTATATATATATATATATATATATATATATATATATATATATATATATATATATATATATATATATATATATATATATATATATATATATATATATATAGATATATATATATATATATATATATATATATATATATATATATATATATATATATATATATATATATATATATATATATATATATATATATATATATATATATATATATGTACATATATATAAATATATAAATATTTATTTGTGGGAGGGGAGGGGGGCTGGGAGAGGGAGGGGGATGAGGGGGGGCATGGGCCCGTTGATTTTCGAACCACCCCAAAAATGCCTTCTCTACCAGCATAATTTATTTTTAACATCTTCGATCTTCGATTTGGAAAATCTTTGTTCTTCGTTTTGGAGATTTTCGACCCCCTAAAACTACCTTCTCGATCCGCAGAATTTACCAAAAATCTTCGTTTTGGAGATTTCGCCCTTCAAAAATTACTCTCGATCAGCAAAATTTCTTCAAAAATTCTTCGTTCTTCATTTTGGAGTTTTTCGTTTTGGAGATTTCTGAAATTTTAAACCTACCCATCTTTGAAGTATAAGTTTTCGATAATGGAGGAAAGAAATAAAATGCCAAATTTTCCATTCCAAATTCAATATCAAATTAATGAAAGGACCCCACAATCAAATAAGAGACCCCCATCTCTAGCTTTGCCATAGGGCCCCCATCAACCCATAATCAAATATTCTACAGCTTATTTTCAACGTTATGCAAGAGAGGTGTATCTTAACTAGACTTTAACAAAACTTGACAACTTTACTTGATTCTTCATATATATAAAAGATGACTGATACAGCTGCGGCTGCCACAAGCGGATTAACTGGCGCATGGACCAGGGAGGTGCCATTTAGAGTTTCAAATGGTATATGCACTCCTTTTGAAAATAGATCCTTATGACATTCAGTCATTGTGGTTTTTCCGATAGTCATCATTAAATTGTCGGTTACACAGTCCACATTGTAACTTAGTTCTGACAGGTTTTTTTGCGGTTTTTTCTCCATCCTGACCGTGACAAAACTTGCTTTCTCTTTTAATTGTTCTACCAGGGTAATATGATTAGGCCTATACCATTCGAATAAACAAAATTTACATAGTTGATAAAAAGTGGGACTACAGGACCAGGGAGTTCTTAACAACTCCCTGACAGGACTTAGAGATCCTCTACCTGCCAACTTGCAGCAGCCACAAGTTGCCATGGTTATAAGGGACGCGGGCGTTACCTGATCTCTTATCAGTCGTCTCGCTGGTTCGAACGATAGTTTCAATTGTGATTCAATTCAACAAGTTGCATTCTTGTACAGACCAGGGAGTTGAAATACATAAATTCATGGTGTGTGTGTGTTTATTCATGTGAATATATTTTTTTCTCTGTAAAATGAGAACAAAGAAATTTAAACGAGCATTGATTACCGATTAACATAAGTTGATGAAGTTTCGTTTTTAATGGAATATTCCAATGGCTTTTTTGTAAAATTGTATTTGAATGATACAACTTTAAGAGCAGATTTGGTAAAAAATATCAGGTTGATATCATATTCCGTTCAGCAGATCTGGATTTTTAAAGATTTCTTAATTGCATTTTAAAGTTTTTGTACAGTATGATGAATTCGTGTTTGACGCATACAGGCAATTCCATTGTAAATGTTTATGTATTTCTGTGAACGTTAATTGGTTGTTTCTGTTCGATCAGAAACAATTTTCTAAAAGTTATAGAAGTTGGGTATATTTGGCAATGTATATAAATACCTAACTTTCATCAGATTATTTTTCTAGTAGGTTTTACTTTGAAAAAAAGGATGATAGATTTTAATGAAATACAACAACTTTGTGGGAGAATGTGTTGCTGTGATGTCATACTGAGCCTTTTCCTATTCATTTATTTGCATTTTTTGTGAACCTTAAAATTTCAATATCTCCTGGTAGGAATAACATATTTACATGATTTTTATACAAGATTAATTCTGAAATTTATCTCTTTCTTATGAAAGGTTACGGAAAAGCATGGGAATGTTTCTTTAGGTTTATAAATAATCAAATTTCCCGACAAAGTCACAATTTTTCCGACAAAAATCGCGGTTGGGGTGTGACAACCCCCTCCCCACCCGGTCGCTACGCCCCTAACCAATTAGCGTCACACCGTACGTTATCATCCAGTCATTGGGACATCTTATTAGACTTAAAGGATTAGTTCAGGGGTCAAGTATGTCCATCTTATATAAAAGAGGACTTCAAAAGAAACAAAATGGTGAAGAAAGCATTCAAAAATCTTATTCCGTTAGGTAGATATTCAAGTTTAAAGTTTGGTATCAATTGTGCTGAAACGACTGAAATCAGACTAGTTGTGATGTCACAGCCTCAGATTTTTCAAAGTCCTTATGTATTTTAAAGAAAGTTTATTTATTTTTCTTCACTATTGAAATTATTTTTTCTCAAACCTTTTCCAGGTGGTATATTATAAATATATTCCTATATTCAGTTTGACTACTTTTTTGACATATCCCACAGTTTTAAAGCCACAAAACTGCAGGACAAAATATGATAAAATACATACAGAATTTGAGGAATCTGAGGCTATGACATCACAACAAGTCTGATTTCAGTCGTTTCTACACGAATGATGCTAAACCTTAAACTTAGATATCTCCTTAACAGAATAAGATTTTCGAATGCTTTCTTCACCATTTTGTTTCTTTTGAAGTTCTCTTTCATATAAGATGGACATGCTTGACCGCTGAACTAATCCTTTAAGACAGTTAGAAGGCAACATATTCTATGACATAAATCAGTAACGTTTGCAGTGTGACAAGATCTGAACAGTATGTAAATTTCACATACAGTGCACGTGCATGTGCGTCTATTTCGCGCCAGTCATTACATCATTATCTCGATTGTTGATTGGTCAACAACGGCCGTGTCAGTTACATTTTGAGTTCTAATAGACACGGCAACCGGTTCTATAACCATGCCGTATTTAAAAACTCTTCCATCCCTGGTCATGAAATTCTTTTAACTTGTAACATGAATTCGGTAACGTTCCATTCCTTGTAAAAAAAAAGTTTAAAATCTTCTCGATCCTTGGGTACAAAATAGGGGAAAATATAATAGGGGGAAATATAAAGCTATTCTGAAAGCCATGTTAGACTGTTTTGTAAGACAAAACAGCTGTTTGTTGGGGAAACGTTCCCAACAAACATGATTTTCCCGATAAATCGCAATTTTTCATGACGGCATATTATTTCTGGGGGTGCTCCCCATGGTGACGTCCCTGAGTATGGATGTACTTGCCTAGCCCGGACTCTCACCCAAGCCAACTCTACCCAAAACCAACTCGCCCTCAAGCCAACTCTCCCCAAACCAACTCTCCCTCAAACCAACTCGCACTCGAGCCAGCTCGCCCTCGAGCCAGCTCGCCCTCGAGCCAGCTCGCCCTCGAGCCAGCTCGCCCTCGAGCCAGCTCGCCCTCGAGCCAGCTCGCCCTCGAGCCAGCTCGCCCTCGAGCCAGCTCGCCCTCGAGCCAGCTCGCCCTCGAGCCAGCTCGCCCTCGAGCCAGCTCGCCCTCGAGCCAGCTCGCCCTCGAGCCAGCTCGCCCTCGAGCCAGCTCGCCCTCGAGCCAGCTCGCCCTCGAGCCAGCTCGCCCGAGCCAGCTCGCCCTCGAGCCAGCTCGCCCTCGAGCCAGCTCGCCCTCGAGCCAGCTCGCCCTCGAGCCAGCTCGCCCTCGAGCCAGCTCGCCCCCGAGCCAACTCGCCCCGAGGCCAACTCGCCCCGAGGCCAACTCGCCCCGAGGCCAACTCGCCCCCGAGGCCAACTCGCCCCGAGGCCAACTCGCCCCCGAAGCCAACTCGCCCCGAGGCCAACTCGCCCCCAAGCCAACTCGCCCCGAAGCCAACTCGCCCCGAGGCCAACTCGCCCCGAGGCCAACTCGCCCCGGGGCCAGCTCGCCCCGAGGCCAGCTCGCCCCGAGGCCAACTCGCCCCGAGGCCAACTCGTCCCCGAGGCCAACTCGCCCCGAGGCCAACTCGCCCCGAGGCCAACTCGCCCCGAGGCCAACTCGCCCCGAGGCCAACTCGCCCCCGAGGCCAACTCGCCCCGAGGCCAACTCGCCCCGAGGCCAACTCGCCCCGAGGCCAACTCGCCCCGAGGCCAACTCGCCCCGAGGCCAACTCGCCCCCGAGGCCAACTCGCCCCGAAGCCAACTCGCCCCCGAGGCCAACTCGCCCCCGAGGCCAACTCGCCCCCGAGGCCAACTCGCCCCCGAGGCCAACTCGCCCCCGAGGCCAACTCGCCCCCGAGGCCAACTCGCCCCCGAGGCCAACTCGCCCCCGAGGCCAACTCGCCCCCGAGGCCAACTCGCCCCCGAGGCCAACTTGCCCCCAAGTAAGCTTGGGCGATATATCGATATCATTCGATAATCAGCCCATATAGATATGGTCGATATTGAGTTCAAGGGTCATATCGATATATCGATATGATGTTTTCCACCAATATTGTACTATACATGATGAAGTTAAAGACAACCAAACATGCACCTTTCCTCATTATGTGTGTAATTTGTAATAACATCAAAGTCGCAGGCAGTCAATGATATCAACAGTTTATTAAATCATATTACTTTAAAATATGTTCCACGGGCAGAAAATTCTTAATTCCGGACATAGAGTACTGTACTTTGTATGTACAGGCTGCTATGGACATTGGCAATAATATGATTTGATTTTCATGATTTGTGACGGTTGAGCAACTGCAATCAATGAAATTTTAAATCCTTAAACATACAATCTAAATTCCTCAAAAGGAATACCGCATCCCCAAATATATGTGCAAAAACCCTTAGTTGACACCTGAAAGTAGATTTTATTCTCCAAACTAAAAGATTTTATTCTCAAAACTAAAAGATATTTCCCACTAATTTGTCCATTCACACATCAGACTTGCTGTGTAGATTTCTAAGCCCACTCGTCCGATTTTTAGTAGCAGATAACATTTTCTATAAATATTGATTGACTTCTGAATGTCCAGGTCTTAAAAAAAAAAAAACATGTGGTAAAATGTACCCTTTCAGTCGGAAATTCAAAACATGTAAGTGGGACCTGGCATTGGAAGGTAAATGAGGCCCGTTTTCATTAACAAAAAGCTATATATCAGTTCCACAAAAATAGTAAAAAAATGGTATGTTTAAACTTATGGAATTTTTTCTTCTTCAATGTTTATGTGATTTATTTTTTGAGAAAAAGACAATGTAAAAAACGATTCCTTTTAGAATAATAAGTGTTTATTTGAAGATTTTTGCACATATTTCCCATTAAATTCTGGAATTTGCTTTTAAAATTTGTACTTTCCATTTTTTTGTGCTAAAGCAATATTATCTGGTACAAAACAATGATATTATTTCAATGCGACGTCTTGCAATTTGCATATCGATTTTTCGATATTATCGATATGATATATATATATATATATATATATATATATATATATATATATATATATATATATATATATATATATATATATATATATATATAATATATATATATATAGAGCGATATATTGATATTGTCTGAAGGTGAATATCGCCCAAGTTAATACCCCAATATATATATATATATATATATATATATATATATATATATATATATATATATATATATATATAGCGCCAACTCGCCCCAAGCCACTCGCCCTCAAGCCAACTCACCCTCAAGCCAACTCGCCCCAAGCCACTCACCCTCAAGCCAACTAGCCCCACGTCAACTCACCCCAAGGCCCAAGCCAACTCACCCCAAAGTCAACTTGCCCCAAGCCAAATCGCCCAAGCCAACTCGCCTCCAAGCCAGCTCGCCTCCACGCCAACTCGCCTACAAGCCAACTCGCCCAAAGCAAATCGCCCCAGATTGATTATTTTGCCAAACATAATCATAGCACAGCTATAGAGGAGACGACCTATTTTCTATTTTCTTACATTTGGCAGTCATAGCCTTTGTCCTTTCTCCTTCTTATTTTGCACCCAAGTATCCTACAGTTGTGAAAATACAATCGCTTGAAACTTTGTCTTGTACATATTTGATGTTTGACTATGAGGAAGGGAGAGGGGGAATCACACAAATATGCTAAAAATCACCATACAAACAACATATACAAATTCGAAAAGTGTGGGAAGTACCCCCCCCCACCCCACATCCCTTTGTTCCCCAATATCCCGCCTATTTACCCTTTGATTCATTGTAATGCAAAAGGTTAACTCAAATAAATGTTCTTGAAGTTGAAATTAAATAAAACTTTTAAAAAAATAAAAAAACTCGAATACGAAATTCAAGCTCACAACAATAAAGCTATATACTCACAGTTTGAAAGTATTCCTTAGGAAAATTAATCACAGACTGCATTATTCCGTTTAATTAAATCTTCCATCTTTATACTGACACAAATGATCCAAATGATTAATGATTTAATTAGTAAACTGAAGCTGTCATAGCACTGACTAATCAGTTGTTTCAGAATCCGTGATATTAGTGAAGAATTTCATAAACGCATGCAAATAAATATTATTACGGACAGTTTGTAGTTTCACTTTCATGGAATTGTGAGACTGCCTGGTAGTTGTAAATTCATCTTCCAGAGCGTCATTATTAGCCAGTTCTTCACAAACGTCTGTTACTGTGGCGCAATTGTCGCCTACATTTATACTTCGCGGCGATTACGTCAAAATTTGTATAAAACACCTCAGAAATTCCAAGAAAGTGAATTGTTTTAAATTTACTTCTGAATCAATGGTCAGGTGGTCTTAATCTTCTACTTCATTTCACACAGTTTCTTTAAGAACAAGTGCAGCCTTCTTCAATTGCTCGGACCGTGTGAAGATTGACCGCAGATGATAACTCTGTAACTTGAGCAAAATTGCATTCTGGCATCTTAGCGATAGGTATGCGCGTACTTTTCGGAAACTTCAGAAATCGTAATGAAATCAAATGACGGTGTATTCATAAAAATTCTAAGAATGAAAATACCTTCGCTTCTCTTTGAAACTGTTACTGTGGAAGAAATTGATTATGAACAACAAATCGATTCCCCATTGACTTTACGGTTGAATAGATAATTATATTTGCTTGAGATATGTCGTAAATCTTAATTTTATTTCTTGTTGTACCAGGTACATGTGAAAAATATTGAATAGATGGTTGTTATGCCAACATAGATATATAATGAAATGATGCTGCAAATGATTAGTCCAGGGGTCAAGTAAGTCCATCTTATATTAAAGAGGATTTTAAAAGAAACAAAATGGTAAAGAAACCGTTTAAAAATCTTATTCCGTAAGGAGATCGTGTGTTATCTTTAAAGAAATGGCTGGTGTAGTAAGTCTACTATGGAAAGCTGGCGTCCTCATCCTGTCATCCTCGCATTCTTAACAAATGTTAATGTATTTTAATGAAAATGTATTTAAATTTTTTGCTATTTAAATTGTTTTCCCCAAAATGTTCTACAGGTTGCATATTATAATCATCCGTGCAAGATTCCACTTTACTACTTTCCTGCTATATCCTATGGTTTTGAAGCCACAAAATCACGGGACACTCCCACCGGTGTTCCACTATAAAATTTCCAGTCCGTCCAAATCTCAAAAAATGATAAAATAGAAGAAAGGGAGGCGGGGAGGGGGAGGGGGGTGGGGAATAGGTCCACTAATTGTCTCTATATACTATCCCTTATCAGACTATATGCTTTATCGACTGCAGTGGTTTAACTACGTGACACATCATGATCAATGGTATATATTTCAGCGCTTTGGACATTGGACAGCTTTGAAAGACGTGGTGGCGATGCCACTGATAGAGCTAATTGGTATACCTGGCGATGCCACACTGATAGAGCTAATTGGTATACCTGGCGATGCAGAGCTAATTGGTATACCTGGCGATGTCACTGATAGAACTAATTGGTATACCTGGCGATGCCACTGATAGAGCTGATTGGTATACCTGGCGATGCCACTGATAGAGCTAATTGGTATACCTGGCGATGCCACTGATAGAGCTAATTGGTATACCTGGCGATGCCTCTGATAGAAATAATTGGTATACCTGGCGATGCTACTGATAGAGCTAATTGGTATACCTGGCGATGCCACTGATAGAGCTAATTGGTATACCTGGCGGTGTCACTGATAGAGCTAATTGGTATACCTGGCGATGCCACTGATAGAGCTAATTGGTATACCTGGCGATGCCTCTGATAGAGCTAATTGGTATACCTGGCGATGCCACTGATAGAGCTAATTGGTATACCTGGCGATGCCTCTGATAGAGCTAATTGGTATACCTGGCGATGCCACTGATAGAGCTAATTGGTATACCTGGCGATGCCTCTGATAGAGCTAATTGGTATACCTGGCGATGCCACTGATAGAGCTAATTGGTATACCTGGCGATGCCACTGATAGAGCTAATTGGTATACCTGGCGATGCCACTGATAGAGCTAATTGGTATACCTGGCGATGTCACTGATAGAGCTAATTGGTATACCTGGCGATGCCACTGATAGAGCTAATTGGTATACCTGGTGATGCCACTGATAGAGCTAATTGGTATACCTGGCGATGCCACTGATAGAGCTAATTGGTATACCTGGCGATGCCACTGATAGAGCTAATTGGTATACCTGGCGATGCCACTGATAGAGCTAATTGGTATACCTGGCGATGTCACTGATAGAGCTAATTGGTATACCTGGCGATGCCACTGATAGAGCTAATTGGTATACCTGGCGATGTCACTGATAGAGCTAATTGGTATACCTGGCGATGCTACTGATAGAGCTAATTGGTACACCTGGCGATGCCACTGATAGAGCTAATTGGTATACCTGGCGATGTCACTGATAGAGCTAATTGGTATACCTGGCGATGCAGAGCTAATTGGTATACCTGGCGATGCCACTGATAGAGCTAATTGGTATACCTGGCGATGTCACTGATAGAGCTAATTGGTATACCTGGCGATGCCACTGATAGAGCTAATTGGTATACCTGGCGATGCCACTGATAGAGCTAATTGGTATACCTGGCGGTGCCACTGATAGAGCTAATTGGTATACCTGGCGATGCCACTGATAGAGCTAATTGGTATACCTGGCGATGCCACTGATAGAGCCAATTGATGCCACTGATAGAGCTAATTGGTATACCTGGCGATGCCACTGATAGAGCTAATTGGGTATACCTGGCGATGCCACTGATAGAGCTAATTGGTATACCTGGCGATGCCTCTGATAGAGCTAATTGGTATACCTGGCGATGCCACTGATAGAGCTAATTGGTATACCTGGCGATGCCACTGATAGAGCTAATTGGTATACCTGGCGATGCCACTGATAGAGCTAATTGGTATACCTGGCGATGTCACTGATAGAGCTAATTGGTATACCTGGCGATGCCACTGATAGAGCTAATTGGTATACCTGGCGATGTCACTGATAGAGCTAATTGGTATACCTGGCGATGCTACTGATAGAGCTAATTGGTACACCTGGCGATGCCACTGATAGAGCTAATTGGTATACCTGGCGATGTCACTGATAGAGCTAATTGGTATACCTGGCGATGCAGAGCTAATTGGTATACCTGGCGATGCCACTGATAGAGCTAATTGGTATACCTGGCGATGTCACTGATAGAGCTAATTGGTATACCTGGCGATGCCACTGATAGAGCTAATTGGTATACCTGGCGGTGTCACTGATAGAGCTAATTGGTATACCTGGCGATGCCTCTGATAGAGCTAATTGGTATACCTGGCGATGCCACTGATAGAGCTAATTGGTATACCTGGCGATGCCACTGATAGAGCTAATTGGTATACCTGGCGATGCCACTGATAGAGCTAATTGGTATACCTGGCGATGCCACTGATAGAGCTAATTGGTATACCTGGCGATGTCACTGATAGAGCTAATTGGTATACCTGGCGATGCCACTGATAGAGCTAATTGGTATACCTGGCGATGCCACTGATAGAGCTAATTGGTATACCTGGCGATGCCACTGATAGAGCTAATTGGTATACCTGGCGATGCCACTGATAGAGCTAATTGGTATACCTGGCGATGCCACTGATAGAGCTAATTGGCATACCTGGCGATGCCACTGATAGAGCTAATTGGTATACCTGGCGATGCGACTGATAGAGCTAATTGGTATACCTGGCGATGCCACTGATAGAGCTAATTGGTATACCTGGCGATGCCACTGATAGAGCTAATTGGTATACCTGGCGATTCCACTGATAGAGCTAATTGGTATACCTGGCGATGTCACTGATAGAGCTAATTGGTATACCTGGCGATGCCACTGATAGAGCTAATTGGTATACCTGGCGATGCCACTGATAGAGCTAATTGGTATACCTGGCGATGCCACTGATAGAGCTAATTGGTATACCTGGCGATGCCACTGATAGAGCTAATTGGTATACCTGGCGATGCCACTGATAGAGTTAATTGGTATACCTGGCGATGCCACTGATAGAGCTAATTGGTATACCTGGCGATGCGACTGATAGAGCTAATTGGTATACCTGGCGATGCCACTGATAGAGCTAATTGGTATACCTGGCGATACCACTGATAGAGCTAATTGGTATACCTGGCGATGCCACTGATAGAGCTAATTGGTATACCTGGCGATGCCACTGATAGAGCTAATTGGTATACCTGGCGATGCCACTGATAGAGCTAATTGGTATACCTGGCGATGCCACTGATAGAGCTAATTGGTATACTTGGCGATGCCACTGATAGAGCTAATTGGTATACCTGGCGATGCCACTGATAGAGCTAATTGGTATACCTGGCGATGCCACTGATAGAGCTAATGTAATCAGGGAGTAACAGCTCCCTGACATAATAGCTTAACTATTTTATAGTATAAACTCTCAAAGTAAGGAATATGCTGCTCTGTGGATTTAAGGTTTATATCCCAAACCAGAAACGGATCCAGAATTTTTCGATGATATTTATTTATCATAAGATCATTCATAAATTACGGTTTATCTGTTGATGAAAAATAGCTGAGTGATAAGCTAGAAAAAGTATTCAATTCTTCATATATTTACAAGAAATTGCTGAATAATAATGATAATATTAATAACAATAAAAATAATAACAATATAATAATAATAATAATGATAATAATAATAATAATAATAACAATAATAATAATAATAATAATAATAATATAATGATAATAATAATAATAATAATAATAATGATAATAATAATAATAATAATAATAATGATAATGATAATAATAATAATAATAATGATAATAATATAATGATAATAATAATAATAATAATAATAATAATAATAATAATAATAATAATAATAATAATAAATGATAATAATAATAATAATAATAATAATAATAATAATAATAATAATAATAATAATAATAATAATAATAATAAATAATAATAATAATAATAATAATAATAATAATAATAATAATAATAATAATAATAATAATAATAATAATAATAATAATAATAATAATAATAATAATAATAATAATAATAATAATAATAATAATAATAATGATAATAACATTAATATAATATCATAATAACAGAATGCTCCTTTTTAGCTGATATGAGGATCACTGAACAAGCAAAGTAAGGGCCGGTCATGCCCGTAGACTTCAGAATAAAGAATCTTTGTTTATAGGCTAAGCAGGCCAGTAGCCAGGAGGTCACAGAGGGAGAAGGGGGAAAGGGGGGAGGGGGGAGGGGTTCGTCCAAGCGAAGTGTTTCGGCACTAGAACAGCAAATACAATTTTACTCCAGATAGTGTCCTCAGTTATATTTCACGTTAAACTTTAATCCACTTCTTGTCCATTCCTTCAGTTCTATCAGGGAACCAAGGAGTTATATTGCGGTTTTACATTTGTATGCATTCACAAAGATTGTAATGTTTTGACGTATCATGTTAGTCCAGGACGTTCGTAGTTCTTACCATGGAGCTATTAACTGATAACTCCATGTTCTTACGATGCAAAATTTTACATTCTTCCACAGCATCTACAATTGGGTTTTTTGTTTCAGATCACTGGCAAGAAATAATCTTTATTCTGCCGCGTTTTGCTTACCTCTTTCTATAATGGTAATGCCCAACAAATATTGTAAATTGGAGTTTTCTTTATATTTTTAACGTTTTACTTTCTTCCGATTCCTACTTTGAGACTTTGAAAAAATAATCACGCAGCATTAATTTTTACATTTTTTAAAATATATCAAAATCATTAGTTTGATTAACGAGCGTTTGGAGTTATTCTTCAATTTGCAAGTCATTTTATCAAACAGTCAACGATGGCGGATTTTCAGCATGTACTTATGTAACGAATTTCAGCACTCTTCTCGCAGGTCTACCTGGTTTTATTGAGGCAAACTCTCTCTGTGAGATGATTGACAGACACATCATAAACTTTATCTCAAGCAGCCAAGCTTGTTAGATTTTGGAAGTTTTTTATCGTCAGTTTGGGAGCAACCCCAAAAAAACTGGGTACTTTTAAATACCCCAAAAATTGGGTTCATGCTTTACGTCATTGCATGAACCTACACATTTGACTAGCCCACACTAAACATATGAGGTTTCTCATTTTCCGCTCCGGATTGTCCAAAATTTCAATGGATATCCTGAAATTTTGGAGACTGATAGTAAATAGATATTCAAAATATTTCGCCGCTTTTTTTTTTTTTTTTTAATTCACGGTTGCCTTTTTAAGAAAATTATTAAAACTTTATAGGCAGTCTGTTTTGTTCATTTTCTCAAAATTGCGACGGTGATTTTTTTTTTTTTAATCAACAGTCGTGAGTTCGAGCCCCGGTAGAATCGTTTATTGCGACTTGCTTTCATCTTCTTTTTTTTCTTTTCTCAGTAATTTTCATTTGGTGACTATAATTGTAGTATATATTTCGATTTTTAACAAAAAAGCATTGAAAAAAAAAAAAAAGTTTCTCGTCACAGTAAGGTAATGCGCTGTGTATGTAACTCGGCACACACAACGTACATGCTAGTGTCTGGCTGTACTGTGGTACAAACAGACAGTGGATCGGATCTTGCGTCCAGAACCGGAAGTGACGTCAAAATATCGCATCCCCTAATTTTACTGTATTTTTAATGAGACGAGCCTCCCTCTTTAACTGGTTTCATCTTTAATTACACTGTATAATAAATCCTACCTTTTAAGAAGACAATGTAAACAAACATATTCTGACTTTCGTCAGTGTGCATGCAAAAAAGGTATGCATCCATAAAGTATAATATAATAATGAAAAACTCATATCCTCAGATCTTCTTGCACTGAATTTTAATGTTTAAAAACAAAGTTATCCCCGGGGACGACGACATTCAAACAAAGCAATTCTTTTAAATTGCAACATCATGCAGTTTGAAGTATTTTTTTATTTTTTTTATTACCGGGGAACATGATCGCCTGCATGCATAATAAAACGAGCACTTTATTGCATTGGGCAATCAATATCTTAATGATCTGATAAACCTCTTTACTGTTTTACAAGCCATGAAATTTTGCTCTGCATCTCTATAAAAATTTATCGGCATGTATATGACGCAAACATTTTATTCATCATACGAAGATGACAAAGCATTGTGAACATCATAAAAAAATATATATATAAAAAAAAAAATTGTAAAATGTTAAGAAATGGCAGAAATTTCATTTTTGATCAGTTTCTATTTCATTGGAATTTATGAGGTAGGAGGCTATGTAAACATGCATGGATGGAAAATAAACATTTTTTTTAGGCTGAATGGAAAATTCGAACAACAAAACCCATGCTTGATCATTTGTTCTTCAAGGTCTGCGGACGGGTAGAAAACGTTTTCTTTTTAAATCAAATCTAATCAAAGTTTGAAATTTGTTTAATATATTGGAAATATGATACGTATAAACAGAAAACACCTCAAACTTTCAACGTGCTTGCACGTTTCTTTTTCTTCCACGTTTGTTTTTCTTCCCTTCTTTTCAGACCTTGAAAAATATTTCAAAATACCTTCTCTAGCTTGCGGTTGGTTGAGGGATGGTAAAAATCAAATCCTCTTCATTAGAATTATCTTCCCTTTTTCAATGATAAATAGCAGAGGGTTAACAAACAAAAGATTTACATAAAAAATCAAAGACTATATTCCGTGCATAAATCATAACAGTAACACAAAAAATGGAAATAATTGCACAAAATCCTTAAAAAAGTTGCACAAACTTTTAAAAAAGTTGTAAAAGTTTGCCAATTTTTAACTGATTCTTTTTTATTTTTTGTATTATTTCTTCATGTTTTTAGAGGACAGATGAATTTTAAATTGAGCTAATGTTGCCTCCACCTGCCCATATACTTTAAAGAATACACTTCATTAGGCGTGCACGTTTATCCCACATGAAAGAGACCAATACGCGCCGAAAGGGGAACCAAATGGCGAAGAAAGAGTTCAAAAATCTTAACCCAATAAAGAGCTAGAATATACAATAAATACTACAATGACAAGACTTTTTGAACCATTTTTTTCGAATTTTCTGTGTGCAAAAGCATAAGCCAAATAAATCAGCCAATTTCCATCTGTCTCCTACCCGAACCGTTCCCGTGCCCCATACCTTCGTGCCCACAGTTCATCACACAGACTCGCGTATATGTCCTTTTTTTTTTATTTTTATTTTTACGGGGCTGTACGGCGACCCTGCGGCTGCCCTGCTCCCGGGGAAACGCTCCTGTCGTCGGTGGTACAGCCTGGGTACCCCCTGCCGGTGGTACAGGGTACACCCTGTCTGTCGTACAGGGTATTCCATGTCGGTGGTACAGGGTATGCATGGAACGTATAAACACTTTTCACCTTATCACTTCAAAAAGAATTGTGGCAGATAATTGACAGATTGAAAACGAGCAACCTTAATTCCTTGTAACTAAAATTAGCTAGAAAATAAGAAAAATGCAAATGATGAAATATTTGCTATGCATGCATGCACGTTTTCTTGAAATAGCCTTATACACAGATAGTCCGCTAACACAATGTATCTCACACGAAATAAAAGGGAAATGTATTAGCGTAACATACAGCCATATCCCTGCATGGTTCATGCTTGTCTTGTCACTCTGCTCGTAATCTAAGAAAATAATGCCTGATGTTAGGCACACATGCCTGATGTTAAGCACACATATCTGATGTTAAGCACACATGCCTGATATTAGGCACACATGCCTGATGTTTGGCACACATGCTCGATGTTAGGCACATATTGCTTGAGGTTCGGCACACGTTGTCTGATGTTAGGCACACATGCCTGATGTTAGGCACACGTGCCTGATGTTAGGCACACGTGCCTGATGTTAGGCACACATGCCGGCTGTTAGGCACACATGCCGGATGTTAGGCACACATGCCTGATGTTAGGCACACATGCCGGATGTTAGGCACACATACTTGATGTTAGGCACACATGCCGGATGTTAGACACACATGCCTGATGTTAGGCACACATGCCGGATGTAAGACACATACGTCTGATGGTAGGCACATATGCCTGATGTTAGGCACACATGCCTGATGTTAGGCACATATGCCTGATGTTAGGCACACATGCCTGATGTTAGGCACACATGCCGGATGTAAGGCACATGTGCCTGATGTTAGGCACATATGCCTGATGTTAGGCACATATGCCTGATGTCAGGCACACGTTTACTAAAATGTTTACTTGATATCGAATAGTTATATATTGAGAGCCTGTTTCAGGAAAGCATTGCATTAATAATTTTCTCACTAAAAGACCTGTTTAACCAGCGATGGTTTAACGGTATTATTGAAAACGAAAACAAATTGAGGGCATGATTAGATCGCCGACGACGAGTGAACACACAATTACAATGACGGGGTCGTCGCCTGCGTAATCGCTTATGATAGTAACAATGCTATCACAAAACGCTTAATACGACCCAGACGAGAACACAGGTACGACGTACGGACAGACATAACATCGACAACCAAGTCAATGTCCACGGCCTTTGAAAGCCAGTTGTGGTACACTGGCGTGTCTACCCAACCCAGGCTTGAACCCAGGGCCTCGTGGTCTGTATACAGGTATAATAACCGCTACACCACAGTGGGTAGATAACATGGTCAGATGTTAGAATCTATTCTTATATCTCATGAAAATTTGCAGATTATACTAAGCTGTTAAAAATATTCGCTTTAATTTCTGCTAGATGAATTGGTGCTTAGAAAAGTGCTTAAGCTTTAAACGCGGAGCAATATGTTTGATTTATAAAATCATAAGCAGATAACGAACGAGTTTACATGTAAAAACACTTTTTGATAAAGGATCATCAAGGCCATCTTAATAAAAGAGGATTTCAAAAGTGGAGAAGAAAGCATTCAAATATTTTGATATTTAAGTTTGAAGTTTGGAATCATTAGTACAGAAACGACTGAAATCAGACCAGTTGTGACGTCACAGCCTCAGATTCCTCAAAGTCTTTACATATTTAATCATAATTTAACTTGCGATATTATGGCTTAAAAACCATTGGATATGTAAGGAAAGTAGTAAAAGATAAACTATTGTATAGTAAGGGTAGGCCTAATTGTAATGTGCCACCTGAAGAAACTTTGACTGTTTGAGGGAAAATAATTCAAGCAGTAAAATAAGTAAATAAAGTTTCTTTCAAGTGCATTGAATAATTGTTAAGAATGTGAAGAGGAGGGCGCCAACCTTCCATAGTAGACATACTTTTCAAGCAGTGGTGTAAAATCGGGGGGAGGGGGGGGGGAGGGGCCCACTGGGTTCCCTTAGTTATTTTCGAAAGGGATCAGCCCCCTAGATATTTTGTGTGTAAGTGGTGGTGGTGGGAGTTGGGAGCAGATAACGCATTGTTGCATGTCGATAACTTCAAACATTGGGGAGAAAATTCCCCCCAGCTAACAATTTAGAGGCTACACTACGCCCGCACCACGCAGTGTTCTCCAGACATTTCTACGCGGTAAGACAGAATATCAGAAGAAGAATTTCCTTGGCACAGGCTACTTTTAAACAACTCGGTAAAATTTGGGTTTCAAATATATATCAGAAAAAAAACAAAGCTTATAATTTTTCATGCCAATGTCACATCAGTTTTACTCTGTGGATCAGAAACATGGCTATTCACCAAAGCAGATAAAAACAAATTGGACTTACTCCAAAGGAACTGCCTCAGGAAAATATTGAAAAAAAGATAGCCAGTAAAATTAAGCAATATTGAATTATACGAAAGAGCACATACCATATACCAATATGTAAGATTATTTATACAGGGAGGTGGAGATGGATCGGGGAGGTGTAGATGGATCGGGGAGGTGGAGATGGATCGGGGAGGTGGAGATGGATCGGGGAGGTGGAGATGGATCGGGGAGGTGGAGATGGATCGGGGAGGTGGAGATGGATCGGGCATGTGCTAAGAAGACAAGATGACAATCATGCTAAGATCGCACTGTCCTGGGCACCAGGGGGAAGTAGAAAAAGAGGGCGGGCCAAAGTTACTTGGAGAAGGACAAGTGGAGAAAGAAAGAAAAGAGCTTGGATGGAATAATGGGAGGGAAGCAACAGCATGTGCAAGAGACAGAAAGAAATGGAAGAAGCTACTTAAGGAAGCTTCAATCTCCACAGTCAGCAGAGGAGAGCGGTAAGGGTAATCGTACCATTGTGTGTCAATCATTCAGAGTAAGGGTAATCGTACCATTGTGTGTCATTCATTCAGAGTAAGGGTAATCGTACCATTGTGTGTCATTCATTCGGAGCGGATCACCTACGTTCTTATCTTCGTCTTCATTTTTACTAAATTCTGGCTCAAATTGATAGCGACGTGTTTCGCCATTTCAAACCTTTAAAACTTTTCTTTGGAAGTCCCCTTCCATATAAGATGGACTTGCTTGACCACCTGAACTAATCCTTTAATAGTGGAAGTCCAGCCGTTTCTTGGGGCTATTTTTTTTTTCTCACTTTTTCGCGAATATCTCTGACACGAGTGGAAATGTTTGACGGACATATGTATAGGAAATGTTCAGAATAATAAAAGGAACATATACATGGCAAAATCTCTAACTGTCCATACACCTTTAATCTTGAATATAATATTAATGCTCTTCTCACCACTTGGTTTCCTCTTTTAAATAAGATAAACTTGCTTGACCACTGAACTAATCCTTTGATCATCAGCAACCAGCACAGTGACGTATAAAGGTCTATGCACAAACACTTTAAAAAAGGAATGGTGAAATTTTGACCACAACTTGGTCAACTCTGCACCTAAACCAACTTTGGTCAAATTAAACAACAAATTTGACCACAATATGGTCAAATTTGTCGATATTTATCATTTTATGGGTAATTTTGACCACGTTATGGTCGTTTAATTTTGACCAACATTGGTTTGGTGCAAAGTTGACCATGTAATGATCCATTTTTTTTTAGAGTGTATGAGAAGTACTATTATAAATATTCATTAGAGGTCAAGCAAGTTCATCTGATATGAAAGAGGATTTAAAAGGAAACAAAATGGTTAAAAAAAAACATTCAAAAATCTTATTCCGTGATAAAAGTATCAATCTTGTGGAATCGCATCACCATGCTGCTATGCAGCATTGATCGGAACCGTGAACCACGATCAACGTTAACACGATGTTTACCATGCATATTGACGACATTTTAAGAAGCATAGATCTTCTAAATTCTGAAATTGATTTTTCACTTGATTAATATAAACCGCCTTTTTGGTGTCAAATTTCTTAATATCGTAATTGATTCCAATTTTCGGCACTTTCTGGAAAGACTCATCATACTGCCATATGGGCATGAAGACTTGATGAAGTTCTTAGGGTTACCAAGTTTAACAACTAGGCTATGTTTCCCGCGCTTTTCAAAGGGAAAATAACAGGTTTAATCAATTTATTGGCAGAGCCCGAGGAGGGTCTTGATTAATCATTTTTAATCTCCGAACTCTGTTGTAACAATAGTACTTCAGTAAGCAGACGATGCAAAAACAATCCAGAAATCACGTGTTGTCATGCAGCTAGGAATGATAAAATTTGAATTAACTAAGGCAGCTATTTTCTCTGCCTTCATAAACTGAGTCAAGGACAGTGACGTAGCCGCGCAGCTGCGCAGTGGCATGCTCAACATGGCGTGTGTATGATGTGTTCGAGAGCGAAGTGTTCAACCAGGAAGCTACCACTTGCTATTTGCTCTTTGGTTTGACAATGATTTTTGATTCAAATTTTCATCATGTGTGTGCAGGAGGTCTGAGAGATCCTGATAAAGTTATTTTGGGAGAAACGCGGGGTCAAGAACAACCCATTATCTCCCCCATGCCTGCCATGAATACGCCACTAATCAGGGAGGTGCGTTATTTATTATCCTTAAACCTAATACAAAAAATGAAAAACTTTTTGCCTGCATGACATCAACACTTTCTTATCATTAGTATTATAAACAAAATTATGTTATGATTATTATCTAAAAAGAAAAGAAGCTAAATTTCAATTTCCTTCAAATTTCTTTAGGCGGTAGATTATATTTCACTCAATTCTGTATAACAACTTTGCTCACTGTCCGATGCTTTTTAAGTCACAAATTCTCATGAAAATACAAACAAATACAGACGAATGTAAATATAAGGGCGCCAACCTTCTCCAGTAGATTTTCCACACCAGTCGTTTCTACCCAAAAAAAACAGAGCTTGAATGAACTTAAATATTTTCAGGATATAAGATATTGAAGTAGGTTCTTCGCCATTTTTGTTTTATTTAAAAAAAAGATATCGTTTCATAAATATATTCAGAAATGAACGCCGCCTTGCTGGAAACGTCACTTCCGGTTTTCATTTTTTCTAACTCATTACGAGAAATCTGTGATGTTGGCCCTATTTTCGGTCCGGCGGATGACTGATCGATAAGATCACAGTTTTCTTGCAATCAAAAGGGAAAATTGAAAACCGGAAATGACGTTACCAGCGCGACGGCGTTCACTTTTGAATGTATCATATGGGACGATATTTTTACTTTAAAAGTACTTCTGATGAACTTGCTTTCCCGCTGAACTCATCTTTCTCAAACAATGGAACGCATTATTATAGAACAATAGGCTCATCCGTGGAGTTGAAAGATTATCTCCATGGTTCATGTAAGAATATGCAGTAATATTCTCTTAAAATATATCAATAACTATAAAAATACCATTATTTTTTTTTTTTTTACCTGTAACCTGTAATTCAGATCTCCATCAACTCTATAGTCCCGTTCATGTGATCACCATAATCCCGTTCATGTGATCACCATAATCCCGTTTATGTGATCACCACAATCCCGTGCATGTGATCACCATAATCCCGTTCATGTGATCACCATAATTCCGTTCACATGATCATCATAATCCCGTTCATGTGATCACCATAATCCCGTTTATATGAACACCATATAATTCCGTTCATGTGATCACCATAATCCCATTCATACGATCACCATAATCCAGTTCATGTGATTACCATAATCCTGTTCATGTGATCACCATAAACCCGTTCACGAGATCACCATAATCCCGTTCATGTGATCACCATAATCCCGTTCACGTGATCACCATAATCCCGTTCACGTGATCACCATAATTTCGTTCATGTGATCACCATAATCCCGTTCATGTGGTCACCATCATCCCTTTCATGTAATAAGCATAAACTAAACTAAAAGGATTAGCAGATTAGTTCAGTGGTCAAGCATGTTCATCTTATATGAAAGAGGGTGAAAAAAAAATTGTGCAGAAAGCATTTTAAAATCTTATTCCGTTAAGGAGATACCGAGTTTAAAATTTGGTATCATTTGTGTAAAAACAAGTTGTAATGTCATAGCCTCAGATTTCTCAAAATCTTTATGTATTCTATCATAATTTGTCCTGCGATTTTGTGGCTTAAAAGCCATGGGACATGTCAAAAAAGTAGTAAAATGGAATCTAAGAACGCCAACTTTCCATAGTAGACTTACTACACCAGTCATTTCTACACAGATAAGACTTAAGATTTAAACATGAATATCTCCTTAACGGAATACAAATTTGGAATACTATCTTCACCATTCCATTTTGTTTCGTTTGAAGTCCTTTTAAATATAAGATGAACTAGCTTGATACTGGAACTAATCCTTTAATAATCAATAATGAATTACGGTATGTGAGTGCGGTTGCATTTCCATTCAAAGGTAACACATATTGCATGATATTTGAAATATTCAAGTTGCGCATGTTCAGCCATAAATTAACTTGAAATCTAAAAGTATTTTTTTTCTTCAAAATTTAAAGGCTGCATAATTTTCATTTTGATATATCATAAAGTGTTTGTATATACTTGCAAACCTTTAAAGGATGACACTATAGGGACGCGAAAAGGGCAAAATACAAGAAGAGGGCACTTTCAATAACGTGCGTCAGTACGTAGAGTGATATAGATGGGGAGGAAAATAAAGAGCAATATGACAAAAACATTCAGCTTAGGGCAAAAAATGGTTTGGGATTATCAAAACCAATATTTCGATATCCTGCGGGGGCACAAAATGACCACGTTCCCAACGCAACGGTTTCCAACGCTACGTAAAATCAACAAATGGCAATTCATCATGTGACCCATGGAATGTAACACACTTCATCTGTTGCCCGCTGTGGCGAAGGGACGATCGCTCCCACAATGCCGCACAGGCGTCCGTCATGCACAAATTAGATCAGTCTTTCTCTTTCACAAGCAGTTTGGCCCGTGTACTTCCATTAATTTATTTTCAAAAATATAGATATGTTGGAATTCCTGCAATAACAAGGGAATTTCACAAACCTCGTTAATGTTGTAGCTTATGTTCATCGAAAGTTTTCTCGCGTGTTTTTAACAAAATGAAATGTTTACCAGTTTGCTGTAAAAGTCAATTAGGTTTCTACAGTTCCAAGACAAAAAAGTGTAACATCTGCATAAAGCTCACATTATAAAGCGCCTATCTGTGGAACAGAGACTATCATCCAAAGTAGACGAGAATCGAAGCTCTAGATTGAAATACATGGTATAATTAAACACGTTTTCAAAGACATTTGCATTTGAAGGAAAAAGTTGGTAATTACGTGTAGCATGTTTATCTCATATATTTTATTTTATTAGAAGTATCCCACAATGCAACTATACAAATTCAAAGTTTGTATAGAAATAACATAAGAATCAGACATTTCGAGGGCGGGGAACTCAACCACTACCGTACCTGACTACGAAGGTTTCAAATTTGTCTTCAAGATTTGAACAGTGGCATATGAATTATCTTTTCACCGTGCGCTTTTTAAATTCACTGTGCGGTTTTCGAGAGATTTAAAGAAAAGTGATGCATTCTTATTATATGTTACCGTTAGGCAGTCGCTCTTTCACAAGGCTTTCTAAAATTATGAGAAATAACTTAGGGAATTGTGAAAATTATTTAGCAATAACTGTGTGATAGTAACGAAGTTGTTTTACTTTCGCGAAATTGATGATGAATAAAGCAAACTTTGTTACAAACCTTCAATAAAACGACTGATAAGCGTCTATGGCTAAAACTTCACACTAAAAATGGCGGCTTCCATATATCACTGTTCAGTGCGCATGCTTGAGTTTCCCGATCGGGGGATTTATTGAGTTCCCCGATCGGCGGTAAGGACCGAACTGAAAAGTGACGTCATGGCATGATGTGTTTACGTATCTATATTTTATCTGTGTTTTATACTACTGTACTAGGTATGCCAGATTGATGTGAATTAAGTAACTACTTACCATCCGAATTTAAAAAATAATAAATGTATCAACTTTAAAGGATTAGTTCAGTGCCAAACAAGTTTGTCTTATATGAAAGAGGACTTTAATAGGAACAAAATGGTTAATACACTTTCTGAATATCTTATTGCGTTAACATGGTTAAGGGGTTATCTAAATTCAAAGTCACGTTTTATCTGTGTATAAATGACTGGTGTAGTAAGTCTACTATAGATTGGCGCCCAATCGTCACTTTCTCAACAATTGTTAATGTATTTCATAGAAAATATTTTCAGACTTCTCAACTATTTGAATTACTTTTCGTCAGGTAGTAAATTATCATTACGTTATTGACTGCTGTGTTTATCAAGAGATAATTAAAAATATACAAGAGAAAAAAAAACAGAAAACATAAACTTTAATTGACATAATTTGACTGGTAAAGAACGATATGGAGTGGAGTCACTGTTAAAAAGTAGCCTTCTTATGCGCATGAGTGAATGTATACGTATTTGTTCGTCTGTAGGCTGATGACCTGAATCTGGCAACACATCGACCAACCGAAGACTTCAGGGGCGACCGAAGACTTATATATGGGTCCTCAGAAGAAGACATGTACAAATGATCAGATTCATCAAATAGGGCATCTGACATTATTTGAGAAGAGTCCTCGGTCATGCGCAAATTTCTTATTCTGTGTTAGCATGACAACACATATTTTTTGTCACGACTTCACAACCTTCATTCATTTTAAAATACTGCCAAATATTTTAGGTGCATTAAAATGTACATTTTGTGGAATGCAGAATTTATTACTGAAATCACGTCCTCATTAGACGTTATTTGTCTTCTTCTTTTTTAAATCTTCGGAACATACAGACACACCTACACATGTACGTGCCTTGAGCAAGGACGCAAGCAGAACGGAAGTGAAACACCAGTCCTCGGGCACTTTATTGCTCTTAACTTTCTTGATTCTTTGCATTTACAAAGCGCTATTTACACCCCTTCACATGGGTATTACACCATTAACTGTACCTGTGACGGCAATCATGCGCCAAGTAACGTCACATATATCTGGATTTCATCGTGTTGTGATTAATGATAGCGACACGGGCCATAACATACAAGAGAAAACGTAGAATCTTGTCTTTTTTGTGCGCATGTCTTACTGCACATGTATAACTGCGCATGTCTTACTGCACGTGTCTTACTATGCTGTGCCTATCTTACTGCACATATCTTGAACCCGTGAATTAAAGAACTCCCAGGTCTCCTGAAGGATTTGAACCGTGGCGGACGGATGTGGGCGGATATAGACAGACAGTATTCCACAGTAGGCCCATGGGCGTTGGGAAACGGAGGGAGTTATCCCAATCACAAGATCATTTTGTAGGAGGAGGAGTAATAATATGTTTTTAATTCCCAAATAATTAACACGAAAAAAAGAAAGAAAGTACAACCTCAATTGGTCAATGTTATTGGTCCTTGCAATCAGTGGTGTAATTTGCGTCTTCCCAATTTACATAGGTAGTATTGGGACCCCATCCAGTGCAAAAGTGCTGGGTGTTCGCTAGGGGCAATTGGCGTTCTAGGGCACATGGGTCTGAATTTGCGTCACCCAACCTACATAAGTAGTATTGGGACACCATCCAAGGGAAAAGTGGTGGGTGGTCGCTAGGAGCGATGGGGGTTTGGCGTTCTAGGGCACATGGGTCTGGTGTAATCTGGTATGTGAGTCATGGGATCACGAGGGCAGACCCGAAGGTAACCTAGGGATAGAATTAGTTTAAGGCACGTACTCTGCTCTGAGTCAATGGAGGAGAGCTAGCGGTATTGGTCACGCGGGTCAGACTTTCCATTGGTAACGGCGTTGTGACGGAATGATTGGAGAACGGCGTATGGATGATTTTTGAGATGAAATCCTTATTTGACACACGTTTATTGAAAATGAGTATGATTTGAGAACGACTTTTTGAAAATAGGTAAGATTTAAGAATGTATGTTTCTTTTGACGTTCGATTGGAGAATTGATTTTTGTTTTGAAATCCCATTGACTTTGAGCAGGGATGATGAAAATTTGAGCTTTTTTTTTTTTTTTTTTTTTTAACGGGGATAATTTGAGACCAACTGGATGACTGATTTCTATAAAGAAAAAAAAACATTCCCAAAATAAACTCCGTATGTACAGTGCATGTATCATCGTACGCTGTATAAATGGAGTGTGAGGGCAATAATGCGTAAATTTGATTTTCTAACATGTGAAAAAAGCTAAACATCGCTGATGTAAGGTCGCAAAACTTTTTATGTGCCTTGTTCCCGTGAGGGAGGATTATGTAAACAAAACAAAAAAAGATAGATGCGGGTCTTGAAGTCTTCAACATCAAAACGCAAATCGTCGCTCGTTTCACGCTACAAAACATGTAATAAAAGGTAATGGAGTGATCACCAGATCGCCATACTCATGAATAATAAATACAGCGCACCTTTATTAACAAAACTATTTAAATAAAATAATTGGTCTGGTGTACGAAAATAAAGTTCCCTTATTGCTTTACAGATCATTAATTGATTTAATAGAATATATTAATTAGAATATATTAAGATATATCAATGATGATTATTATCATTTTTAGTTGTATTTTTAATCTGGCAACAAATTGATGACTTTAGTGAAGACTGCTCCTGCAATGTATGACGTCACTACGACTCATTTTGAGACGAGATCGCCTTTTTAGATTTGATTCAAATCTTCTTTCATCTGAAATAATTGGAATAAGTATACATACCTAAATGGCGCATGAATCCAAAACAAGAAACGTGCGGAGCACATCGATGATACACTTCTCTCTTTTTGAGATTCATGCAGTTATGCAGCGTTGTGTACAACAAATACTCTTGTGAGTTATTTCGGCCATTTTCACTCTTCAATGATTTATTCAGCGCTTATTATTCATCACTTCAACAATCGCAGATCCTTAACAGTCCGGAAGCATGCCTATTAATAGAAACATTTATAAACACTCAAGACTATTGAAGTCATGCAGCCATATTGTTCAGATGTTGCGATAAACTGTCAGTTTCTAATTTATGTACATGAAATATTAAAAATCATTGTGTTGAAAAACATTTTCGAAATGGCTGCTTCGCGCCTAA
Source organism: Chiridota heheva (assembly GCA_020152595.1). Lineage (NCBI taxonomy): Eukaryota > Metazoa > Echinodermata > Holothuroidea > Apodida > Chiridotidae > Chiridota > Chiridota heheva. Next base: position 208,667 of record JAIGNY010002648.1, on the reverse strand, counting down.
AATCCTAGCTCTATTGTTATTATTTCTAATATTTCGAAAACGTTGTGGTCAGGTGGTGAACATATCGTATGGGAGTGGAAAAGTTGTAGCCATGACAGTAATTAAGGTATTTTCATGAGTTTTAAGTTTCCCCAAGCAAAGATATTTTTCCCAAACGTATTTAAAATTTGTAACATTGCATGAGGCTTTAACGTTAGGATAGCAAAGGATTGTGGAAAATATCACAAAATGGCGGCTTCCATGTAGCAAAATGTTCCCATTTGTAGAAACATTTCTGTTCCCATTAATAGGCATGCTACCGGACTGCTTAAGATCGCTGAAATGAGTTTAACGATCATTGAAGAGAAGTTTGGGAGACTCTTCTGCTCTTGAAAAAAGCTCAAAAAAATTTCGATCATGAACTGAAGATGACACTGATGGATAACTGCATTAATAGATTAAGTAAGTAAACTCGAAGACGTCAAAGACTGTAAATAGTGACAGTTATGGGCGAAGTTATGTAACTTTATTGAACAGTTGAACAGTTGTAAACTTTATTCGCTGATGAAACATCCAATGTTTTGGGAAAGTTTTCCAGTTCCTCGTTTTTTTTTTTTGTTTTTTTTTGTTTTTTTTTTTGGGGGGTATAAATTATATTTTGAAAACATTATGATAAACAAGGCTCTGCATGACGGGTTGGGAGAAAGAAATCACATACATCAGTAAGGGTATACATCCAAATGTGGTAAACACCCAAGTGTCGTCTTCCGAAATTTAAAAGGAATACCACCTCGTCTGTCCCGCAATGACAGACTGCTTCGATTCGGGACTGCTTTCTCAATAATACCTTACAAGTCGCTTATCATATACCGGTCTACTTTCCGATATAAGAAAATTCTCAAACTTGCCCAAAACATAACTCGGAATCTGGATATGCTATTTTCGAAAATCAAAAGGGATGATTATTTTACAGTGTGTTCAGAATTAAGGAGTTCTCGACCGAAAAGTAAAGGTCGTCTTTTTTGTGATGATTTTTGGGCGTTTCGTCCACATCCAATCAAATCTTGCGATCCGTTTTTTTCGTGGATTCAATTTCAATGAAAGCTCGTTCACTCGCCGAGCGCTGTCAATGAAAGTTTGTTTACTCACTGAGTACTCTCGAACGTTCACTGTGTGTGTACGTATGTACGTAACTTAACTTATGCACACGTTAAGCAGTTAAGTCTTTGGAGTTCTGATTTTCTCTTCTTCTTCTGGTACGCTAAAGATAATGACAAAATTAAAGCGCCTACGTTAAACCCAAAACTTGGTATTTTTAGCCGATAAAGAAGCCTGGGCCAAGGAGGATTTGGCTAATACTGTAGGCTAGAAGTATGACTATAAGTATTTGACTGTAAAGTTAGTGTAATAACCTCCTTTCCAAAATATCATGTCCTAATGTTACACTTGCCTAACGACACAGTATGCCTCGACGTAAGAACTCGTCGCTAATGTATTACCAAATGAAAATTGAAATGCTTTCCAACCATGAAAAAACGCCAAATCCGAGCAAAGATTATAAGACCAGTAAAAATAAGAAATACGTAGAACAAATTGCAACAGAAAGTTTATTTCTTAGAACTTGTTCTACGTACCATTGGTTGTAAGATACCCCAAATCGGCCATAATCGGACTCCCGGAAAATGCCTAATTTACATATTTTACACTTTTTACATCATTTTTTACATATTTTACATCATTTTTTACATATTTTACATCATTTTACACTTTGAGGCCAATATCCATTATTGCATAATTCATATACAATACATTTATTTTGTATATGATCAACCTCTTACACGAAATTGGATCATTTTTCAGCAAGATCAATATAACGAATTTTGGATCCACTCGTAACAATCGAGCGTATGCCATTTTCTCCGGGCTAATTTTCTGAGTCCGCATTTGCACTCTTGTATAATTCAAAATTTATGTTTTTAAATATATCTTTGTCAGTCTGTGACTTACAGAAATATGCCTATGCTCCACATATACTTGGTCTTTGGTTATTTTCAAATGAATCTCTTACCCAAAAATTGAGCAAATCCGCTAATTGAGACCATTATTTGCCCTACCATGGAATAAATGGTTAAAATTACAAACCTCCCTATTTTGTTAAGAAGATCATCATTTTACCGTAATATACCTATTGCTATAAAAACACAAAAACAATTTCATCATTTAATCCACTATTATTTTAGATACATTTCCACAAAAACAAGATCTTCAATATATACAAATCAAACGTACTAATATTTTCTTAGTGCTTTTAAGTTATATGTAATGCTCCTTACTTAAAATATATTACATCCATTCCATTTCTTCATACAAAATGTATGTAAATTCTTCACAAAACTCAGACAATCATGGACAAAAGTATTGGACCCTTTTTCTTCACCCCTTGTACCCCATTTCAATGTTGGAAGTGGATGTTAGAAGTTTCAGGTGCAAGTCATGTCCTTACATTGAAACGGGGTAGAAGGGGGAAAAAGGGTGAAGACTTTTATCCATAATTGTAGGCCTAGGCCTAACATTAGGCCTACGCCGTTTCAATCCGTCCGATGGCCTGAAACCTTTGTAGGCCTAACGTTACATGCATGTAGTTTTACTTGTTTGTATAAAGGCGCATGTTACTTGTTGTTAGGCTAATGGTTGACCCAAATTTCGACCACCCCTGAATTTCAATTATAGCCTAGTATTAGGCCTAATTAGTAGCCTAACGTTAGACAGGCTATACTAGCCTATGCAATTTTATCCGCCTAGGCCCTAAGCAAAGTTGGAAAAAATTGATTACCAATTGCTGATTAAAATTCTTTGTCATGGATTTATTCGTTATAGCCTACTTTTGATTGTGCAGTTTGAAATAATTAGGCAACTGATTGAAAGTTAATAATATCAACCAGTATCGTCGATCAGACATCACTGGTACATCTGCTGAAGTAATTAGGCATAGCCATCCAAATTTTGTACAAATTTCAAACAGGCCTAGGCTAAGGTAGTCAGAGAACATTCTGGACGTAGTATACGTTATATCCACTACATGCAGATATGTATTGCATAGCAGGTAGTGCCTACTGAGTGAGGTGTTTATCTCACTAAGCCTTGGGCCTAACGTTAGGCCTAACGTTAGCCTCAAATATTCATTCAAGTTTTCTTACATCAGTTTCGGTGATCGGACATTTTCCAATGTAAGGAATGGTCAAATTTTCGATTCACTCAGGATAGCCTAGCCTAACTCACGTTTGAACTCCGATGTTCGGTTTTTCCACATGTTAGAAAATCGAAAATCTCAAGGCCACCGAAAATTTACGCATCACTGCCCCCACACCACATACATACACTGTACGATTGTACGTACAGTGTACGTACGGAGACTATTTCGGGAATGGTTTAAGCGGACACAGCGTGTACGTTATTTAAGAAATATTGAGTGAGGGCACTGCGAGTAGCAATGTTGTAGATGTCTGGGTACAATATTGGCATGGGGGTTTTTGGAGGAAATTTCAGACGGGTTTTGCGTTACCTAACTTAGGCCCAAGGGGTAGGCTAACGACATTAACGTTATATCTAATGTAACGTTAAGCTAGTGTTATTAGCTTCACTCCACAAAGTTCGCTGATGTTGCATTGCAACACAGGAAGCAGTTACACGCCAAAGATGGATTGAAAATTTAAGTCCCCTGCATGCGTAACCTCAATAACAACAAAAAAGGCCTAGTCCTACATTGTTAAACATAATTGCATAGGTTGTGTACATTTTTTACCTATTTAGATGGAAAATAAAAACTCCTTAACAAATATATATGTTTTACACTAAGACATATTATGTGTAATCTACTAAGAAGTTATGTAAAATATTTACATAATTTGTAATGTATTTTTACCTCATTTGTTTGGTATTAATTTACATGTTGTTATGTGTTTCTTTTACATTAATTTTGAAGTAATATTTTATATATTTCTACAGTTATTTGTCGCATAACTGTTGTTATGTAATGTTTTACATAGCTGTTAAGGAATTCCTATCACATCTACAATATACCAAAAAACTACAAAATCATGGGAATATTCCTTTAAAAACATAGCAGACCCCAAATGGGACCGGTTTCCCACGAAATGAGCCTAAAGTCACACAGTGATACTTTGTAGATGACCTGGCTCATCTCCTTTGTCCATTGACCTCTTCAGGTGGTCTGAACAAAGAAGATGAGCCTGGAGATAGGTCATCTAGAAACTACCACTGTGTGACTTTATCTCATTTCGTGGGAACACGTCACAAATAAGTGTCTTCCACTTCGGTCAAACGTTTTTTTTTCTTTCAACAGTTTCCTGGAATGCCAGGAATGTACGGAAGTTTCTGATGCAGGTATATCTGATGGCAGTACCCATGCTAGATATACCAGCGTTTGCAGAAATTCCCATGCACCCACGCACTGTGCTTGGTAGCAAACGTCCATTATGTAGTAGCATTTGTAACAGAAGTCAACAGCCTTTAGCAAGGAATAACATACACTTGCTGTGGTTCCCACCGTGTACCACTAATAATCAGAATGAATGGCTGAGGTTTCACATCCTGGTCTATAGATTTAGGACAGTGGTCCAGTCCAACATTCTCCTATAAGGAAAAAGAAATGATTGAAAATAAACCAAAAATAAATAAATAAACAAATATTATAAACAAGAAGTAAAAAAATAAGAAGGCTATTTCGAGACCAACAATACAACTGTATCATCTCTGTATCGTCTCCCGTCTCTCCCCCCGCGCGTCTCCCGTCTCTCCCCCCGCGCGTCCCCGTCTCTCCCCCGCGCGCCTTCCGTCTCTCTCCCGCGCGTCTCCTGTCTCTCCCCCGCGCGTTTTATTCAAGAATCATGTCTGTATAAAATGTCCTTGACTCTGACAGAAGATATTAAATCAATTTTTCATTTATGTTGAAAACTAATAGAATTAGGCCCAATAGCAGTGTAGGATTTTCTTGTCTAAAAATTAATGTGGAACCAGGCTGTGTGAGAGTATGTCCCCAACTACCGGACTAGTCACAGGAAAATAAAAATAGAAGAATAACTTCTGACAATTCCCTAATTGTGGATATCAATGGTGTGTAAAAACAAGCAGATGATATTACATTATATTGTCACCAGCGTGTAAATAAATTCACACCATAAGCAATCCGGAAGAATGCCTATTAATAAGCACATTTAAAACACACGAGAATATTGAAGTCATGCAGCCATATTGTTCAGATAAGCATTTTCTCCTCTCCTACAGATTTAAAATGATTAGATAAAATAAAGGCGTACATTCCACAGTTCCAAAGTGGTGGATTAGAAAGGGGTTCCCACACTCTAAAAAAGGAATGGTCAAATTTTGCCCACAACTTGGTCAACTCTGCACCGAACCAACTTTGGTCAAATTGAACAACAAATTTGACCACAATATGGTCAAATTTGTCCATAATCATCATATAATCGTTAATTTTGACCACCTTATGGTCGTTTAATTTTGACCAACATTGGTTCGGTGCAATGTTGACCATGTAAAGGTTAAATCTGACCATTCTTTTTTTAGAGTGCAGTATAAACACAACAAATTCTGACACGTTTCTTCTACCATTTGTAGGTCCATGTATGAATGGTTATTACTTGAATCACAACTTCGAAGGAATTATAATATAACTTACAGAATGTGGGTAAATAAACGCCTTCATGCTCTCCACAGAAGAGTATATTCCCCCTCTGCCTTTTTTCCTACCATTAAATATAGGTTGGCAGCACAGAAAAACACAGATTTTTCTGCTCTGGAAAGCAAATGCAGATGACTTTTTGTTAATTCTCATCAAAAAATGTTTACAGTTATAAACTGGAAGTTCACAAATATCTGAACAACATGGCTAGGTTCAAACTTCATTGAGTATATGTCAGTGGCAGGGGAGGGGGACTTAATTGTTAATTTTTGCCTTGAACATTGTTATTTTGCAGGAACTTACGGGGGCTTCGTCCCATGGGCACCAACAGGGACCCTTCAGCGGACCCCTGGACCCCACGCTGCACAGGTAGGAGATTTTCAACTTTCAACCCAGTCCTCCAATTTTTTTGTTTGTTCCACCGCTGCTTCATTTAGACAATGTTATGCACATTCCTGATTTAGAACATAATTGTTAATGTGGCTGAGTATTATAATAAGATACAGTAATTGGAAATCAAGAGTTATAGCTATGACCAGTCTCAACTACAGTCAGATTGTTATACTCAATACAGTTAACATATAATATTATTGCATCAGATGTAGTAATACACGGTGTACATGTATTACTGCAGACGAAATGAATAATTATGATTCACCTTATCTTCAGTTAGATCATTCATGGAATAAGCTTGAGGTAAAATCATTCCCATGACCAGCGGATTTATCTGTATCGACCACTCTTAAAATTTCTCAGAAAGTGTGCCCTATAAGGCATCAGCACTGTCAGGATATAGACAACTGAAATCTTGTTCAATCTGAAAATGAGAACATAATAATTTCAAATCAAAATCAAATAAAGAAAAATACAGAATTTGCCAGGAACAACCATTGTCAACCATTTGGAATGAGTAACTAATAACACGAAGAGGCTGTAAATCACTACAGGATTAAAACAGTTAGGCAACAAAGCTTGATCATATTCAACATTACCTGCCATTCAATTTTTCTGCATTATGTTCTTCCTCTGAAACCAGAAACACAAAATTACCTCTGACTTTTCTCTGACTTACCAGGATTTAAGAAATACTTGTGCCCATCCTGTTGATGTGGAATTTAAAAAAAGTCCATGTTCCCTCCTTCAGCAAGTCAAAGTTCTGTCAATTTATGCTAAACAAATAGGATATATGTTTGTACTACATATTCATGCAGTGCTTATAGCCTCAATCATATGTCAGGAATTGCTTAGGTCCTGTCTGACCTGCAAAATATAATTGACTCCCATTTTAAATAACTGCCAGAACTTGTTTACTATACTTCAACCCATCTCCTGGTATGAATAAATTACTGCAAAGTGACTTCCTGTATTACACTTTTCAGTGGTCACAGAAATCACTATGGCCTGTCATTGTATTAAAGAAATGCACGCAACCTGCAAACGTGTGGTTATAGCACAAAACACTTGCAATTTAAAATTTAAAAATAATTGCCTATAAGGTATTTGGTATCTGAGAATATAATTATGGCAAGAATCTTTCAATAGGTTTTTTCATTAACTACAGGTTTTCATCAGTATGTTAAATTCATCATCCCATCATCCAGTATGTTAAAAATTCCATCCCATCATCCAGTATGTGTGGAAAGTTTCTTCCACATTATGCTTGTTTATCCTCACTCGCCCAAGTTAACTCACCATTCCACCATCCAGTCAGTATGTGTGAAAATTCCTGCAAAATTTCTTCCACATTATGCTTGTTTGCCCTCACCCACTGGTGCCGGTGTGATAGTAAACCCCCTTCCCTCCCATCGTAAATTTGGGCCTCCGGTCCTTATTTCCTAAGTAAAGTCTAGTGAATTTGGCCCCGTCCGTACTGATTTTACTAGGTAATTTACAGGTGTGTTTGTACGGTTCCTTCAAATAATTTTGTGTGCTGAAGTGATAAGTTAAAACTGAAGTTTTATCTATGTACCAAATACAGCGCCGTTGTACTTGTAGAATTTGCCCACGAACAGAAAATGGCTTTCAGTAAGTTTTTCGGTGAAAAGAAATATAATCTTTCTTTCGATCTGGGCAGTACCATCGGGATACACTAAAGAAAAAAGCGCACGCAAAATGGCAATGAGATTTACTGTGAAGGGAGAAAAAGAGCTTTTTCTTGCAAAAGGGGGAGGGGGGGGGACAACTTATTGTCTCCAAATTTCCTAGAAAGAAGGGTTGGACCCCAAATTTCCTAGTGGACCGTTTTTAATATGAGGGGGACCAAATTTACTGAATGGCTACGGCTTAATTGTCTGGGGGCCAAATTTCTTAGGAAATAAGGGCCGGGGGCCAAACGTTTACACCGGTACTTTGACGTTTTTTGCATGTATTGTGCTCTCTTGTCTGATGGCCCTTCATTGGCTTTTAACCACTCCATCTGACTATATGAGGCTCCTCTGTGTTTGAGTAAACATTGTCAGAATATATGATTGTTGGTAATCAAATGCATTTCAACTATGTCATAGTTGATATAAGCTGCTTGATAGGAAGATGGATGACAATTTAACATTCAGACGTTTTACTGGTACACCTGATAAACAAGTAGGCTATAGGCACATGTTTATCATTAGCTGTATGATTTTTGGTTTACTTGCAGACCCACAGAAATTGCTCAGATTTTTCCCGGGGGGGGGGGGGAACTTCATACTAAAAGTGGTAGGGATGTGCAGCCCACCAACCGAAAAACATAAACGCAGTATGACAAATTTTTGGTAACTGCAGTATGAAATTATACAATTTTGATACCAGCAGTATGAAAGAAGTCAATTTTGATACCTGCAGTATGAGTATTCAACGAAAATATTGTACAAATGGACAAGCAGAAGAAAATTAACACATTAAACCTCATTTTTAGGACCTGATTACAAAAATGATGAAAAAAAGAAAACAATGGTAACTAAAAAAACGAAAAATTATGTTTAGTAATTTTTTTATGTATATTTTGTTTCAAAAAAAAAAAACACCTGCACTAAACACAAATTATGCAAAAAGGCACCTGAAGAAAAAGGCACAAAAAAGGCATATATACATATACATTTATATACATATATATATATATATATATACATATATATATATATATATATATATATATATATATATATATATATATATATATATATATATATATATATATATATATATATATATATATATACATATACATATATATATATATGTTTATATATATATATATATATATATATATATATATATATATATATATATATATATATATATATACATATATATATATGTTTATATATATATATATATATATATATATATATATATATATATATATGTATATATATATATATATATATATATATATATATATATATACATATATATATATATATATATACATATATATATATATATATATATATATACATATATATATATATATATACATATATATACATATATATATATATATATATATATATATATATATATATATATATATATACATATACATATATATATATATATATATATATATATATATATATATATATATTTCATCTTCAAAGTTTTAAAATATTTTCTTATTGATTAATTGATTGATTGACTGACTGACTGATTGATTGACTGACTGACTGACTGGCTGACTGCTGATTCATTCATTCATTCATTAATTTGGACCAAGTGCATTGGTCAATCAGCTTGTTATATTACTAGACTAGCAATACACTAACGTAATGCGTAGGCTACTATGTAGGCTAGGCCTAACGTTAGTGAGATTAAACATCTTACTCAGTATCATAGAGCTATATATAAGAACCGCTCTATGCTCAGTATGCAGTATTACTTGTGCATAGCAGCCATAGGCTATAGCATACATGTTATTAGTGGGATAAACATCTCACTCAGTATGCCCTACATGCTACACACTTACTTACAATACTGTGTACAGCCGATGCATATGGCTACAGTACAGTCATATGCTATCTGACTAACATGTTATCTGACTAGCCTAACGTTAGTCATAAGTAGTATCGCACGTACACGCTGACACCATAATACTTTTTTTCTACATCAAATTCATAATTTCTGATCTCAGAAAACTCATTTAAGGATTACAAAATCTATCATTCTTACCTTTAAATTCATCTATATATTCCTCCAAACCCCACTGACTTGAAAGTGTCGTCACCACACCGAAATTTGACAAAGCCATTGAGGTGGTCGGTTCGACGTAACTGTGTACGAGCTCAGTACGGTTTTGCCAAGTTGAAGGGAAACGTTATCATTACAGTCAATGGGATATTTTTTAGGAACACTTGTGTCGCCTCAGCCAGTCAGCGAAAAAAAATGGTACACATATGTCTTGGAAACTACTGTCTCATACACAACATTTGTTAAGAACAAAAAATTATGTCGAGTATTTTAAGCAAAATGACAAAAAACACCTTTTTCTCCCGTTGACTGCAATGATAACTGTTTGTTTTTTCCCTTTGACTGAAGGTCGAGATCGTCAAAAAATATTGTTACATTGCCGTACACCACAACATTCCCGGATGTCCTACCCCCTCAATAACGTTTTCTGCTTTGTGCTGGTGCCATAGCGCGCTGTAAAGTTGTGCTGACTTTTATCCGAGAGCGTGACGTCATACGCCCTATACTACGTATATGCCAAGAGACACAACTCCTATACCTACAGTGTGATACTTTTTGGTTCGTCCTCCATCTATGTTGCTTTAAAGTGAGGGCAGCAGATATGTCGATACATTGAAAATTGGAGTCAAATACAAATAGGCAAACTGCAAATTTAACCTCAAAAATAAAAATTGAAATTCTTTACTCCACAAAATTAATTATATTTATATTAGTTTTAATCATAACTTGTCTTTCTAACCAAGATTAACGTTCATTTTATTTCTAACAAGAACACAAAAACAACGATTTCTTTTAACAGTACGTGCAGGACGACAACACTTTAGCGCAGCATTATAATTTAGACAGGCATGTATCGCACTCACTAACTTAGGCCTAACTGATATTATAAGTATATTTAAGAAAAATACTACGCGAACAACTTTTCTGATAAGGGATAAATGATCAAAACTATTACTAAATGTCTTGAACAATTTCAGTAAACCTGAAATCGTGTGCTATCTTAATTGTGCCAGTTGTTGTTGAACAGTCTGAAGCTAGCTAACGCCAAACGTACGCCGTTAGTTTAACCATAACTGACCGACGTAAACTCTGATAAATATGGGCAATAATTTCAGTTTTATTTAGGAACAAGAAGAAGTTGCTTATCAAATCTTATTTTATTCAGACATGTATGTAGCGATTGATTACTTTCAAAAAGTGTCGCCGGGGTAATCATTGCCTAGCCAGGCTACAGTAACGTTAATGTAACTTTTTTTATTATTTTTTTAAAAACTTAGGTCTAACGTTACATTGTTTGAAACCATTTGCAATTTGGTAGCATAACGTTAGGGTCTATATATGTACATTACCATGGTATTGACTTGAAAAAGCTTCAAACCTTCAAGTTCCTCATCAATTTGTTGAATAGAATTTGTAACAACATACTCATTTCAAGCTTATAATATTACGTTTTATTTTGCAATTTGTTGTTTACTTTTGCTGTTTTGTTATCTCCATTTTTCCACACTCAAGAAAGATGGTTTCCAGATCATTTATACATGTTATAGTAGATTGGGGTGGGGTTAGTTATTAGTCACATACTCACTGTTCATGTGCATTTACTATTAAACATTTGTTATGTGTACACTAACAACATTTACTGGATTAGAATACATTGTACAGTAGGACCAATGTGTATCAATATACGTTAGCAGTCATTAACAAAGAAAGAAAACGTCAGCTGATTAAGGCAGTAAATGAGAAGCCTTTTGATCCTAAATTTGTTCTGGGACGGGGCTGACATAAAATGGTACTAGAATTAGACTGAGATCTAAGATTATAGGATGATGAGCGGACATTTAATAGATTAGAAAGGTATGAAGGGGCATCATTATGAAGGGACTTGAAGCAGAGGACAGCAGTCTTAAACTGAATGCGTTGTGAAACAGGTAGCCAATGTAGCTTATGTAAAAGAGGTGATGTATGGGTATGTTTAGGTTTCAGGAAAATAAGTCTGGCTGCTTGGTTTTGCAAAAGCTGAAGAGAATGAATATTTTTGGTAGTGGTGCCATACAGTAAAGCATTACAATAATCCAGCCTGGAAAGAATAAGGGCCCAAATTGCTGCATGAGTTGCATTTTCATCAAGATATCTACGTATCAGTGTGAGGTTTCTTAACTGAAACCTCAGTGAACGTGTGATAATGGCTATCTGCGCATCATGGCTGAGTTTAATATCAAATGTCACACCAAGAATCTTAAGAACAGATGATGGCCTAAGAGTGACACCATCAAGATGGATCTGAACATCAGACAGACTTTGTTGGTGTGCTTGTGAGGATACTATCAAAAGTTCAGTCTTATCTTGATTGAGTTTCATTTTATTCATAGTCATCCATGTTTTTATATGTTTCATAACATCTGTGAGTTTGGTTGTGGCATCTTGTATGGACCTCTCGGAGCGTGGATCGCAAGTCAAATAAACCTGAATGTCGTCCGCGTACATGTGATACTTTTAAAAACAAAAGAAAATATTAGTAAATATCTGTCATGATAAAAAGGCCATGCTTGAAATGCAGCATTACAATTGTTAGCTAGGGTCAGGTGAGCATGAGACCAATATAGGCCTAGGTCTTATTAGTTTTATAGTTGGCATGTGCCTATAAACAAAACACCCATCAAGCAAAGTCTAAAATGGCTGACCAACTGGCAGATAGGTGTGTATAAAACAAAATAAAAATAAGTTAAATGCCAACTTGTTTAGATCGGTAGAGAAACAGTAGATGAAATTGCTCACTTATTACTTTTATTTATATTTGAATAAACTATAAGTTTTCAGTTTCATTAACATTTTTCTGTTCAACATCATTTACCAACAATTGCAGGCCCTAAATTCATAAAGTTTAACTTCAAAAATAATCATAAAACTCTTTGGAATAGGCCTATATCTTGTATTGCAGCCTAATTAATTCCAATCCATGGGGGCATTTTTTTTTATGTGTTTTACTTATTAAAGTTGCTTTTAATTTGTTTGCAAAAGTTTCTAGTTGAGAAGATAAAAAAAGTTTCACTTGAAAATTTTGTTGCATGGGATTTCTCTTCTTATTGATAAGGCAATCTTTAGTTTTGTTCTCATTTGTTTTTGCTTTGGTATCCAATGAACAAATTATATTACAGTACAATAGTATTCCAACTTTTATGATGTATGATTGTTAAAATCATTGACTGTCCTACAGAGTAAGATAAGTTTTTGCAGTGTAAATAAATTTTGTATCAGATACTGGTTAGCTGAATACCGTTATATCATTTTGTAGTACACAATACCCTGCCCAAATATTTTCTGACTCCAGGCACATGTATGATGATTTTTCTGGGCAGTGGAATGTGTTGTTATCAGGTTTGAGGAAATGAAATGGTAATTTTAGTGTACCTTTTTATACATAAAAATTTGTCTGCCTAACCAAAAAAAGACACAAACCCCAAGAATGAAAATTCAACATCAAAACCAGCAGACCAGGCTTTTATTTGCAGTAAACAGACATGAAAAGTCACACTTCAACATGTCTTTTACTAGGCTTAGCTGACAGTTGATTATAGGCCACACTTTACAACCATGGGGATCTATAGTTGTTAAGCTGCATAGGAAAAACCTCAAATTTGGTTGATTTATGTTTCTTTCTTAAAAACTCATCTTGTGAAAAAAATATATATCTATATCTACATCAACATCACTTCACAAAGTTTGCACTTGATAATTGAGGAAAGTTTGGTCATCCACAGAAGATGTCTCATAAGGAAACTGTCAGAAATGTTTGTAAAGTTGATTACCAGTTGTTCTGTTGTTCAAGTTAAATTTATACAGGTAATTATTGCAGTAAATCAAAATTGTGATGTCAAAGCTTGTTACTTATTTTTTGGTAAATAGGTTACCTCTACAATGAAGACCCAATTCCTCTATCATAAATGTACATGAAAATGTATAGGCATGATTTTTAGAAGTTAATGGCAGAATTGTGTCGATCTGTTTTAAACACCTGAATTTACTCACCATTTCATGTAAGCTGTACTGTACAGTTCTTTAAGTCAATTGATGTATATTTCCTGTATTATTTACAAACAATACTTTCTTTACCCTACACACAATTGAATTATTTAATTCAATGTTTTCCCCTTTAACACCAGAAAGTTCATAGGTTTGAGATGGCCATAGCAAACTACCAATTCATTGGCTTGAACCACATAAACTGATAATAAGAGTTAATAGCTTTTCCTGACAAAATGAACCCTACTGTAACAATGATTGCATGTGTCAGAGGGCTAGTGTGTTGCCTGAGTTATTTGCCTTCACTTTATGTTTGGCATAAATAATATTCCCTTCACAAATATCCAAATATGGGTTATTTCATATTCAGTGTCCATGAATTCTTTGCCAATTCTTCTTTAAATTCAAGCAGTAGGCCTATACACAACAAATCATCAGACAAATTTAGTTAGGTTTGGGCAGCTAATTTGAAGCAAGTCATAGCGTAACTTTTTGTTAATGTTAGTCAAGTTCTAACTTGCATGTAGTCTTGCAAGAATGTAGCTATTAATCATATCCCACAATACACTTTTTGACATGACTGGTGGCGTTCATGCGGCCGCGACCAGTAAACAACAACAATCCTACAATGTCAGCATACAGAAACGTGTTAAAGTGAAATAAATTACGGCCGAACGATCGTAAATGATTCCATAATGAATGTAGCCTTTTTGTAGGCCTAACGGCTAGGTCTGAAATTGAATAGTTTAATTTGGTAGCTTGAATTCTTCAGCTCTTTCCATACTACCCGTATAATCCCGAGCCTAAACTAGGCTTCAATAACTAAGTCTAGATCCACCTTAGTTAATATTACATTGTAAATCTTTAGGACCACAGATGTCTGACTGCGTACGCATTTGGCTATCCTTTAAAAATTAAAAAAGGCCGATAGCAATTACCACCGAACGGAGGTGTACAGGTGGCTAACGCCGGCCCATCGCTAACGTTAAATAGGCCTATGGTGTTGGCCGACCTTTACCAACTAAGCTGGGATCCTAGGCGTAATGCATAACGGCTTCAATAAGGTTAGGCAGTAATTTCTTCAAAATATTTTAAACTTTCAATTTGTCATGTTCAGATGTAAAAAACAATGAGTAATAAACGCATTGGCATCATATCGTACCGGTATCGAACAAAATATCTGCACTGCACTGTATGTGCATGGTTTGTCCATTTTTTCGCGCTTCATCCATTAATGACGTCAAAATCAAAGTTGTTATATTAATGATTTATAAAATTAATTGTTAATTTAACAATAAAATTAAATCAGAAATAAAATCAACCATTTGCGTATAATACTGAACTTTCACATTTCTTTGGTATGTTCTATTTTTGAAATGCTTTACTCTCTACTGCCCTCACTTGAAACCGACATGGGTGGGTGACTTACAAAAGTATCACTGATTTCGAAACACTATAGGTATAGGAGTTTCGTCTCTCGGCCTTCGGCCTATACGTAGTATAAGGCGAATGGCGTCACGCTCTCTGCTTTTACTTAATAAACATTCTTCTAAAATACGTTTTAAAAATTACATTGTTGATTATTTTACCTAAATGTGTAAAAGTGTACTTAAATTTGGTAAACTAAGAGAGCTTTACTTCTGCAGCATATATGTATTTAATGATTTACCCTAACTACTAGGTATATGTTTTGACGAATTATTGCATATGGTGTAGAAAATCCACAAAAAACTACATAATTTCATATACATAGTATTTTTTCACATAACGTAGATCGGATTTTTAGCAGTATGACAATGACAATGACTTGACGGCGTTAGCAGCAACCAGGATTCGAACGATACTGCAGCGCGGCGTGGCCGGCCTATCGCGTACGCGTATGACGTACGTATACATGTACAAAACATAAGGTTACTTAGAGGATAAATGCGATGGTGGCCTCGGCTATCGCCTCGGTCCGCTCAAACCCTACAATGACGTCGTCCTTGGTCTCAAATGCCATTTGAGACCGGCCACCTTTACTGTTATCTCCATTCATAAATATTTTAATTTTGGGGTGAAAAGGGGCAATTTATTTTGATCCCTTTTCATATTTTCCTAACATTCATTATGACGTCATTTAGTTAAAAGTTTCTTCAATCCAACTCATAAACTGGTCATCTGATATCGTACGATACCACCAATCACAGATGATTGAGCATGATAAGTAACTCGCCAAATTTTATAGTAAAACCAACAAAAAACAATTATCGGGAAATATAGCCGAATCATGCCCGCATGATTCCGACAAATCACTGGTTTAAAAATTACATTTTGCCAGGCTCTCTGCCTGACTTTATAAGATCAGTGCCCAAGTATCATATTGTCAACATTATGCCGAGTCTGGAGGGTATGCATAACCCAGATATCTAGCCGAGTGGGGCTGCCTCTCCCAGTCTTCTGCTTCGTACGGCCATGAGGGTGCAGAGTCTTAGGAAGTGGGAAGCAGGAGGAAAGGATGAACAAATGAAAGAATTTCACATTCCCTACGGCATACGTTTCTCTTTCGACTGGGAATTATCAGGATAAGATTAAAGGAAAATTTGGTAAAATCAGTGGCAATTTCAGTAATATTTGGCAACATTTCCAGATAATTGATGAAAATTGACCACATTTCCCGATTAAGAAGGAAATTTCCCGAAAATTGCCCCAAAATGAAGAAAAATGCACGGGAATGAAAATATATTTTTTTCAATTAAATGATATTTCCCGGAAGGAATGTGATTGAAACACGCTATAGAATCATATCTTAGCAACTTACTTCGGTAGAGCATAGTGCACCTCCCCCTTCCTCCCCCTTCCTCACACGCACACTAGCATCCTAAAAATCGTATTTATTCTATCTGAAAATTCAGTTTTCGGAATTGTGGAAATGAACCAACAAAATGCTGAAATTTTGAGGTCAGTAATCGCAAAATGGTAGATTATTATAATTCGAAGAAGTTCAAATAAGAAACCATTAAATCAGAAAATAGTTGATTTTGTCCTCTAGAAAAAGGGTATAGCGACATGAAAAACAATCTGGTCCATGGGAAGGCAGGGTTGAGTATGGAGCATAAGGGATGGACAGATGGGTGGGC
Source organism: Chiridota heheva (assembly GCA_020152595.1). Classification (NCBI taxonomy): domain Eukaryota; kingdom Metazoa; phylum Echinodermata; class Holothuroidea; order Apodida; family Chiridotidae; genus Chiridota; species Chiridota heheva. Next base: position 191,666 of record JAIGNY010002648.1, on the reverse strand, counting down.
ATAAAATTCAATAAATCTAAATTAAGTTTTTACTAAATGTTCTTACCTGGTGAGGTCAGAAGATGGCGCTACTTATTTGAGAGCCAAATGAAAGCTTAGATTTGGTCAAAATTTACAAAGATTTCATTTTCAGAAGAAATTCGCAAACTTAAGAAAATATGTTGTAAATAAGTAATTTCAAACCAAATAAAGGATTCAAAATACCTGATTGGGCCCGAAGCAACGCCCCGGAAGCGCTACGATTTTAATAATTAGAGCCCAACAAAATATTAGATTCGGGCTAAAAATTCCCGCTTTTACCCCCATGAAGTCATCATCGTTCGGTTTTATCCACATGAACAAAGTTTAGCCTACAAAACTGTTACGAAAACCAATTATGAATTTGACTCATATCTCAGGTTACTTATTAACGCTACTATTATTCATAGACCTACTCCGAACAGGTGTTGTGTATACTCCTATAAATAAACTAAGTTAACACTAACACAATATAATTTTCTCTAGTTTCTCAAACCATTGCTTGCTTATCACTCTCTGTAAATATTTATAGCAACTCTTATGGAATAGAAGAAAGCAAGAGAAAGAAATGATAACAGAATAGTCAGGTTTATAAATGAGGAGGATGGCTTATAAATTTAAATGCCATTTCCTTTTTATTTCTTGCCGGGAGTATTAGAGCTAGCTGCAGTCACTTCAAGACGAAGCTTGTATTTTTCAAACTTGGTCGCCTTTTGTCAGTCAATTCCCCCCCCCCCCCTCTCTCTCAAAAAGAAGTAATATATATATATATATATATATATATATATATATATATATATATATATATATATATATATATATATATATATATATATATATATATATATATATATATATATATATATATATATATATATATATATATATATATATATATATATATATATATATATATATATATATATATATATATATATATATATATATATATATATATATATATATATATATATATATATATATATATATATATATATATATATATATATATGTATGTATATATATATATATATATATATATATATATATATATATATATGTATGTATATATATATATATATATATATATACATACATATATATATATATATATATATATATATATATATATATATATATATATATATATATATATATGTATGTATATATATATATATATATATATATATATATATATACATATATATATATATATATATATATATATATATATATATATATATATATATATATATATATATATATATATATATATATATATATATATATATATATATATATATATATATATATATATATATATATATATATATATATATATATATCAGGCCGTCAACATAAATGGCACACTATCATCTAGTGTTTACCTCCCATTCGGGGTCCCATAGGGATCAGTCCTTGTCCCCCTCTTCTTTACCGTCTATTCTAGACCAATCGCTGCTATCACTAGGAAACATGGGCTTAATGTACATCTATATGCTGACGACACTCAACTATATCTATCCTTTAAAATAAATACTCCAAATGCTGAACTTTCAACCCGTCAAGGTAATGAACAATGTGTGTTAGATATAAAATTTTGGATGACTACAAACAAATTGAAGTTGAACGATGAGAAAACAGAGCTTATTGTTGTCACTTCTAAATACAATCATGATAAAATACAAACCCAACAGATGCAGATTGGTGATTCCATCATTTTCAACCTTCCTCCGCTGCTCGCAATTTTGGTATAATCACAACACCATGTCCATGGAATATCATGTAGGCCTAATGAAGCCTGCCAATATGCCTTCTTTCATATCAGGAACATCAACAGTATTCGTAGAATTTTATCTGATGAATCAGCCGCCAAAATTGGCCATGCCTTGTAACATCCAGGCTGGATAATGGTAATTCCCTGTTGTCAGGTTGTACGACATCTCAGACAAGCTGATTGGAAAGATTCAGCGCGTGCAGAATGCAGCGCCCCGTATTTTATCAAAAACCAGAAAATATGATCACATCACACCCATCTTAAAACGGCTTCACTGGCTTCCAATCCGTCGTCGTATCAACCACAAAATTATGCTACTCACATGGAAAGCCCTCAATGGCAAATCACCGATGTACCTCAAAGAACTCCTCACACCATATTCATTATATCGCAACCTAAGGTCTGCAGATAAAGGTCTTCTAGTTATTCCAAAAACTTGCACAGCTGCTGGTGGTGACAAGGCCTTTTCCGTAGCTGCACCTAAGCTATGGAACTCTATTCCTTTAAACATTCGTTGTTGTACTTCCTTAAACATCTTTAACAGAACAATCACAAAACATACTTGTTCACCATTGCTTATGATTGACTTTGTTTACATTCCTGGTGTTTGTCATATGTATATTTTATATCTTCTATACAATTTATTCGCTTTGTTCCTTTTCAGCGCCTCGGATAATGTTTGCATAGATAGATTGGCGCTTAAAAATGCATGATTATTATATATATATATATATATATATATATATATATATATATATATATATATATATATATATATATATATATATATATATATATATATATATATATATATATATATATATATATATATATATATATATATATATATATATATATATATATATATATATATATATATATATATATATATATATATATATATATGTATATATATATATATATATATATATATATATATATATACACATATATATATATATATATATATATATATATATATATATATATATATATATATATACACATATATATATATATATATATATATATATATTTATATATATATATATATATATATAAATATATATATATATATATATATATATATATATATATATATATATATACACACACATATATATATATATATATATATATATATATATATATATATATATATATATATATATATATATATATATATATATATATATATATATATATATATATATATATATACATATATATATTTATATATAACAAGTCCAATTTATTTTTGGTAACTACAAATTTGTAATTGAATTCCAGTGTGCTTTATAACTATGTAAGTTTTACTGTTAAAATACCTGTTTTAAAATAAACATTATAAAAGTACCAAAAAGTTTTTTCCTGAATAACGTCTAGTCTAAGCATCAAAATTTGACTCAAAATATGAATATTTTTTTTTTTTCCTTTCGAGAATTAGGTTTATATTTAAAATTCCCCCTCCACTTTCCAATTACAGCATGCTGAATTTGGGCGAAAATTTGAGAACTGCAAGTCTAACCGTGCGGTTTATCACTAATCAAACAATATTGTGTGTTAGATTTTGGACAATCTATAATTTGTTCAAATTTCATGGTAATTGGTCAATCTCATCATGATTTATTAAGATTTACTTTTTTAATTCAATATCATCATCTTCAACATCATCATCACCACCACCACCACCAATACGCTTTGCACATTCGGCGTGGGGTCTATAGGGGCTCGCCCAAGTGCCCCTAGTGGGGCCCTTGGAAGGTATGCGTTTTGATGAAATCCGTCTTTTGAACACTACTCCATCCTGGTATTCTACATTGACAAGCAGTCACTGAAATGTTTCGAGTTTTTTAATTCATTTCCACGTTACTCCACCCCGTATAATAACACAAATTTGTAGTCAAATGATTGCGTAATACATGGTCAACTCGTTGAAAGAATGTCCTTGAAACGGGATAAAAATAACAGTGGCAGTTTTATCCCGTCCATGTTTCAAAGGGGCGCTTTCCTCAAATGAACTAAGGTTGCCTAAAAACGTCTTATATTGTATCTATTGCCCGATATATCAGCTAAGTAAAAGTTATAGGCCCTAAAAATCATATTAACGTCTACTCATTTAAAAAGGTCGGTTCTTTTTTTTCTTTTTCAGATTCCCCCTCCCATTTCCCCACCCCCTCCCCTCCCCCATCTTCATCTATTTTGGTGAAAATGTCGAGTGTGAATTGAATGAAAATGAATGCAGCTCGCAGACATGACATCCAGACATCAGAGGCGCAGGAAGCGGATTTCAACCTCCCTGTTGCATATTTTCGGCCCGGTTAAGGGAGGTGAATTTGAAAAAAATATTTACATAACATTGAAAAATGTGCTATAATCATTGGATAATTTGGTAAAATTGGCCAAAAGTCCCGGAAAACTGGCCAAAAAATCCCGAAAACTGGCCAAATATTTCCCGAAAACTGAACAAAAATTCCAGAAATTGAAGAAATTTACCTGAAAATGAAGGATATTTTCCGAAAATGTCCCGGAAAACTGGCCAAAAAATCCCCCAAACTGGCCAAATATTTCCCGAAAACTGAACAAAAATTCCAGAAATTGAAGAAATGTACCTGAAAATGAAGTATATTTTCCGAAAATGAAGGAAATATTCGGGAAATTGAAAGATATTTCCAGAATAGCGACAACTTTTGATGGAAACTTAATTTACTAGTGCAATTTATCCACTCGTCACCGATTTGTTTCGGTTTAGCACCACCCCTTACCCTCTGCTTCTTCTAAACCCCCCCCCCCCCCTGCATGACATCACAAGGTGACGTTTCTATAACGGTTTTAATCTTTTAGAGACTGATGTCACTAACTAAAATTTTGAACTTCCTTGCAAACACATGTGTTCACAACATAATGCAAATATTTCTATAACTTGTAATATCATCATTTTGAATGGATGTAGAAAGGTTGTCTAAATGTTTTCATAGCATTCTCAGTTTTAGAAAGAAAAAACCCCACAAAAGTTATATAATGAATATAATGCAGGTATACTGTGCATACTTCTGCAGTCATGTTTTTACAACTTGCAGACTTGGCCCAGGACTTGGCCATAATATTAAAACAAATGTTTAGATGTTTCTTTGAAAATTACCTGCCCGTTTAAAAATGATTGGAAACCTTATTGTTGAATTATTGCAACGGGGCGTGACATGCCCTTTGTAAGAATATGCTTTGCCAACTTGCTTTGTGACCCCTTACAGACATGAAAGAAAGATACAGAAATATTTTGGATCTGCAATTATGACATCACACTTTACACTGCAAGGTCACTTTTCAACACACCGGTGAAATCTTTGAAAAGCTATCTCTTAAGACTAAACGGAATAAGATATCAGCATGGTTTTTTTTATCACATGTGAATATTCCTTTAAAACAACTTCGTGCTGAGAAGAAAGGAAATATTGGTATTTGGCTTTTTTCAATTAATATTTGGTAGTTTTCTTTTCCAAAATATGGTTACATTCTCTGAGCTTCAATATGATGTTCATTCTCTGAGCTTCAATATAATGTTCATTCTCTAAGCTTCAATATGATGTTTATTCTCTGAGCTTCAATATGATGTTCATTCTCTGAGCTTCAATATTATGTTCATTTTCTGAGCTTCAATATAATGTTCATTCTCTAAGCTTCAATATGATGTTCATTCTCTGAGCTTCAATATAATGTTCATTTTCTGAGCTTCAATATTATGTTCATTCTCTGAGCTTCAATATAATGTTCATTCTCTAAGCTTCAATATAATGTTCATTCTCTGAGCTTCAATATAATGTTCATTCTCCAAGCTTCAATATGATGTTCATTCTCTGAGCTTCAATGTAATGTTCATTTTCTGAGCTTCAATATGATGTTCATTTTCTGAGCTTCGATATGATGTTCATTCTCTGAGCTTCAATATAATGTTCATTCTCTGAGCTTCAATATGATGTTCATTCTCTGAGCTTCAATATAATGTTCATTCTCTGAGCTTCAACTGTTCATATGATGTTCATTCTCTCAGCTTCAATATGATGTTCATTTTCTGAGCTTCAATATGATTTCATTCTCTGAGCTTCAATATGATGTCTATTCTCTGAGCTTCAATATGATCTTCATTCTCTGAGCTTCACGTTCATTCTCTGAGCTCTAATATGATGTTCATTTTCTGAGCTTCAATATGATGTCCATTCTCTGAGCTTCAATACGATGTTCATTCTTAGACCTTCAATATGATGTTCATTCTCTGAGCTTCAATATGATGTTCATTCTCTGAGCTTCAATATGATGTTCATTCTCTGAGCTTCAATATGATGTTCATTCTCTAAGCTTCAATATGATGTTCATTCTCTGAGCTATTCGTATGCAACTTCTCCAGTTATCATACATACGGTCATTCTGACCCAGGGCTGCATGAATAGAATGAATGCCTATCGTGCTTTTTTTCAAAGGCTCTCTACGCCTAAAGCCATGAAGTCAGTTAAGTCCTGGTGTTGCCCCACTAAAACGTTTTCTAGGAATAATCTAAAACTTATAACCCCGAAACAGATTGGAAATATGAATAACAAACAATAAATATTAAACAAACAAAATAAATTATTTACTGCATTTCAAACACATTGTTGCAGTTGTGCGTTGACCCTTAAAAGATGCCAAAAAATCAGTCGTTCCCATACTTGACTGCTCGAGTTAATGAGACATTTGACGTCAATCTCCCCGCCCACCCGATCATTTTTGACAAGTTGTAATTTCATTTTGGAATATGTACCTTAACTTCAGCGGTCCGTAAAATTAAATCTTTTCCGAGCAAGGTTGTCTTTTGAAGAAGCCTGATGGGTTTGTTATTATGTTAATCTCAGAAAATATCTTCTTTAGATATATATTGTGTAATTTAGTAAAATGAGTTTTAGGAATGTTAAGAAATAGGTTATAAGTTGCCGTGCTCCTGACTAGTTTGGCAGATTTTGAAGAGTTGAAATTTAAATTAGGTTTATTCGAAAAGATTATAAGATGCCCCACATTTTGATGTCAAAAACAATTTGTTGCGAAAACGCTCAGGGGGCTTAAAAGCAGATCCAAAAGTGCGCATTTCTCCCGAAATTATTATGTTATTGATTGTTTTCAAGGAGTCCAGTGTGGGCCTACAGTGTTACTTCACCGGAGTAAACGTATATCATTTTCAAAATGGTAATTTTCTAGCTGAAAAGGTTTAATTTTAGGAAAGATTAACTTTGCAGTAACGATGGCTTTGGGAAACATTTTCAAAATTTAGGAAATAAAGAATTATGGAGCTATTCCATTTTTTCCATGTGCAAAAACCGCCTTAAAATATTTTGTAAATTTTACCCTGTTTAAATTTCAGATTTCACCATTTTATTTTAGATAGTTACCCGTAAATCGTCTTTTTGCATGAAAATTTTACGTTTTATTTATAATTGATATTTTTTTATGTTAAATTATTGAGTTAAGGAGGTTTTATTAAAAACTACGTTTTTGACATGTATAAAATCTGTAGTTCAGTCTTGGATAACTCAACACGAGTGAACAGGAGAAATAAGTACAGTAGGTATACAACCTTTCTTCTTGGGCTTATTGCTTTATCAATTTGGATGGTTTAAAGTGAAATATTTGGATTTACGATGGATGTATCAATACATCTCATGTGTAGGGATGTACCAGCACATCCCGTCTGGTTATATGCTTTACCAATTTTGATGCTTTAAAGTGAAATATTTCGATTTACGATGGATGTATCGATACATCTCATGTGTAGGGATAAACCAGCACATCCCGTCTGGTGAGCATATATGCTTTATCAATTTTGATGGTTTAAAATTAAATATTTCGATTTACGATATATGTATCAATACATTCCATGTAAAGAGATGTACCAGTGCATCCCGTCTGGTGAGCAGATATGCTTTATCAATTTGGATGGTTTAAAATGAAATATTTCGATTTACATTAGCCAACGTTAGAGAATGACATCGACCTAAGACGGATTCCATTTACAATTTGGAGTTCAAACTTTTGGTTTAGCATTAGACCATAAGCTTTTTTTTTTTGTATTGTTATTATTATTTTTATGCCATGCATGATTCCGAATTTTTGATTGATTATTTTTGAGTCTCGGCCTTATTCCGTAATCTATTTCGAAAATGTCACCTCATATTTTTGTTCAATTCATTTACATCAATAAATTAATCCAGATTATGGATCTTAAATTCAACTTAAAATCCTGAGTTCATCTGAGTGTAGGACATGTAGGATAGGCGCATATGTTAGGCTAGCCTAAGCTTGCAACACTCGCAATCATGACTCCACTGAGTGTAGGATAGGCGCATATGTTAGATAAACTTGCGCAATCATGTTGAGTGTAGGATAGGCGCATATGTTAGACTAGCCTAAGCTTGCAACACTCGCAATCATGACTCCACTAAGTGTAGGATAGGCGCATATGTTAGGCTAGCCTAAGCTTGCAACACTCGCAATCATAACTCCACTGAGTGTAGGATAGGCGCATATGTTAGGCTAGCCTAAGCTTGCAACACTCGCAATCATGACTCCACTAAGTGTAGGATAGGCGCATATGTTAGGCTAGCCTAAGCTTGCAACACTTGCAATCATGATCTCCACTAAGTGTAGGATAGGCGCATATGTTAGGCTAGCCTAAGCTTGCAACACTCGCAATCATGACTCCACTGAGTGTAGGATAGGCGCATATGTTAGGCTAGCCTAAGCTTGCAACACTCGCAATCATAAGTCCACTGAGTGTAGGATAGGCGCATATGTTAGACTAGCCTAAGCTTGCAACACTCGCAATCATGACTCCACTAAGTGTAGGATAGGCGCATATGTTAGGCTAGCCTAAGCTTGCAACACTCGCAATCATAACTCCACTGAGTGTAGGATAGGCGCATATGTTAGGCTAGCCTAAGCTTGCAACACTCGCAATCATGACTCCACTAAGTGTAGGATGTATGTTAGGCTAGCCTAAGCTTGCAACACTTGCAATCATGATCTCCACTAAGTGTAGGATAGGCGCATATGTTAGGCTAGCCTAAGCTTGCAACACTCGCAATCATGACTCCACTGCATATCAACACTAATCATAAGTCCACTGAGTGTAGGATAGGCGCATATGTTAGGCTAGCCAACATTCGCAATCAAGCTCCACTAAGTGTAGGATAGGCGCATATGTTAGGCTAGCCTAAGCTTGCAACACTCGCAATCATGACTCCACGTGGCATGTGTAATCCATTATTTGCATATCAATCTGGGTCACGTGGGTTTTTTTAGGTGATATGCATAGCAGTAGCGCATTTGCCGTAATAATAAAAATAGGTCTGTATTTGTCGTGCTCCCGACTGGTAGGCCTAGCAGTTTTGCGATTAAATTTTTTCAGTTTTGTAACCTTCTTTTTTCTGTAAATTTCATCCTTTTTTTAATCTATGATAAACTTAAAACACCAATGAGCATAATTATTCAACCTTCAACTAAAGGTTCGCAAAAATGACGTTTATTTATACATTCTTTGACCATAAAATGATTATCGGCAAATGGCACGTTTCAACTCATATTCATAAATCCGAGTAGGCGTTAAAACGTACAGAAGAAAAGGAACACAGAACGACTTTTCAGAATTTGGGATTCTACAAATAAATGTTACCTTTACCTAAACAATATCCGAAGCGTTTTCGTTTTACTGAACAAAAGACACAAAAAAATGTTTGAATAGTAGGCCACAACTGACAGCTATTTTCTTGTCACTGAACAAAAGGCCTAAACGCCATGTAGACCTACCTTCAAATTTGGTAAATGACTTTTTGAATTCCCAAGTAATAATCTAGGTCATTAACTATTTCAAACTTTTCTTTCTTTTGCAAAAATTTGCACTTAAAATTGAAAACATGCATATGTACTTTATTTCTCAAGTTCTAATCTGTTAGGACAGCATGTTTCAGTAAAATTTCTATCATAAACTTTAACACATGGATGTAAGCGAAATAAAAATACATTATTCCTCACTATTCCTTTCGTGCTCCCGGACTGGCAATGTTTTTAGTATGCTGTTAATCAGGGGCAATATTGGGCAAGAAAATGCTGAGAACTAATTTGCAATAACTTCAGAAGTGAACGCTGCCGTGCTGGTAACGTCACTTCCGGTTTTCAATTTTCATTAGGTTCAAGTGTGTGATCGATAACATAGCAGATTCTCGCTATCAATAGGAAAAAATGAAAATCGGAAGTGACGTTACCAGCACGACAGCTTTCACTTCTGAATGTATTTATGGGACAATACCTTTCCTTTAAGACTGCTGAAATATTTGAAGTGTTTGGGCACTCAAACATTGGGGCTGGGACACTTTTCCCCCTTTCCCCTCAACTAATATCATTTACAGTCGCTTGCGAATGGGAGTGGGCATTATTACCATATTTGAATTATCACTGGTTCGCAATTAAATCTAAATATTCATGTTTTTATCTTACAGGATTAGTTCAGGGGTCACGAATGTCCATTGTATATGAAACAGGACTTCAAAAGAAGAAACGGCGAAGAAAGCATTTAAAAAGCTCATTCCGATAAGGAAAGAAGGAGATATTCAAGCTATCTGTTTAGAATGACTGGTGTAGTAACGTTGGCGCCCTCATCCTCACATTCTTAACAATTATTAATGTATTTTAAAGATATTTTATTTAAATTTTCTATTATTAAATTTTTTTCCTCGAACTTTCTTCAGGTGGTATATTATAAATACCCTCTGTTCTGACATATTTTATATTTTTTAAGCCTCAAAATCGAACACAAAATATGATAGAATAGATAACGCCTTTCAGCAATCTAAGGCTATGACAGTATGACATCACAATTAGTCTGATTTCAGTCGTTTCTACATAAATTTTATCTAGCTTAGTTAAAGGAACATGTATAGAAGATCGCCGCAAGCTTGAGAAGAGCGCCTTCTCCATTATTTTCCGCTCTCTCAAGAATACACACTGAATAATGTCATAGTATCTTGACTTCGTGCAGGCGTTCTTTGTATGTAATGTCAATACACTCATACATACAGTAGGCTTATGTACCAGTGTACAAAGTCATTGCTGGTTACAGTACAATTTTTGCGAATATATAAACTATATAATGACGTCACTACTATATCAACATAAGAAAAAGTTAAATTTTAATGATATGAATATTCATTACCCACTCCCATAATAGGAAAACAAATTCGCCAGCCGCCGATGACGTCAAACCTATGATCAGGCAAAACACGCATACAACTTAATAACTGTATATATCAAAGGAGACACCGACTCACAGATTTCTCTTATCTAATATGCGAACATATATTGTAAACACTATATACTCATCTTGGGATACTTAAAATGCGTTCTGTGATATTCTATTTTAATTCATTAATATATTAATTACTTAATATACGAATCTCATGTGGGGGAAGTGGGAGGAAGGAGGAGAAGGGGAAGGGGGGGGAAGGGGATCTTGTATAACCATCCTTCAATCGAAATGACTTCAACTGACGCCTTCGAATCAGTTCCGTTCCCGCATGATATGTGTAAACACATCCATAGGCATATGCACCTTTACCGTACCACTGTACATTTGTGCGGGACTTTATTTGTGGAAAGTTAAGAACAAATTTTATTAGTAGCAAGAAAGTTAAAGAAATTATGTCAGAATGTCAAGTACATGGCTATACAAATCGTTCTTTTGAAACTTTTTGTCAGTCAGTAGTTATTATCCCACATCGATAACATTAGGCATAAGCTGATGAAAACTTACACTAAGCCTACGGTAAGCCTACGTAGGCCTACCAGTATACAGTATACTGTGTACTACAAGAGAGTTTCAACAAACTGGTTCTGAAATACAGGCAAATATTTTCACGGAAAGCAAACTATGATATTAAACATAAAGCGAATAATCTTTCAAATTAAAATTTAATTGCGCTTCTAAAAGCACGTGAAAATCGTGAAATCATTCGCACTTAAATCCTATTTATCGTTGTTCAGTGTTGCCTTTTCGTGAAATATTTCATGGCAACAAAAAAACGGAACTAATTCTAAAACGTCACTTCCGGACCAGAAAACCGACAGTTTCAAAATATATCGAACAATATGGCGACTTCCATAGGACCTCAAAATTCTAATAAAATCTGGAAACTGATTTATTTTTTAGGGAAACGCTATTAATTTTAGAAATTATCTACCTACTGTGGTGTAGCGGTTATCATACCTGTCTACAGACCACGAGGCCCCGGGTTCAATCCTGGGGTGGGTAGACACGCCAGTGCACCACAACTGGTTATCAAAGGCCGTGGACATTGACTTGGTTGTCGATGTTATGTCTGTCCGTACGTCGTACCTGTGTTCTCGTCCGGGTCGTATTAAGCGTTTCGTGATAGCATTTGTACTATCACAACCGAATCTTCATATAATTTTGTTCAAATACAGAACTTCCATTTTTACCCAAATATAAAACCCATTTTTTCTGTGGGTTTGTATCTCCTTCAATGTTCTAATAGTAAGTCGACCTACATCCTGAGACGTTTTTACTGAGATATCGCATGAAAAGTTAATATCTTCCATAATTGAATGTTTAGAAACCCGACATTTTTCCACCTTGTGGGAACCTCAAAAAGGCTTAGCATTACGTGTTATAACATGTATAATAACCAGACTTACATTTAAGAAGGAATTATATCACGCTGCCATATCACCAAAACGCTTTTCTTTTTTTGTTTTTGTAATCGCGGATGATTTGTTTCGGTACAAAAATCAATTTCTTGGTAATTCCATACTTACAAAGGCGAAATTATTGAATCAAGTTACTTGAATTATAGTTCACTTCTGCAGGCTTAGGAGAGTAGCACACAATGTGAATTTAACCTGTTGACTGAAATGTTTTGATTTAATTTAGAATATCTGTGTCATTAGTACATTTAAAACAATAGGCCCCTATATAAAAAAAAATGAGCATGAATGTTTGAGGCATAATTAAAAATCACTGAATTAAGGTTGCAATTGGTTCTCACACTCTAAAAAGAATGGTCAAATTTTGACCACAACTTGGTCAACTCTGCACCGAACCAACTTTGGTCAAATTGAACAACAAATTTGACCACAATATGGTCAAAATTGTCCATAATTATCATTAACATCATTAATTTTTATGGTTGTTTAATTTTGACCAGCGTTGGTTCGGTGCAAAGTTGACCATTTAATGGTCAATCTGACCATTTTTTTTTTTTTGGGTGCAGATTTAACATAGCATAACATAACAAGATGACGGGCTAAGAAGGGTTAATTACCCCATAAAACGCACAAACTAAAAATACCAGTACCACCACAAAAAAAAAGACGCTCAGAGTTGGTAAAGAACTTATCCTTGAAATTGTGAAAAGAATTGGAGCTCATTAACAACTCTTTGAGAAAAGCTAAGACGCCGAATATCTATCGGTGAGAACTCAGTTGATCAACTTCAAACTGTTACCCCGTGTCACATGAGGATTAACCAAAATATGCAAGAATTAACAGAAAGTCAAAGCATCACTACCAGATAGGAATTTAAAAACCGGAATCGTATCGCCACGCACTCTTCTCAACCCAGTCAACTCAAAATTTACAACGTAGATTTAAATAATTCGCAACCTAGATTTATAAAAGAGATTTCTTACTTGTATAGGCTACCACGAGCAGAATAACATAAACAGATAAAGGAAACGGTTTGGACGTTCAATGCAGGACCATACTGCCATATCAAGGACCTTTCTCAACGCAAGGTACAGGCACTTCAAGAGGGGCACGTGGGCAGATTCTCCATATACCCTGGTCCCCTGTTATTCATTTGTGTGCAAGGGGACACAGACTATCTCAAAGGGGCACGGACCGAAATTTTCCAAATAAAATTCGAATCATAAACTCTCGGTCATGGCGATACAGATTTAGTTGATCAAAAGTGGAAATTTTGGTTGTGGTACTCAGAATTATTTTATTGTTATGAAAATGGTTATTTTCGCCATACTAAAGTGTTATTTTTTTATTTTGCTCAGTCATATCACCAAATCACGTGTTAGTGAATATGATTATATCCCAGCATGTAATGATTCATGTGACGTCATAGACAGATAAAAGAGTCCCTTCATTTTGCCCTTTGCCTTTTTTGCATTTGCCGTAAAGAATACACATCTAACTTAATAGCTTCATAACACAAATCGTATTTCAAAAAGTGAAGCCCACTTAAATATAACTTTAATAAGAAAATAAATAAATGAATGGGAAAAATAATTCATTGTAAGTTAGTTGTTCGGAAGAACACTAAAATCGAATTAATATCTTTTAAAATTAACACATGTGCTCCGTCAGCTGGAGACGTTTCCACGAAATTTATAATCTTGTTTAAACAAATTTGTTTTTCTGAAATAACTTGCCAAAGCCAAGTCCTGTAATGTCGAGTTTACTCATAATTGATAGAAAACTATTAAAATATTCTGTTTACGAATTGAACTGTTATGATCATGGTTATGAATGCTCGGAACTTCAATGGTCTGCAATTGTTGTTAGTATATAGGACACTTACAGGCAAAATTATTATCGTTGCCAAGGAAACGACAGATTGAAAGATAAGAACTTTATGACATCACACGATACCATGTGACATGTCAAAAACTCAAGTGATAAAGCCTATTTAGTTAATTGTTAAACTGTTAAAAGGGTACTTCGATAATTTTACGTTATACCATAATGAAAATTGAATTGACCTCTTTTTATCATAACGTTGTACTCTTTGAACTGGAGACTTTTCCACGAACTATCAAATCTCGCTGTTTAGAGGCTGTTATCGTTTCTAATGGGAAGGTAAATAGATTTTAATTCGTGTGTTTTGATTGATCGAAACACAATGGTATAATGTGTACGTGCACTATCTAGATATCATTTTAGAATAAAATGTACGCCGCCATATTCTAATAAAGATAGATGGCCTTTGAACAAATTATATCTAGAAATGATTTTACCAACGCCAACTTCAATATTTTTTATGTACATAAAAGAAGAAAACAAATTATTTATCTTTTTTTTTTCTTTTTTTTCTTCTCTTTTTGTATGTGCCTGTGGCATTTCAGTTACCGCATGTGGCGGTTTGCAATTTCCAGTTTATTTCCAAATTATTCCACTTCGCGTTTAAAAAAAAAAATTGCCCTTTAAAGGTGTGAAATATGTAAAATTTGTCTTATTTGGACAAATTATTAGACGATTGAACCTTTGAACAATGAAATTGACGCTACATTTCGTATTTCCACGTAAATTCATTTCGAAGTTAAGGAATATCAAGAAAAGCATTCCAACAATAAAACTTCCTTCCCGTATAACGGTAACACGAGGGGAGTTTTTATTTGAATAACATCAATATGTGTTATGTCTGTGGAGTTTTAGGAATAACATGACTTGTAAAGTGTATTTATTGTATAATCGTAAGTAACCAATATATAATTCCATTGAGTCATATTCAAAGAAGCATGAGTTTATGTGTATGCTTATCTCGTAATTCATATTGCCTACAATTATCTTTGGAAAATACTTTTTGCACTGTACGTGTTTGCTTTACGTAGGTATGCTCGATGGTGCATAACTCTTGACCTCTAGACGCAAAGAGTCCTTACGCGCATATTGCACTGATGAATGGAAATGGCGTTAACCGCAGAATTGTTTATCGAAATGGTGTCAAGGGGAGTAAGGTTGCGCTAATGGTCGGCAAGATTTTGAAAGTCACTCAAAATTACGCTGCTGAAAATGGTGCTATTTTTACGATTTCTGCACCAAATGAAATAATTAAACCAGTTTTCAGGGTATAAATGATCCAAGTAAGAACTCCTTGATGTTCAAATATTAAGTTTTGAATAAAATTACAGCATGTTTTGTTGAGTTGGCTCAACTACCTGTGTGGCCGAATAATTGCGTAATACCTTTCAACTCGTTGAGAGAGTGTCCTTCGAACGGGATGAAAATGACACTGGCAGTTTCATCCTGTCCATGTTTCAAGGGGCGCTTCCTTCAAATGAAGTGAAATTTTGAAAAACATAGGAATTGTATACCAGCTATAACAACCGTCGTGCGGCAATCCCTAGCTATTAGTCATAGCCCACAATATACTTTTTGACATACTGGTGGCGTGTAATGTAGGTTATAACACTTTCCATGAATAAATGTGAAGGTGTGTTAAACGTTAGGCTATAAAGTTAGGCCCATGGTCGATGGGCGAAATTCGCTCCAAACTTGCAATCTTCCATATTATGTACCTTTTTTGCTTTAACTGTTTAATTCTTAAACGTAGTTCTTTGAAGTTGTTTTAGTGCTCAAAAAGACTAAATTAGAAGACCCTTTTTGCTAGTTTTGGCGAGAGAAAAAAATTCCCAGTCGGACCTTCGAAGTTTCTGTCACTCGCAATTGTTTACGCTGACGTCATATTACTTCTATGGCTGTCACACAGCTGATTGGCTAACAACTCATGCATATCTGAATAAATTCGAGAAACAAATAAACATTCTTATCGAAGTTTGACCTAATGAATATTCAACAAAATTTGGTTATACTCTTAAAGTACTGGCTGAATAGCTGTTCGCATCGTGAACAGAAGACTCACAGAAAATAGATAAATTCTACCATTTCAAGTAAGTTTTAAACGGCAGGATTTTGTGGATAAACAGCACATCTGTTGTGAACCTGGTGATGAAAGATTTTGGAGATTTTAGTGAAGAATATCTTCAGAGAAGCTGTGTAAAGTTGAAGAAAGTTGCCACAAATGTGGTTGCATATTGACATGCATATAGGAACAACCATAACCTTCGTGCGGACGAATATCAGTAAACAACAGCAATTACACAACGTCAGCGCCTACAAAAAAAAAAAAAACCAGAAAGAAATTACCGCCAAACGATGGAAATGGTTTTCAACTGTAATGTGAACCCGTACGTATTATGTGTATAATAACTAGCGTAGGTTTTGGTAATACGCAGATAAACTTTCCTTAAAAATCTGTATTTTTGAAGTGTGAAAATTTTTGTCTTCCGAAAGAGCTATCATAAATTTTCTTTAACAATTGCTAATAATAATAATAATAAAAATAATAATAATAATAAAAATAATAATAATAATAATAATAATAATAATAATAATAATAATAATAATAATGATAATAATAATAATAATAATGATAATAATAATAATAATGATAATAAAAAATAGTAATAATAATAAAATAATAATAATAATAATAATAATAATAATAATAATAATAATAATAATAATAATAATAATAATAATAAAATAATAATAATAATAAGCGCCTAAAAAAAAAAATAATAATAATAATAATAATAATAATAATAATAATAATAATAATGGTTTTAATAATAATAACCCGTAATAATAATGATAATAATAATAATAATAATAATAAGAAGAAGAAACTTTTCTTAAAAATCTGTATTTTTGAAGAATAATAAAAAATAATAATAATAATAATAATAATAATAATAACAATAATTAATAATAAAATAATAATGATAATAATAATAATAATAATACATAATGTTATATAGCGCTAATTTTGTAAAAACATTAAAAAGCGCTTTACATACAAGGAAATTAGATACGAAAACAAAAATAAGAATACAGAAATAACAACATAAATAGAAATAAAATGGATCAACCTGCACATAAGATTAATGTCTTTTTAAACAAAAAAGTTTTGAGCTTAGTTTGGAAGGAGGTCAGGGATACATTATCAATACATTTGAGTTCAGTTTGGAGTGAATTCCACAACCAAGGACCTTTAAAAGCAAAGGCCCTTTCGCCAAGAGTTTAATGCTTAATACGGGGAACAAATAGGGACCTTAAACGAAAGTCATAGTGGGATAGTTTTTCAACTACCATTTCACATAAATATTTTGGAGCAAGGCCTTTAATGCACTTGAAAACTAATAATTTTATAATCAATTCTTTGTTTGACTGGTAACCAGATAAGGGCTTCAAAACAGCATTAATGTGAGAAAATTTTGGTAGTCTGAAAATCAACCGAGCAGCACCATTAAGTATTCTTTGAATTCTGTAAAGTTGATAATCAGGTAGTCCAACAAGAAGTAAATTACAATAATCAATATGAATTATAACAAAAGCACTAATAAGGGTTTTCATGGAATCTACATTAAGATATTTGGCAATCTGCCGAATGTTATAAAGACCGTGATAAGCTTTGGAACAAACTTTCCCAATATGAATATTTATAGACATGTGATTGTCCAAATAAACACCCAAATTTATTACACTAACAGATGGTTTTATTTCAGCATCACCAGCTTTGATTGATTGGACTCCAGCTTTAGCTAATTGCTGACGAGTGCCAATTAGAAGAAATTCAGTCTTGGAGTCATTGATCATGAGATTATTCTTGACCATCCAAGACCTTATTTCAGCAATAAGAGATTGCATTGCCCCGACTCCCTCTTTCTCTGAGATAGAGCAGGCAGTGAATGAGCAGTAAAGCTGAGTATCATCAGCATAGCTATGGGCTTGTGGGATATGCTTTGACACAATACTGAAGAGTTGAGAAACATAACACAAGAATAATATGGGACCCAAGCAGCTGCCTTGAGGTACAGTACGTCACAGTCCAACGAAAACTTTTTGGATCTAACTGTCTAACACCTTTAAGAAAAACATGTTGCTTTCTAGACGATAGATAGGTTATGAGCCATTGTTGGATGTCACCAGCAATTTCAAACTGAGAGTGAAGTGTGTTAAGGAGAGTGCTGTGGTTTACGGTATTAAATGCCGCACTCAGATCCAAAAATAACAAGAGTGTGCATCGTTGTTTGTGCATATTTAACATAATATCACTGTGAATTTTCATCAAGGCTGTCTCTGTGGAGTAGTTTTTTCTGTAAGCAGACTGACAATCTGGAGGAGAGCATGTTGTGAGCAGTGAGAAACAATCTGGTCAACTACCGCCCGCCCGACCAATTTTGATACAAAGGTCAAATTACTCACAGGTCTGTAGTTGGAAAATGAACACTCCAATCCTGCTTTCTTTAGCAAAGAGACAATATTTGCATTTTTCCAACTATTAGGTACTGCACCATCTCTGAGAGATAAATTCACCATTGTTATAAGCACAGGGAGAAGTGATTCAAGGCAGTCCTTAAGCAGCCATGTTGGTATTGGATCGAAGATACAACTCGAACTTTTAGAAGATATAACTAGTTTGCGAACATCATGTGCAGATAATGGTGTGAAGGAATCAAAAATCACATCAACACAGTGGAGTTTATCGCAGAGTTCAAAACTGTCAACTTCAATAGTGTCAATATTGTCTTTAATCTTTTGAATTTTAGAACCAAAGAAATTTACAAAGTCATTAGCAAGTTCTTCTGCATTACCATGTGGTGCAAAAGAATCCACAATCTGCTTTTGCACAGTGAGTTCACAAC
Organism: Chiridota heheva; assembly: GCA_020152595.1. Lineage (NCBI taxonomy): Eukaryota > Metazoa > Echinodermata > Holothuroidea > Apodida > Chiridotidae > Chiridota > Chiridota heheva. The sequence continues at coordinate 172,343 of JAIGNY010002648.1, read as the reverse complement.
ACCAAAAAGTTTTTGGTATCACCCTGACAGTCATGTATCTTTGTAGTGTAGTAACATTTTTTTGCAGAATCAAACTGAAATGAGTAACAATTGCGAAGTGAACGAAGATTTTGCCTATCTGATTCCAAACCTGATTTCCGATACAGCCTTTCAACTTTCCTGCACTGTGGGCGTAGTGTTTTTAAATCATCTTGGTAACTACTGGAGCATGTTTGTCTAAAATGGAAATTAATGTTTCGTTGTAACAAGCCACAAGACATTCTAAATCTAACCAGTCTGTTTTAATTGAAGGTAATTTAGCAATATCCTCACAAAATTGGTCAATATTAATGTTCCGATATTTGATTTCCTCAGTTAAAAGCAATGTCCCTGGTATGTTCAGAACACACCTGAGTGACCAACTGACCAACAATCAGATAGTTTAAGTTCTGGTTGTGGTGGTGATATAAATAGATCATTGGTGGATCTTGTAATGATAAGATCCAGGGTATGACCTGACTTGTGAGTTGAAAAACAGACATGTTGTTTTAAGCTAAAAGTATTCAGAATATCAGCAAACTTACAATCATTAGAATTACTGTTATCATTTACATGAATATTAAAATCACCAGTCAGAATGAGTCTTTCAGGGCACAATACACATTCCTCAAGAAAATCATTAAATTCATGAAAAAATGATAATGTAAGTAATTGGATGAACTTCAGAATAAGGAGGTCGGTATAAGATGATAAGCCGAAAAGTCACATGATGGGCAACAATTTGCCACTCAGAAAACTAAAAGATGTCTTTTCTGCACTAAAGAAGGAATCGAACTTGGCAGGGCCTATGTCATTATGTATGGTTGAATTTTTAAATAAAAATGAGAAAGTTTTCATATCCCAAATTTATTTGTGCTAAATTGCGCAACTATTTTGGGATACGTGTTGTAGCCCGTTAACTTGCATTTCAGTGTGTGATTCGTTTTTTAATAGGCGTGCGCTCATGCCAGGATTTGAGTCACTGTGTGACTTGGGCATGAATATTTGTGTACTTATAACCTATTCGGGGTGCCTTATACTCGTAACAAGGGTTTTAATTGGGCCAATTGCCGGTAATGCATTGGCCTACCAGGCCCACGGACATGTTGGAGCAAGCTGGCGAGGGGAGAATATTTGGGAGGAAAATGTTTTTATCATTACCCACATTTATTTCGTGCGGGTACAGACGACTGCACGAGAGGATACGAAAGCTTATCACGAATGTTCACGCAATGGCATTTCGGTTTGTGCTCGTAATCATACAAGGAAACGAGCATAGGCTTTATCGTTTTGGTAATACGCAAACAATTTGTTGAAAGTGAGAAAGTTTTCATATCCCAAATTCAATTGCGCTAAATTTGTAACGAAACTTTTTAAGAGACGTGTTGTAGCCCGTTAACTTTTGCTTCAGTTTAGCAGTTAATCCACAATCTATATGGATCAAGGAGGCATAGGCGTATGAGATGATTTTTTCAGGCTAAGTGTTGGAGGAGGGGGGGTAGGGGGGTTCCAAATTCAAATCGGACTATCCCTGCTCCCCCCTAAAGTATATCAAAATTGTTTCATTTGCTCTCATATATTTTGTTAAGAACTCTTTAGGGAAATAAAAACATTTTGTAGTTACACTGAATGGTGACCTGGGAACATAGATACAATTTACAGGTATATGCCTAAAATATTGAATCCATATCCAGGAGAATGATCTGCGGCAAGAAATCATGAGGCTGTTATAATTTCCCAATTTTACTTTCCAACCAGAAAGGCTAAATAAGTCCCCCTCTATTTTTTGCTTCATAGGCTACGCGTCTGGGTACAGCCCATTCCTGATGCTACGCGTCTGGGTACAGCCCATTCCTGATGCTACGCGTCTGGGTACAGCCCATTCCTGATGCTACGTGTCTGGGTACAGCCCATTCCCGATGCTACGCGTCTGGGTACAGCCCATTCCCGATAATGACATGCAGTTTGCCTTATTTGAAGTATACCTAACCCCCATGCACCTTTGTGCTTCATTTTGTTTGTCTCCAAATAATTCATATTGTGTGCACTGAGTATATCATTGTCCCGGGCCAATTCAGTAGATGGAAAGTTCCAACGGAATTTCAGAAAAATGCCGATTGTATCTATTTATATATAACGGAATCTTAGCTAAAAAATATAGTATACCTTTCAATAATTTGTATATAAAAAATATTATTATGAGGTTGAAAATTAAAAAAATTATATGACAAAAGTGGATGGGCAGTGGTGAAGTACACTACAGCCCCCAACGGTTGTGGCTAAAATCCCCCAGCCCCCTGTTTCCTACGCATATGAAAGGAGGTCTACTAAGACTTATCTTGTTTAACAATATTGCAATTTTGTTTGCGGTGGAGGGGGTGATGCTTCTGTTTTCTAATAAACTGAGCTATCAGAGTAGGCCTATGAATAATTTAGTGTTAATAAGTATTCTGTTAATAAGTCAAATTTATAATTTTTTCGTTTCCGTTTTCCAAAACTTTGCTTACAAGCGCGGATCCATGGGTACTAGATGGGGTGACACCCTCGTTAAATCGGTATGTCGGCAGACCTGTCGGCAAATCAACACAGGTTGCGGCTCAAGAGGCAAAACATATCATATCAAATTTAATCACAATAATACTCTAAATAATAATAATAATAATCTAAATGATAATAATAATAATAATAATAACAATAATAATAATAATAATAATAATAATAATAATAATAATAATAATAATAATAATAATAATAATAATAATAATAATAATAATAATAATAATAATAATAATAATAATAATAATTATAATAATAATAATAATAATAATAATAATAATAATAATAATAATAATAATAATAATAATAATAATAATAATAATAATAATAATGATGATGATGATGATGATGATGATGATGATGATGATGATGATGATGATGATGATGATGATGATGATAATAATAATAATAATAATAATAATAATAATAATAATAATAATAATAATAATAATGATATGATGATGATGATGATGATGATGATGATGATGAATAATGATGATGATGATGATGATATGATGATGATGATGATGATGATGATGATGATGATGATGATGATGATGATGATGATGATGATGATGATGATGATGATGATGATGATGATGATGATGATGATGATGATGATGATGATGATGATGATGATGATGATGAATAATAATAATGAATGATGATGATGATAATGATGATGATGATGATGATGATAATAATAATAATAATAATAATAATAATAATAATAATAATAATAATAATAATAATAATAATAATAATAATAATAATAATAATAATAATAATAAATAATAATAATAATAATAATAATAATAATAATAATAATAATAATAATAATAATAATAATAATAATAATAATAATAATAATAATAATAATAATAATAATAATAATAATAATAATAATAATAATAATAATAATAATAATAATAATAATAATAATAATAATAATAATAATAATAATAATAATAATAATAATAATAATAATAATAATAATAATAATAATAATAATAATAATAATAATAATAATGATAATGATAATAATAATAATAATAATAATAATAATTATTATATATATGTTTTATCTCAGGACTGTGCCAGTCGATGTTATTATCGTGTCGGTCCTCTTCCGCGAAAAATCATGTTTTGTGAGAGAAATTCTGCACCTCGAATTTCGTACTCTGCATTAGAGCTTCTAACAATATGAATATCTTGTCGAGTTAACAACAACAATAGCTTCCAAGCTTGATGAAGAGTTCGTTGCTATGGTGCTATGGGTATCTTAAAGCATAAACGTGGAAAAAGAGGTGGAAAAGCTAAAGAGAAAATATGGGAATGGAACCATGGAGTTTATTCTACATGTCTCGTAAATGTTTGCATTAAGTCTGAGGTTCTTAATAATTTTCGGAATACACCAATATTAAAAATTGGAATAGTCATTTGTAGATCAATTAGGAATAAAGTGGATGATTTTCTTGATTTCGTGCTAGGATCTAAGCTCGACATATGCACTGTCACAGAGAAATGGTTAAATCAAGGAGCTTCTACACAGCTCCTTGGTTAAATAATAATAATAATAAAGTACTTATACAGCGCCATTACTAAAAAGATATTCAATCGCGCTTTCCAATCAAGATGTAAAATAATAAAACACACTGAGAAACTGCCAAAAGAACCAAAGAAGAAAACAAAAATAAAAAGTCAGCTTGAAAAGGTGAGTTTTAAGGTTACGTTTGAATGAGATAAATGATGAATTAGACTTTACTGAATCGGGCAGGTCATTTCCATAGTTTGGGACCGATGGAACAAAATGCACGAGAACCGAACGAAGTATGAGTACGGGGTAGAGAAAGAGGAGGATTACATGAGCTGCGTGTATTATATGTGGATTTACGGAACTGAATTAGCTGTTTGAGGTAGGCTGGTGCATGATTATGAATACATTTAAAAACAAGACACATTACTTTAAATTGGATACGTTTAACGATAGAAAGCCAATGCAGTTCCTTTAGGCAGCTTGAAGCACTATCGAGTTTGCGTTTTTGCAAAACAACTTTAGTTGCCTGGTTCTGAATCGATTGCATTGGTAATAAACTAGAAGTGGGCAGCCCAGCAAACACAGCATTGCAATAGTCGAGGTGTGAGATGACTAAGCTTTGAACCAGTAGCCTACAACTTTCAGTGGTCAAGTGTTTCCTGATTCCACGAATCATATTTAGGTTGCGACTGGCTACAAGGCACTTTTCCTGATATGTACATGTAGTTGCATATTTAAAATAGTATCAAGTGAAACACCTAGTAATTTAATGCAGCTGGATGGTTTTATAGAATCAGTACCAACTTGAATCGAGTCTGTCGCATTTCTACGCCTGTAATAAAGTGAACTAAAGAAAATGGTCTCAGTTTTTTTGTCATTCATTTTGAGCTTATTCAGCTGCATCTAGCGTTTTAGTTTGGATAAGACTTGTTGCATACCATTAACAGAATCTAATTCTTGAGCTACCGGTACATTACCAGAATCAAAGCTAGAATCAAAAGAGTGATCATCAGCATAACCAATGATATTCACGTGATCATTAGCATGTGAAATAACATCTGCCAGAGTACTTGCATAGCAAGTAAACGCAACCGGACCTACAAATGAGCCGGACCTACATCTAAAGGATGTAGATTCTGTAACGCGAGCAGAATTAAAAATGAATGGATATAATTTTCTAAACGTGATAAGACCGGATAGGCCAGGGGTGGTACAGGAATCTCTTTCAAATCAAATATTACTGTATCGGAGTTGCGTTCTTGTCAACTTCCTTCTTTTGAATTTTTGCAATGGTCAATAAAACTCGCACATTGTTCTTACATACAGTATTTCACGTTATTTACAGTGCTCCTTATTCAAACGTTCATCCTGTTTCACTGTACTTTTTTGAGGAGTTTAGTGATTACCTTGAACTTGCATGCAGCTCTGATAACAAGTTTATCATATCTGGAGACTTTATTATTCATGTTAATGATTCCAACTCTTTTGATTCCATGAGATTCAGTGAAATATCGGATACGTTTAATTTGTACCAGCACGTTAAGAGTTCTACCCATATTTCGGGAAAACACCATCGATTAACCTATTACTAGAACAAATGAGGACATAATTCTGTCTGAACTAGTAAATGAATGTTTTATTTCTGATCATTGTTTTGTGACCTTCAATCTCTCTTGTCTGAGACCTGACATCATTCATGAAGTTATTAAATTTTGCAAACTCTCTCGCATTAACACATAATCTTTTGCCCATGACCTGAATCGTCTTGTAAAGGATGCAATGATTTTTGACAATCTTCATGATCTCCTTTAACAACAATTCGCTTAAATGCGTATTGGATAATCATGCCCCACTAATCATAAAAAAGATTAGTACTCGTCCCAATGTTCCATGAATCACAAGTGACTTGAATGAAGTAAAGCGAAAAAGCTGGAAGGAGATGGTTGAAAACTTGTGACGTCATTGATCTGGAAACTTTAAACTTCTAAGGAACAGTTTCTTGCATCTTCTTAAAACATCCAAAATGAACCACATTCGCGACGAAGTTCTAGAATGTGGCAATGATAGTAAAAAGCTGTTTAAACTTGTGAACAATTAAACTGCAAGAATTAAAACTATCCTCTTCCAGATGTTGACCATGACATTCTCTGCTATCAGTTTAGTAAGTTTTTCAAACGTAAGATTGAGACATTACGAAATGATCTCTCTGGCTGCGAAGAGTTCCATCCATCTATGTGTTCTCATGAGACTTTTACTCAGTCTTTTAAGATTTTTAAAGAGGCCATTAAGAAAATCATAAGACTTTCAAATCCTACTCCGTGCTACCATGATCCCATACGGACTTCACTGATAATAGAACACGTCAATGACGACGACGACGAGTGAACACACAATTACAATGACGGGGTCGTCGCCTGCGTATTCGGTTATGCTGTAATGATAGAAACAATGCTATCACGAAACGCTTAATACGACCCGGACGAGAACACAGGTACGACGTACGAACAGACATAACATCGACAACCAAGTCAATGTTCACGGCCTTTGATAACCAGTTGTGGCACACTGGCGTGTCTACCCAACCCAGGCTTATACCCAGGGCCTCGTGGTCTGTAGACAGGTATGATAACCGCTACACCACAGTAGGTCAATGTACTTGCTCTGGTCTTATAAAGCTGTAAACATCAGCCTTCAAACAGGACAATTCGCTGAGCAATGGAAATGTGCTACTGTTCTCCCACTGTTGAAAAAAAACTGGTAGTGACCGTGAACTAAAAAACTACAGACCTATCAGCAATTTGAGTTTCATTTCTAAAATATGTGAAAAGGCTGCCTTAGACCAATTTTCTCATCGCATGAAAACAAATGATCTCCTTCCTATCAATCTGCGTACCGCAAAGGTTTTTTAACCGAAACCGCCTTGATCAAACTTACAAACGACATTTTAATGGATATGGATAAAGGATTGTGTACCGTGATGACCCTTAATGATTTATCTGCCGCCTTTGATACGGTGGACCATAATATTCTTATGAATGTGCTTGAGAAAAAGGTTTGGTGTTAAATGTGTTGCTAAAAGCTGGTTTGACAACTATTTCAACAGCCGCACTCAGTCTATTTTAGTTGGTGATTGTCTTTCACAACCGACTGTTCTTACTTACGGAGTTCCGCAGGGATCGTGCACTGGCAGACTGGTCCTGTTCTTTTTACGGTTTACGCGAGTCTCTGACCGAGACTATTTCCAGACACCTTCCCGCTGTTATGGGCTATACTGACGACCACGCCTTATATCTTGCCTTTCTTCCTGGAACTAAAGAAACGTCATTCCAATCAATGGAACATTGCCTACTTGATATTAAGAAATGTATGAATAGTAATTGATTAAATATGAACGATACTAAAACTAAATTTATTATATTGGCACTCCGACTCTTTTAAACAAATTACAAGACAATGATATCTCCATTAAATCCACAGTAATTGAAGGTCAAACTTCAGTTAAATATCTTGGAGTAACTCACGATTCTACCATGTCTATGACCATAAACAGGATTAGGGTTGTCGCATGTTTCTTTATTATAAACAGGATTAGGGTTGTCGCATGTTTCTTCATAATAAACAGGATTAGGGTTGTCGCATGTTTCTTTATAATAAACAGGATTAAGGGTTGTCGCATGTTTCTTTATAATAAGCAGGATTAGGGTTGTCGCGTGTTTCTTTATTTTAAACAGGATTAGGGTTGTCGCATGTTTCTTTGTTATAAACAGGATCAGGGTTGTCGCATCTTTTTTTTATTTTTTATTATTAACAGGTCTAGGGCTGTCGCATGTTTCTTTATTATAAACAGGATTAGGGTTGTCGCATGTTTCTTTATTATAGACAGGATTAGGGTTGTCGCATGTTTCTGTATTATAAACAGGATTAGGGTTGTCGCATGTTTCTTTATTATGAACAGGATTAGGGCTGTCGCATGTTTCTTTATAATAAAGAGGATTAAGGTTGTCGTATGTTTCTTTATAGTAAACAGGATTAGGGTTGTCGCATGTTTCTTTGTTATAAACAGGATTAGGGTTGTCGCATGTTTCTTTATTATAAACAGGATTAGGGTTGTCGCATGTTTCTTCATAATAAACAGGATTGGGGTTGTCGCATGTTTCTTTATAATAAACAGGATTAAGGGTTGTTGCATGTTTCTTTATTATAAACAGGATTAGGGTTGTCGCATGTTTCTTTATTTTTAACAGGATTAGGGTTGTCGCATGTTTCTTTGTTATAAACAGGATTAGGGTTGTCGCATGTTTCTTTATAATAAACAGGATTAGGGTTGTCGCATGTTTCTTTATCATAAACAGGATTAGGGTTGTCGCATGTTTCTTTATTATAGACAGGATTAGGGTTGTCGCATGTTTCTGTATTATAAACAGGATTAGGGTTGTCGCATGTTTCTTTATAACAAACAGGATTAGGGTTGTCGCATGTTTCTTTATTATAAACAGGATTAGGGTTGTCGCATGTACCTTTATTATTAACAGGATTAGGGTTGTCGCATGTTTCTTTATTATAACAGCATTAGAAATGTCGCATGTTTCTTTATAATAAACAGGATTAGGGTTGTCGCACGTTTCTTTATAATAAACAGGATTAGGGTTGTCGCATGTTTCTTTATTAGAAACAGGATTAGGGTTGTCGCATGTTTCTTTATAATAAACAGGATTAGGGTTGTCGCATGTTTCTTTATAATAAACAGGATTAGGGTTATCGCATGTTTCTTTATAATAAACAGGATTAGGTTGTCGCATGTTTCTTTATTATAAACAGGATTAGGGTTGTCGCATGTTTCTTTATAATACACAGGATTAGGGTTGTCGCACGTTTCTTTATAATAAACAGGATTAGGGTTGTCGCATGTTTTTTTTATTATAAACAGGATTAGGGTTGTCGCATGTTTCTTTATAATAAACAGGATTAAGGGTTGTCGCATGTTTCTTTATTAGAAACAGGATTAGGGTTGTCGTGTGTTTCTTTATTTCAAACAGGATTAGGGTTGTCGCATGTTTCTTTGTTATAAACAGGATTAGGGTTGTCGCATGTTTTTTTTTATGTTTGTATTATTAACAGGTCTAGGGCTGTCGCATGTTTTTTTTTATTATAAACAGGATTAGGGTTGTCGCATGTTTCTTTACTATAGACAGGATTAGGGTTGTCGCATGTTTCTGTATTATAAACAGGATTAGGGTTGTCGCATGTTTCTTTATAATAAACAGGATTGGGGTTGTCGCATGTTTCTTTATAATAAACAAGATTAGGGTTGTCCCATGTTTCTTTATTATATAAGTATCATATTTGATCTATCTACTGTGGTGTAGCCCTTATCATACCTGTCTACAGACCACGAGGCCCTGGGTTCAAGCCTGGGTTGGGTAGACACGCCAGTGCACCACAACTGGTTATCAAAGGCCGTGGACATTGACTTGGTTGTCGATGTTATGTCTGTCCGTACGTCGTACCTGTGTTCTCGTCCGGGCGTATTAAGCGTTTCGTGATAGCATTGTTTCTATCATAACCAATTACGCAGGTGACGATCCCGTCATTGTAATTTTGTGTTCACTCGTCGTCGTCGTCGCACGCCATGGTCATATAGACTCATTTCAGCATTTAATCTACAATACATGTGGAACATATACTTGTTAGACTGTATACTTCGTTTACATCCTTCCTGAACAGCTATGGGTTGCATAGAGATGTCCACGGTCAGTATAGCGGCGCCATATGGAGGACTGGGGAGGAGGAACTCAACAACAACGACAAAATATTGGTCATGGTAGGTCCCTGTAAATTCCATGGCCAATTGGTAAACCAGTTGTGAAGACATCCACACCAGTTGTGGGTTTAGAGACCCAGCGAGAATCGGACCAGGGACCTCATTATGATGATGGCTCAGAAAAAAGTTACCTTCACGGTGAAGGGGGCCTATAGCCTAGTAGTTCCACGCCCCTTGCCGTGCCGGCATTATTTCGCAATATAAATATTTAAAGGAAAGGTATCGTCCCATAAATACATTCAGAAGTGAACGCCGCCGTGTTAGAAACGTCACTTCCGGTTTCAATTTTCTCTAGTGATCGTGAAAAAAATGCGATGTAATCGTTTACACATCAGCCGGACCGAAATAGGGGGCGTACATGTATTATCGATAACATGACAGATTTATTTCTCGCAATCAATAGGGAGAATTAAAAACCGGAAGTGACGTTACCAGCACGGCGGCGTTCACTTCTGAATTTATTTATGGGACGATACCTTTCCTTTATAGAATCAAGAGAAAGGCTGTGTATTCACGTAGTTCAGTAAGCAAGTCCATCTTATGTGAAAGAGGACTTAAAGAATTAGTTCAGAGGTCAAGCAAGTCCATCTTATGTGAAACAGGACTTAAAAAGAAACAAAATGGTGAGAAAGCAATAACAAATCTTATTCCGGGCCGTTAAGGAGATATTTAACTTAATAGTTTATATAATTTGTGGAGAAACGACCAAAACCAGACTAGTTGTGATGTCATAACCTCAGATTCCTCAAAGTCTTAATGTAGGCGTATTTTGTCCTGCGATTTTGTGGCTTAAAAACCACTGCATAACCTATGTCAGGAATATAGTCAAACAGAATCTTGTAAGGGTAATTTTAATGTACCACCTGAAGAAAAACAACGTTTGAGTAAAAACAATTCAAATAGAAATAACGTTTAATAAATTTTCTTTATAATACATTAACAATTGTTAAGAAGAATGTGAGGATGAAGGCACCTTACTTCCATAATGGACTTACTACACCAGTCATTTCTACACAAATATGACAGATCTTTAAACTTGAATATCTCCTGAAGAGAATAAGATTTTTAAATGCTTACTTTACCATTTTGTTTCCATTGAAGTTTTCTTTCATAAAAGATGGACTTGCATGACCACTGAAAAACAACTTGCTTCAACATCGTCATCCTTGCGCTACATATCAATTCAGGTCCTCACAATCAAATATTCAATAGGATCTCTAAGGGTACAATATCTTTGACCGGAACACTCTTGTCAAATCTCACGTGATTAATGAACGGATGTGATTTGCATAAAGAGGGTATTCACCTTTGTTTCATCGTATATATGTTTAGCCTGATGTCCAGATGGTTGGCATGGAAATGGTCTATGCGTGATACACTCGGCCGTATTTTTCTAAACTCTCTAGAATATCCGAATACATCGCTCTTCTGTTCTTACACATGATTGTACTGATAACCTTTTATATAAATGTTCAAACCAACCGTAATTTTTTTTTTCTTTTTTCTTTGTCTTTTTTAAACCTTAGTCACTGAAAATGGTGGGAAAGCCTACTTCTGCAAGAATTTGATTCCACCATTCATTAATTGCATTTATTCAACTGTACACATAAGGCCATCAGTCCATGTTACAAAACATAACAAAATATAGTAAACAATAATTTGGCGGTATGGTAAAGACTCAAACAAGCTTTATGCCGAAAAAAATAAAAAGGTTTTACCAACGAGTCTACCAAGGTTGTTCTGTATATACGTCACAAAATATGCATAAACATATGCATATTGATGCATGAGATTTAAACAGTTAAAACCGCTGTAAAATGGGCAATGTTTAACCGATTTTTATGACATACCTTGATGACTTGATGGTTTTTAATATTTTATTTTCAAAGAAATTTAGCTAATGTTGTCTTTCACGTCAATATATTAATATATTGTTACATGCGACCTTTCATCAGAATTTGGACGAATTTCCAGCAGAGCATATCATTGTGCAAAAAACTTTCCGTTCAATAATTAGGTGGCGCAGTTCAAGAAAATTCCATGATGATCTCATACTGACCTACAGACGAAATCTTCTAGAATTTGAACATAATGACAATATTTCTAAAAAATAAAATGAATAAACATCAGTGAAGGCTACGCCCGGCTACCCGCGGCTACGCCCATTTCTAAAAATAGAACTTGCTAGAAGTGTATATAACACACTGTTTTTTAGACAATCGGCAAGGTTTCATCAATTTACAACTGTATGTGCTCTTACGTCGAGATTTTATTTACTGCCTTCAGTATGTGGGTTATCATAGTCAACTTGAATTATGGTTGACTTCGGCTTGAGGAATAAATAATCCGATGTCTCTTTTGCCTTCAACTGTCTGCCGAAATTATATCATTTAAATCATAAAGTGGATCTATACAGCTGTTATAGTAGTCTTTCAAGAACTTCATAACTCCTACGGAGTTAACCTTTGAGACAAATCATCACATCAAGATTCTTACAGGATTCCTCGCGGAACTGGATTCTTCGCGGAACTGGATCACTATCTTGGAATATACCGGACTTTACCTAAATACCAACTGTCGCCCAAAGAGGTCAAGAAGACTCAGTTCAGGCTATTTAAGTAGGCCTATGTTAAGATTATTGTATTGTACTATTTGTAGGAAGAAGGCTCAATATATTCAGTTTGAATTTAAAGCCACTGATCTTGATTTTGATCTTTTGGCTTCCATCTGTTACTTTTTTATTTTGGTCCGTAACAGTATATATAATATATCATATCAATAATACTTTTAACGAGAAATCATGTAACAACATATGTGCTACCTTTCCCATCCCCGTCCCCGTCGGGTATATAAAGGCACTGACGCCGTAAGTTACATGTTGTTCTTGTATTTTTAGGTTTTTTAATATTAATGAAGCGATGTCGCCGTACTTATCAACAATAAACACAATGCACCTTACAACTACTTCTATGATGTTCATAAGACTGTTAAATAAAATAATTGGTCTAAGATAATTTAGTTCCTTTTAAATTCTGAACAGATCTTTGATTCATTAAATTAAGGTACCCTTAGAATATATATATAATAATTGTTATAATTTTAATAATAGTTTTATTCTGAATTTTTCTGTCTTTTTTGAGTAGAAGCTATCTGGCAACAAATTGATGACGTCAGTAACGACGACTTCTGCAATGTATGACATCACTACGAGTTATTTTGAGACGATATCGCCCTTCTGATTATTAATTGCATTTATTATTTACCAAAGAAAGGTACAATAAAGTACACCGATAAGGAAATATGTATGTATAATATATGTTACTTTCCCCTTGAGTATTGCACAATAATGTTGAGTTCCAGGGTACTTTCCTGCTAATACGCCTTCAGCTAAAATATTAACATTTTCCCGGAGTAATTAAGTCAATTGCTTGCCTAGGAACCAACGGACCTTGAATCTCTTCTCCTAATTTGCCATTTTATAAGAAATTTTATGATTCAAATTTCGTTAAGGTATACTAGTCTTGATAAAACAAATTGCATTAAATAAATTAAGCAATTACAATAAGAAATGTCATTTATTACATGCTTCAGGCGATAGTCTAACAGGCCGACAATAACATTAAAGGTCAGCTATCGTCTGTAACGTGGAGGTAAATATATTTCATTTCGTGTGTTTTGATTGGTCGAAACACAATGGTACAACGTGCACTTGCAGTGAGAAGCCAATCAGACCGGTTTTGGAATAAAATGTACGTCTCCACTTTTTAATTACGATAGATGGCCTTTCATGTTTTTTTTTTTTTTTTTTGTTTCTTTTTCATGCCAACAAGTGTGTTGGTAAAATTGTGCCAGACCGTCACGTGACGCCAGCGTATAAGGAAAAATAATGGTATGCATTGAGAAAAGCTTTGGAATTTAAAAGTGTACACGGTATCTGCTCACCTGTTCAAGTACCTGCTCACGTGTACGTTAGTGTATTATTAACCATTACAGATATATGGATAGGTAGCAACAACACCAACTTAAATGGTTTGAAATATACTAAAAACCATGAAAACACTAAAAGTCTATCAAAATTGGTTACAAATTGACGTTTTAAGTGTTTTGTTAATCTATTGCTTTTCAGTCTTTCCCTCAAATAATTTAAATGGGAAAAGTTGCCTAAAGTGAACAGGAAATTGAATGTTATTATAACGTTGACCCAGATTTTACGATATAGAATGCAATTTCAGAACCCATTTCATATTTGAAATTTGGAGAGAGGAAGGGGGGGGGGGGAGGGGAGAGAATTACATTTAACACTAAGTTAGAGAATTTGAGAACATGTATTCCTGTTCAAACATCATCATCACATAAATGTTTACATGATTTGTCATAACTTGCAGACTTAAAAATTATATCATTGCTATGCTATCATTCTGGGCGCTTTGTATCCTATGGAAAAGGCGCCTACTACAAATGAACATGGATGGATGGATGGATGGATGTTATAGAAGTAAAACACCTCTGCAGGATGTTGATGCTGGAACAATAAAGGGACAGTTTTGTCTCGTGGGGGAAGGGGAAAAGACTTATAAATCGAACAAAATATGTTTCTTTACAACATTTTCTGGGGGCAAGTGGGGGCCGCCACTCTTACCTGTTCATATACCTTTATTTTACAATCTTACCTTTATCTTGTAGAAAAGCATCTAAGATGGCGTAAAGGCCATATATCGTATTAAGATCGACAGTGCTATACGAGTTCAAATCTACACAGACTGACAGATCGGAAAGCACAAAAAACATCTGTATCTAAATATTATTACAACATCATCATGGAGAAATTACTCAGGACAACGTACTTTTTGACAAATTGAACGCGCATTTAGACCGCGTCCTGTATTGATTTTATCGGCTACCTAATGTACATGCATATTTACTGACTTGACACGTATAAAGTGTTCATTGTACTGTCGTATTTTGATAATGTCGCAGGAAACGAATACTATAAGCTGTGCAAACAAAAAATAATTTGTCACAATTCACTTTTATTTAACCAGGCTATAAAAAAAAAAAAAAAAACCTACACTCGAAGAAATGCATCATACACCTTGTAACAGCAACAAAATTAAGAAAGTAAACATGAGGGCGCCAACCTATCTGCTAGGGTAGAAGACTTTCCACTCTTTTTTTTAACATCACCTGATTACTCAGTAAATCTTCGTAATAACGCAAACATGTTATTATCTCATTCCGTTTTATAACTCATTATACTTTTCTATAATGGGAATAATATCAGCATGTTTTCCACATATATGTTTCCTTAAGTCGTTATATTAAATATTAAACTGGTATAGCGGCTCTTACTATCCGTACACGGTTGAAAGAAGTTGATAGCGAAAGTACATCACATGCAAGAGCCACGTTAGGTAATTAACTGATTAATGGGTCAAAAAAATCGGACAGCGTTGTTAATGAACAAAATAATTCCTGCATTGATGCACTTAATAAAGTCTGGTTGTAATCCGAAAAATAAATCTACGCCAAAAATTTAGGGCATGAAATTTGTAAGATCAATTGCACAGTTGCAAGCTTATATCGTTGAGGGAAAAGGTTTTCCCGCCTTGGGGAAAAGCATCCTCATTTACCTAACTCATTCAATTTGTTCTTAATCTTTGCTTCAGTTGTTGACATACATTCAATTAGTCACTATAGTCTAGTATACCAGTTCCGTTCGCACCCCCGATCGGGAGACTGTTTTGTTCTCCCAATCGGGGGATCCTTTACAGAAGTATCCCACAATGCATCTATCCAAATTCAAAGTTTGCAAAGTAATAACATAAGAATCAGACACATTTCGAGCGCGGGAATCTCAACCACTGCGAAGGGTTCAAATTTTTCTTCCCGATTTGAAATAATGGCAAATAGCAATCTTTTCACCGTGCGATTTTAAAATTCACCGTGCGGTTTTCAAGAAATTAGAAAAGTGATGAATTCTTATTATGTGTTACCATTAGGCAGTCGCGCTTTAACAAGGTTTTCTGAAATTATGAAAAATAACTTGGGGATTTGTGAAAATTATTTAGCAATAACTGCGTGGTAGTAACGAAGTTGTTTTACTTTCGCGAAATTGAACATCAACAGAGCAAACTTTGTTACAAACCTTCAATGAAACGACTGATAAACATCTATGACTGAAACTTCAGAATAAAAATGGCGGCTTCCATGTATCACTGTAAGATCAGTGCGCATGCTTGAGTCTCCCGATCGGGGACTTATGGAGTCCCCCAATCAGCGGTACGAAACGAACTGTATACGCTTTTATAAGACGAGGTTTAGACATAAGATATTAATTCGTGTGACATATTTCTTATTAGTTTTATCAAGTTACAACTCGCGATGATCTTGAGATTCATTCCAGAAATCTGTAACTTAATATCAAGATCAAGATTAGACGTTTTAGTGTTTTAATGTCTAATATACCTACCAAGGGTATCAGATCTTAGTTAAAAAATAAAGATATTGAAACATGCCAAATGGATGAAAATAAACCGAATACCATTTAAATAACAATTAAAAATCGATTAAATCTTAGACCAGTCCCTCTCAGTGAGACTATAGCCCCTTTATCGGACAAATGCAGACGCTATCTTTGAAGGGAAGTAGCTGCATCTGGCTAAAATTTCACATCCATGCCCGTTATAGATGTAGCCAGTGAACCGAAAGGGTCGTACGGTCGTTACCCCACTCAGGTTTTCATCTAACTCACCATACTCATTACTTATCAATGTGCGACCAACGCCACAACCGCTTCAAAGGGTTGTCAATGATTCGCTTGCAAACCTGTCATTGGTTCATCTACGTTCAACCGATTCAAAAGCTTGTCAATGATTGGCTTATAAACCCCTCATTGTTACATATACGTGCGGCAAATTCAAAAGGTCATCAATAATTGGCTTGCAAACCTGTTATTGGTTCATCAACGTTCAACCGATTCAAAAGGTTGTCAATGATTGGCTTATAAACCCCTTATTGTTACATATACGTGCGGCAAATTCAAAAGGTCATCAATGATTGGCTTGCAAACCCGTTATTGGTTTATCTACGTTCAAACGATTCAAAAGGTTGCCAATGATTGGCTTACAAACCCCTCACTGTTACATATACGTGCGGCAAATTCAAAAGGTTATCAATGCTGGCTTGCAAACCTGGCATTGGTTCATCTACGTTCGACCGATTCAATAAGTTGTCAGTGATTGGCTTACAAACCCGTCATTGGTTTATATACGTGCGGCCAATTCAAAAGATTGTCAGTGATTGGCTTACAAACCCGTCATTGGTTTATATACGTGCGGCCAATTTAAAAGGTTATCAATGATTGGCTAACAAACCCATCATTGGTTCATCTACGTTCGACCAATTCAAAAGGTTGTTAATGATTGGCTAACAAACCCGTCGCTGGTACAAATCCGTCATACGGTCATTGGTTCATCTACGTTTGACCAACGCAAAATGTTAAAGCCGTTATACTTCATACGTTCAACCAATTCCAAAGGTTATCAACGATTGGCTTTCAAACCGTCATACGTGCGACATGTACGACCGATTCAAAAGGTCATCAATGATTGCTTGCAAACCCATTATTGGTCCATATGCGTGCAACCTATTCAGAAGGTTATCAATGATTCGCTTGCAAACCCATTATTGCTTTATCTACAGGCGACACGTGCGACCGATTCAATAAGTTGTCAATGATTGGCTAACAACCGTCATTGGTATATCTACGTGCGACTGATCCAAAAGGTTATCAATAATTGGATTTGTTCATGTACGTGCGACCGATTCAAAAGGTTGTTAATGATTGGCTAACAAACCTGAAGTTGGTTCATCTACGTTCAATTGATTCAAAAGGTTGTCAATGACTAGCTTACAAATCCATCATACGGTCATTGGTTCATCTACGTTCGACCAATTCAAAATGTTACAGCCCTGATACTTCATACGTTCAACCAATTCCAAAGGTTATCAACAATTGGCTTTCAAACCGTCATACGTGCGACATGTACGACCGATTCAAAAGGTCATCAATGATTGCTTGCAAACCCGTTATTGGTCCATATGCGTGCAACCTATTCAAAAGGTTATCAATGATTCGCTTGCAAACCCATTATTGGTTTATCTACAGGCGACACGTGCGACCGATTCAATAAGTTATTAATGATTGACTTGCAAACCCGTCATTTGTTCATCTACGTGCGACCGATTTCAAAAGTCATCAACGATTAGCATGCAAGCTCGTCATTGGTTCATCTACGTGCGACCGATTCAAAAGGTCATCAACGATTGGCCTACGGACCATCATGGTTCATCTATGTACGACGGACTCAATAAGTTAATCGCGATCGGCCTGCAGACCCGTCATGTGTTCATCTGCGTGCGAACGAATGAATGACGTTATAAACGATTGTCTTTAAGACCACCATGTGTTTATCCACATACGACAGACTCGTTAAATTTTCATCGTTTGCTGCATGAGGTCATCGTTTATTCATACAACGTACTCAATAAGTTATCAGCAATTGGTCTACGAGACCATTTTGTTCATCTAAATTAACAGAAAGATGGTCTCGTAGACCAATCGTTGATAACTTACATACATAAATACATGATAGGTTTGCAGAATAATCGTTGAAAGTTCGTTGACTCCAGCGTACGTAAATAAACATATGGTGGGTTCATAGATTGGCTGCAAACCACGACTTTACTAACCCACATTTTGTGGGAGGATGCTAAATGTTAATGCAGTTTTGCGGCCAATTTAAAGATCTGACATCGAAAAACGTGGACATATAAAAGATAGATACAAATAAGAGAACTAAATAAAGCTCTTATTTCCTGCAGTTCCAATCAAATTTAGCATTCAAAATTCCACTTAGCTAACGTAGTAAACGCATTGTTTAGAGCAAAGGTTTCCTGTAAAAAAAAAACCTTGGTTTTACACTTGCTTTTTTTGAGAAAAAGCACAATTATCATTGGATTAGATGTAAAATTATTTCTTTGCTGAAGTATTTCAACTCTTCAGTTGTCAGGTTGTGCAATCCTGCACGAGAATGTATGTCTTGTGATCAAAACGTTTGTTACCTCTGCATTAACATTAAAATATGTGATAGTTTCGTCGGGACTTTTTTCTTTAAAAAAAAATATAATGCTCACCAGAGCTTTCAAAGCATACCATCCGGTGTATCAAGGACATCTCCACAGCATTGCAGCTCCGGGATTTCATCACCAACTCGAATACTCCACACCAAATTTATATTAAACTGTTACATTTTTTATCGAGTTACGAACTATAGACTTCTGAATAGAATAAACTGATTATGATTTTGTTGCACGATTTTTCTATTATTTTCTTCAATTCCAGTAGATTTTGCCTAATTCAGTAATTGGTTATGAACATGAGCGCAACATTCATTCTGATTTTATTAACTTATCCACGATATACACTTTTGCAACATAAACAGTTTCCCGAACTCCCATAGATTGCAAGGAATTGCATTTAATAACGAAAACTAAATTGAACCTTATCTGCTTATATTCATCCGTTCGAGCGACGAATTTACTCTCTACGAAACACGGGGGAATGATCATGTGAATGTCAGGGTGCAAGAGTATGATCCAAGCACTGCAGTATAAATAATAAGAGGAGGTTCAATCAGTGGGTGAAATTGCAAAGGAGTCAGGGTTAGAGGTGTAGCTTTTAAGGGGAAGTAAACCCCGGGCATAAAAAATCGAGATCAAAATATAACTGTTAATTTTAAAATTGTTTTAAATTTTTCGACTTTTACGGTCAGGAAAAAAGTCAAATGAAACTTAATATTGATTCAGTGACGTACTTTGTCCCTCCCGCATCCCCTCTCTTCCACCTCGTGCCATTGGTCCCTCCCCCACCTCGCGCCACACAAACACTAGATACACCTCTGCCCTTGGTCCCTCCCCATCTAGCGCCACACAAACACTAGATACACCTCTGCCCTTGTCCCTCCCCCCACCTCGCGCCACACAAACACTAGATACACCTCTGCCCTTGGTCCTCCCCAACCTCGCTTCACACAAACACTAGATACACCTCTGTCCTTGGTCCCTCCCCCCACCTCGCGCCACACAAACACTAGATACACCTCTGCCCTTGGTCCCTCCCCATCTCGCGCCACACAAACACTAGATATACCTCTGCCCTTGGTCCCTCCCCACCTCGCGCCACAAAAACACTAGATACACCTCTGCCCTTGGTCCCTCCCCACCTCGAACCACACAAACACTAGATACACCTCTGCTCTTGGTCCCTCCCCACCTCGCGCCACAGAAACACTAGATACACCTCTGCCCTTGGTCCCTCCCCCACCTCGCACCACAAAACCACTAGATACACCTCTGCCCTTGGTCCCTCCCCCACCTCGAACCACAAAAACACTAGATACACCTCTGCCATTGGTCCCTCCCCACCTCGAACCACACAAACACTAGATACACCTCTGCCCTTGTTCCCTCCCCACCTCGCGCCACAAAAACACTAGATACACCTCTGCCCTTGGTCCCTCCCCACCTCGGCCACACAAACACCTCTGCCCTTGGTCCCTCTTCCACCTGGCGCCACAAAACACTAGATACACCTCTGCCGTCGGTCCCTTACCCACCTCGTCCCACACAAACACTAGATACACCTCTGCCCTTGGTCCCTCCCCCACCTCGCGCCACACAAACCCTAGATACACCTCTGCTCTTGGTCCCTCCCTTACCTCGCGCCACACAAACACTAGATACACCTCTGCCCTTGGTCCCTCTTCCACCTGGCGCCACACAAACACTAGATACACCTCTGCCGTCGGTCCCTTACCCACCTCGTCCCACACAAACACTAGATACACCTCTGCCCTTGGTCCCTCCCCCACCTCGCGCCACACAAACCCTAGATACACCTCTGCTCTTGGTCCCTCCCTTACCTCGCGCCACACAAACACTAGATACACCTCTGCCCTTGGTCCCTCTTTCACCTGGCGCCACACAAACACTAGATACACCTCTGCCGTCGGTCCCTTACCCACCTCGCGCCACACAAACACTAGATACACCTCTGCCCTTGGGCCCTCCTCCACCTCGCGCCACACAAACACTAGATACACCTCTGCCCTTGGTCCCTCCTCCACCTCGCACCACATAAACACTAGATACACCTCTGCCCTTGGTCCCTCCCCACCTCGAACCACACAAACACTAGATACACCTCTGCTCTTGGTCCCTCCCCACCTCGCGTCACACAAACACTAGATACACCTCTGCCCTTGGTCCCTCCTCCACCTCGCACCACACAAACACTAGATACACCTCTGCCCTTGGGCCCTCCTCCACCTCGCACCACACAAACACTAGATACACCTCTGCCCTTGGTCATTGCTAAATTTTGATACCGAATTGCATGGAAACCATAGCAAAGCTTTAAACGTTAGATTGGGGGTCAGGACCAATGTTGGTAATTGCCCATCAGGCGAAGAGGTAGAAGACCTATTTGAAAATTATGAGGGCCATGACCCCTGCCCTCAGTGTGGGTGTTGCATGGAGGAGAGGTCCTTAATTGTGTTATCATAATGGACCAAATTAATGTATGTGAACCCTTGTATACCCTTCTTGCCCTTGTCGATATTGTATCATTTTCCTCTCTCCGCAAGTATGTGGATAGTAGTTCCATGGTATAAGTGCACTCTCAAAAAATAATGGTCAGATTTAACCATTACATGGTCAACTTTGCACCAAACCAATGTTGGTCAAAATTAAACGACCAATAACGTGGTCAAAATTAACCATAAAATGATAATTATCGACAAATTTGACCATATTGTGGTCAAATTTGTTGTTCAATTTGACCAAAGCTGGTGCGGTGCAGAGTTGACCAAGTTGTGGTCAAAATTTCATCATTCCTTTTTTAGAGTGTGTGATGTAGGCTAATTCCATGTTACTAACGTAAATAAATACTATCTATACATACATGAACTCTAATCAAAGAAACTACTTATGGTGAAATCGCTCCCACCGTGACCTGATAATAATCAGCTTACAGTATTAATCATCAAGATGCTCACTTACAGTTTTAATTATTCTTTACAAAGCAAAGTAATAGCATTGCATTGTCCTCACCTTCTTACCTTTCATTATTAATTATATTCCCGATGTGTTGGCATATCCGCCCTTTATGCAACAAACTGATCAGCTTTCACATTTTCTTCGTAATTACTGTACGTCTTCCAGAAAAGAGGTGTCTTTGTGTTTGCAAAGTCTTCAATTTAACTGGAGTTTATCGATTTTTGTAAATTTCGGGAGATTTCATCGTCAACTGATGCAAGGTTGTGAACTCAAAATACTTGAAATATCAACGCTGATCCATACGGCAAAAGTGCATAGAGGTATAATAATAAGCCTAGGATTAATGAAATGGCCAACAATAGGCCTATATGTTAAATGATTAGTTCAGGGGTCACACAAGTCAATCTTTTATGAAAGAAAATTTTAAAAGAAACAAAATAGTAAATAAAACATTCAAAAATCTTATTCCGTTTAACTGTTTAAGGAGATATCTAAGTTACAGTTTGGTATCATTTGTATAGAAACGACTGAAACAATAGCCTCAGAATCCTCAGTCTTTTTTTTGAGGAAACTTTAGGAAGGGTGTGATTTGTAACAAAACCACCTGAAGTAGTAAAACTGAAACTAGGAAGAATATTAAAATAGTGAAAAAATTTAAAAACATTCTTTAAAATACATTAATAATTTGTTAAGAATGTGAGGATGAAGACACCAACTTTCCATAGTAGACTTAATATACCAGTCATTTCTAAACAGATAAGACAGCTTTAAACTTGAATATCTTCTGAACATGTTAACATAATAAGATTTTTGAATGCTTTCTTCACCATTAATTTTTCTATAGAAGTTGTCTTTCATATAAAATGGCTTGATTGACCCCTGAAGTAATCCTTTAATTTAATTAAAGCTCCATATAAACACATAAAATTTCTATATTGCTTGAAACGTCAAAAGAGTTTTGAAATCTGCCGCCGGGAGCAGATTACTTTTTGAATTTTAAAATAGCACTTTTAGTTGTTGAGATTGATCCATTTTTAATTTGTACTAACTTTGTGACTAGGCGAACAACTTAAAATCATTATGTATTTCTTTCAATTTCATCCCAAAATCCCAGTCACTTAAAGTTGTCGGAAGTCTATTCATGTTGTTTTGTTTGAATTTTATGGAATGTGGTAAAGACTAAACCAGGACTGCTGAACTCTTCAAAGGGGGCATGGAAATCACGTACAATCACGCATCATGCCTATTAATAGGAACATTTATAACACACGAGACTATTGCAGTCATGCATCCATATTGCTTAGATGTTGCAATAAAATGTCATACTTTCTAATTTATGTACTTGAAATATTACAAATCATTGTGTTGAAAAACAATTGAATTTTCAAAATGGATGTTTCGCGCCAAAAAGTCTAGCTTTATTGTCTATTATTTCTAATATTTCGAAAACGGCGTGATGAACATATCAAATGGGAGTACGTGGAAAAGTTGTAGCCATGATGACGACAGTAATGAAGGTATTTTTATGAGTTTTAAGTTTCTCCTAGCAAAGATATTTTTCCAGTACGTATTTCAAATTGGAAATTTCTAACATTGCATAAGGCTTTAATTCATTCATTCATTTTTATTAAATCAGTGCACTAAGCCCTTGGTCCTTGTCACAAAATATGTACCAAATATCAACAACATATAGCCTATAAGATTAAGAATAGGATCGAGGATCGTCATAAACATAAACGATCAAAGAAATAAGTAAGCATAGTATGTGCCGAGCATACCTTACATTTCACGAAACTTAATGGATGCGTGATATAAATAGAGAGCGTTTTACACAATTGTCCAGTGCATGGACACAATAAGCTTTTAAACTTGTGTTCATCAGGGTACTTAACATGATAATATGGTGTGTACTTTGCACGCAATTCATGGAGGAAGAGGCAAATACACATAAAGTGAAATTCGTCATCAATTAAATTCAGAGAACAAAATTAACAAATTCTTTGATTGTATGGAATCTTTTTCTTGCGTCCAAAATTTACCTCAATTTCAAGGGTACCAACATAGTTTGGCAAAAGGTTTTCTTTAAAAAAAGTTATTGATGAGAAACGTATAAGGTTCCACACAACTCTCTGTCTTCAAAATAATATATGACCGGAGACTATCCATAGAGTTTACATCACTGAGATCCAGTTTTGTCTATCCATATATAAAATCCTTTGCTTAAAATATGTGCAAATGATTTTTCGTTACCAACACCCTGATTATTCCAAACAAAACCAAAACCAGAAGAAAAAAATAAAGTTTTAATCCTTAACCCCCAAGATGGTAGATTATTAGAAGCTAAGCGAAATTGTTTATGGTAACTAAGCTTAGTATGCCTATCTCCGTATGTCTAATAACACGCAGCCAATAATGAATAAGCTTTAGAGACGACTGAAATCTGAAAGTGGCTCTCCCAAGTTCACCAAATGCAAGAATATTAATACAATTAAAAGGAAGACCAAGCAAATATTTATGGAAATTATTGTAAACACTTATGATACTTGCATGTAATGGATTACCACCACTACATAGCTCCGCCCCATATTTTGAGATAGACATTATATTTGTATCAAAGATTTGGAGCATACTACTAACTGGCAAATCCATGCAGTGTTTTAGCTATCATTTTCTTTGAACTGAATATCGCCCTCTTTATGAGCAGCTCAAGTTTTTTGTGCAGCAGTCCATACACCCTTTGGAGTAAATCCTAGCCATAAATAAGTGTAACAATTAATATTCTCAAGCAATTTCTCTGAAAATACAACTTATCTGATCTTGAAAACTAGTCTTACTTTTCTCGCAATTGAGTGTAAGATCATTTGAGTCACAGTATGTTTCATGGACGTTAAGAAGCTTTTGGAAAGAATAGGCACTCTCAGAGAAAAATTAGAGATCATCCGCATACAAGAGACAAGTATATAGTTGTACCATCAATCTTGATACCAAGTATACGTTGAACGGTTAAAGCAATCTTTAATATCATTAATAATTGTGCAATGAAATGGTCTTCTAGCCAGTTGATCAACCTTTGCCTTAAGATTTGTGGAAATAATTTGTTAAGCACGCAAAGAAGTGTTATAGACCTGTAGTTTGCAGGAACACTTTTGTAACCTTTTTTAAAACAGGATTAATTACCCCAACTTGCCACATCTCTGGATAAATGCAGAAGGAAAAACACGTTTGAAATAGCTTAGAATAAAACTATATAGTGAGGCTCAGAGTGGACACTACTTGATAGCCTCAGGTGGAATACCATCTACGCCACTAGCTTTACCTGATTTGAGCATTTATAAATGTATAACCTTATCCAACTTTATATCATAATTTAATATTTTGTTATTAGTAAAGTTCATCTCACGATCGATTATGTAATGACTACTATCATAAATATCATTACTACAAACACCGTTATCCAAAAGCGATTTAAAGTAGAAAAACCAATCATTATTAGGTACACAGTTGTATATCGGACGCCTATCTTAAAAAAAAGTCCAGAATTTCCTAATATCCTTTTGACTAGCGGCCTCAAGAAAGTCATTAGTTCTATCAAAAATATGAAAAAAATCTTCTTGAGAGATAAATAGTTATGGTAACTTCGTCTTGAATCAGAATGGTTAGTGCGGGACTCGACGACGACGAGTGAACACACAATTACAATGACGGGGTCGTCACCTGCGTATTTGGTTATGATAGTAACAATGCTATCACGAAACGCTTAATACGACCCGAACGAGAACACAGGTACGACGAACGGACAGACATAACATCGACAACCAAGTCAATGTCCACGGCCTTTGATAACCAGTTGTGGTGCACTGGCGTGTCTATCCAACCCAGGCTTGAACCCAGGTCTGTAGACATGTATGATAACCGCTACACCGCGGGACTCTGACGTGTCCTCACTTTTATAGTGTCTGAGCGCCCTCTCTACGATTGACTCGTAAAATCACGACAATCACTGTCGAACCAATTATTGACGTTACGGTCACCACACGCAGTTACATTATTTATAATATTCTTGCGACCATACACAATATCTAAAAGGCTAATTATACGCGTCACGCTAAAATCAACAGTATAACAATTCAGATCCTCAGTATTAGCAAGCACACACACATTATCCTCTGAGGACCAATTTCTTGACAAAAATTCTTTTGTCTGTTTGTTTGATGAGGTCTTAACGGCACCACGACAACGAGGGTCAAATTGTGCTTGAGAGGTCCTCTTTTAGTGGTCCAAAAGTCAGAAAGCTCGAGAGAGGAGGTTGAAAAAAACAGTTTTTTGTATCATCGGACCATGCCAATTTACTGAGAGGAACACAATAAATCTTACTCTCAGAATTATCAACATTTTCAACCTCAACTTCTTGTGCATTGAGACAAAGATTAAAAATGAGTGGATGGTTGTTAGTTAGAATTAAATATTCTCCGACATAGAAGTTCGAGATTACATTCTATCAAGTAAAATAGTTTAAACTAATACATTAATCAATGACGCTACTACCAGTTCTGCATAAGCTGCCCGTCAGCCTGTGGCTTGGTATGGTGGGAACCTGCCGCTACATCTCTTTAATAGAAGTAGATTTACACAAATCCAAAATTATTTTACCATAGTATTACATTCTTTATCTACGGAAATTCGCACAGTCTCATCAACTTATTCATAACAAAGATTTTCATCAAGATTAAAAATAAATGCGGATATTTTACAGAAATCTGGTAACATTGCCGTGCGAGCGTTAAATCACCAACGACCAAAAACCCGCAATCTTTATTTAATACAATCATATCCTGCTCAAATCGATCAAAAACTGAGTCATTGGCATAATCTGATAACTGGTGGAGAAAGGAGGGGAGGGGGGGGGTGGGGGTGTAAACAACACATACAAATATCAAAATACTCTCTTCAGAAAGAGGTAATCGGATCCAAATATGGGTTTCAGCTCCAAGATTGTCCATCAACAGACTGTAGTTGCAAATAATCTTTGCAAAAGACGGACACACCACTAGTCCGGAAGCATGCCTATTAATAAGAACATTTATAACAGATGAGAATTTCATATCATGCAGCCATCAGACGTTGCGATAAAATGTCATAGTTTCTAATTGATGTACTTGAAATATTAAAAATCATTGTGTTGAAAAACATGAGTTTTCAAAAAGGCTGTTTCGCGCCTAAAAGCATAGCTCTATTGTCTATTTTTCTAATATTTCGAAAACGGCGTGGTGAACATATCAAATGGGAGTGGAACAGTTTTTTAAGCCAGACAGTAATAAAGGTTTTTTCATGGGTTTTAAGTTTCCCCCAGCAAAGATATTTTTCCCAGACGTATTTCAAATTTAAAATATATAACATTGCATAAGGCTTTAACGTTAGGACATATAGAATAATGATCATGGGAAATATCACAAAATGGCGGCTTCCATGTGGCAAAATGTTGTTTTTAGGGACATTGATGTTCCCATTATTAGGCATGATACCGTACTGACCACCATAATCTATTTTAGCACCAACTATATACGCTTTCTAACAATAGAAGATTTCAAATATCCATCTAAATTAAATTGACAAGCATTCCACATCCAGGTTTTGGTAAGACACAGGATATCAAAAGATTTCAGAAATTTACAAGCATCTGATCAAGTTAGCTTGGATCGCAAACCTGTGACATTCCAAACCAGAAATTTTAGGTTTAATGAAGAATGTGATTGTAGGTTGTGGCCATCATTTCGAAAATCGTGTCTATAATTGTATTGGTGGTCTCTAAACTAGGAAAATAAAAATCAGTTATTGAGTTTGTCTTCTTATCAGTGTATGATTACCTTGTTGGTTTTTGATCGGGCTCCGGCCGCACCGTTTTTTAGTTTTCTTTAGTGTTTTGGCATCGTCCCATACAAACACGGTCTCTTACAAACACGGTCCCTTCAATGACAATCTTGTCAAAACAGATAAACGTTTTCTTTCCGTTGTCACGTGGTTCTTTGAGGAACAGCATAAGACTTTTGCGTAACTGACTGAGTGCGTTTGGTAAAGTCTTTGCTCTCACGAAAAGCTGTGACTTCAGCTTTTTGATTGCTTCTTCTGAAACCTTTTCTTTATATATAGTGTTTTTGGCATCGTCCCATACAAACACGGTCCCTTCAATGACAATCTTGTCAAAACAGATAAAAGCATTATTTCCGTTGTCTGGTTGTCACGTGCTTCTTTCAGGAACGGCATAAGATTATTGCGTAACTTACGAGTGCGTTTGGTAAAGTCTTTGCTCACACGAAAAGCTGTGGACTTCAGATTGATTTCTTCTACAATATTTTCTGTATCCTTGTATATCAAAAATTTTACAATTGCAGAATAACCGAACGTGGCTGGGATCTGGAGAGCAGTCGATGGCATTTTGGATCTCAATTGACTCTGGGTTTAGATTTAGGTTATCCTTAATCAATACTTTGAACCTTTTTCTCAGTTCCTTGCCAAGTTTTATTCTGCTCCTCTGGATGCCATAAAGTAATAAATTCTCACGACGTGACTGCGACTCCAACTTGTCATTTTGCACTTCAAGATTTTTACTTCAGCTCTGAGTTCAACATTTTCAGCCTCGAGAGCATTTTGGAAGTCCTCAGCGTTATCTCTCCTATTTCTCAAGATACTTATCTCTAGATATGTTGTCCACTTTTGGATTTAACTCTGAAAGGTTATTGTTTATTTTCCGTAATATATCATAAATGACTCTACTTCGGGTTGACTGTTGTCACTGCTACGAGTTAGCAGTCCGGGATTTTTTTCTACATCTCCAGCGCGCAACAAAAGTATAGCTAGAAATATGCATGCTAATGCATTTTTTCTTATTATTACTCTGTAAGTGCCAATGAAATAGCGATTAGCGAAAATGGTATGCTGTATCTGTACTGAACAGTGATATGAGCCACAACATTGAGAAAAAAGTATAATTCTACGTATCCAAAGTTCTGTAGTTATACTCGTTTTCTTCTAAATCGTTCCTGGGTAAATTCAAAACTGCCGTTCATGAAAATAATGAAAGAAATATTCTTGCTGAATACCAAAAGACGGCAATATCTGCAGAGTTGAACTTAAAACCTGACACTGTGTTAGACGCCCTCAACTTAGGATAGCAATGGATCATGGGAAATGGCGGCTTCCATGTAGCAAAATGTTCCCGATAATAGAAACATTTATGTTCCCATTAATAGGCATGCTGCCGTACTGACGTAAGAAATCTATACAGTCCGGTTCATACCCCCGATTGGGAGAACACTTTTGTTTTTCCGATCGGGGGATCCTTTACAGAAATATCCCACAATGCATCTATCCAAATTCAAAGTTTGTATAGTAATAACATAAGAATCAGACACATTTCGAGCGCGGGCAAGTCAACCACTGCGAAGGGTTCAAATTTTTCTTCTCGATTTAAGATAATGGCATATAAATTATCTTTTCACCGTGGGCTTTTAAAATTTACCGTGCGCTTTTCGAAAAATTTGAAGAAAAATGGTGAATTCTTATTATGTGTTACCATTAGGCAGTCGCGCTTTAACAAGGTTTTCTGAAATTATGAGAAATAACTTGAAAATTTGTGAACATTATTTAGCAATAATTGCGTGATAGTAACGAAGTTGTTTTACTTTTGCGAAATTGAATATGAACAAAACAAACTTTGTTAAAAACCTTCAATGAAACGACTAATAAGCGTCTATGACTGAAACTTCACAATAAAAATGGCGGCTTCCATATATTACTGTAAGCTCAGTGCGCATGCTTGAGTCTCTCGATTGAGGGACTTATTAAGTCCCCCGATCGGCGGTACGAACCGATCTACTATAGGTCCCCCTGCGGTGCATCACACATTTGCATGCATGGAAATTTGATTTGATGCCTGAAAATTCAAAACGATGTAAAACGTTGATATTTTTGACCGATTTGATGAAACTTTGATTATTTGGCTACTTTCTTGTTTGTTAATAGATTTTAAAGGATTAGTTAAGTCAGCAGGTCAGTGGTCAAGCAAGTTGATCTTATATGGACAGAAGAACTCAAAAGACACAAAATGGTGAAGAAACTGAGCCATCAAACATATGATGGGAGGTAAGGAGATACCTTAAGTTAAAAGCTCTGTATCATTTGTGTAGAAACGACTGACATCAGACTAGTTTTGACATCACAGTCTCAAAGTCTTTATGTATTCTATCATGTTTTTCCTGCAATATTATGACTTAAAGTGAAGATGTGACTCGTTGGACTGACCATTTGTCAATGGCCCTTCTTCGATCCTCCGAGGGCCCTTCTCTCTCTCAATTTTCAGACTTTAGCATCCTAGGCCCTCTCTACGTGTTTGATGACATCAAAGGCCATCTAGAACATCTCAATCAGACACTGGAGCTGGTGTGATGTCATTCTTTCATAATTGACAATCTACTTCTTCAGTTCTTGCAACATCTTTAGAATTCGATGCGGAGCGGAAGAAATTACCACATTTTTTTGCCCATATTGAGCAATCTTGAGCTGTTGAGAGAAAAAGCTCAGCAAAGATACATTTTATTGAGTACAATATATTTTTAACCCCCTTCCCCATTCCTTCCAACCTAGAGACTTGTTTGTTTAAGGATTTTTTACTTTGGGCCATTGATAACAAATATGGCTTTGGTAAACAGTGAATCCCTTTAAACAGTCCAGGAGCAACCCGATAAATAGGGTACAAACCATACCCCAAAATAGTGGAATTGTCACGTGACGTCATTCGACACATCACTAAAAGCATATGGGATGCATACATTTTCCGCTCCGGATTGTTCGAACTTCCATTGGCTATACTGGGAAATTTGACTAATGGTACTTCAAAGGTTTTCACCGCTGCCTCTTGAAAGCCACCGTCTCCTCTTCTTTTTTTTTTTAACCCTATTTATCGGGTTTCTCCCGGACTGTAAAACACAAAAAGCGCCATTGGATTTTAGAGTTCTACGAGGGACATCCTCCACTTGAATGAATAAAATACTCTTTTGAGAGTAAATTTTCAGTACAGGTTGTGCTGTTGCAGTTTTAAAAGCAAATTTGTTCTCATATTAAACTTCAAATTGCTCATATTCAAATTGCTCATAATCGGCTTCAAATTGCTCATATTTGGCTTCAAATTGTTCATATTCGGCTTCAAATTGCTCATAGTTGGCTTCAAATTTGGCTTCAAATTGCTCATATTTGGCTTCAAATTGCTCATATTTGGCTTCACTTTGTTCATATTGCTCATTTGGCTTCAAATTGCTCATATTCGGCTTCAAGTTGCTCATATTTGGCTTCAAATTGCTCATATTTGGCTTCACTTTGTTCATATTCGGCTTCAAATTGCTCATATTCGGCTTCAAATTGCTCATATTTGGCTTCAAGTTGCTCATATTTGGCTTTAAATTGCTTATATTCGGCTTCAAATTGCTCATATTTGGCTTCAAATTGTTCATATTTGGCTTTAAATTGCTCATATTTGGCTTCAAATTCTCATAATCGGCTTCAAATTGTTCATATTTGGCTTCAAATTGCTCATGCTTCAAATTGCTCAAATTTGGCTTCAAATTGCTCATATTTGGCTTCAATTTGTTCATATTTGGTTTTAAATTGCTCATAATCGGCTTTAAATTGCTCATATTTAGCTTCAAATTGTTTATATTTGGCTTCAAATTGTTCATATTTGGCTTGAAATTGCTGATATTGCTTTTTCCAGAATTTCCGAGGATCTAACGATCAAGATTTAGAACAGTATAATTCGGAAAGCTCCGAAAACTGTCTGACTGTAGATATTCATTCGAAAGAGAGTAAGAAAAAAAATGTTACAGGATGAAAGTTATCTTTATTTCAAATCATTTCTGCTCACAGTACATGCAGTAATACACACCTTTTTGATAGACTTAAGCTCAAACTGTCAAAGGTGAAAGGTCACATCAGAATCGTCCATTGTCCATCAGGTTCTTTCGCTTAATTGTTGGACGAAGATGTATATTTCATACGTTCGCTTGAAAAACCACTAGGGGATATTTGTTGGCTATCCATGTGGTTCCTAGTAAATTATAGTGATGCCTTTTTGAAATGCAACTGCAAAATAATTGGCACCTCCTGAAAATGCCGGGTACTTTTGGAGGCCGAGGGGAGCCCAGTTCCGTATAGCCAGGACAAAGGGAACAAAAGAGGAACAAACATCCATATAACGCTTGTTCATTGGCGGGATTTGCCAACCGAAAGTGAAGGGGGAAGGGGGTTCACAAGTGTGTGGAAGGCAAAATCACGATAAGATACAAAAATCACCATACAAAGTTCGGGAAAATGAGCCGGGAAGACCCCCTTGCTCCCCCAAACCCCGCATACGCACTTGTTACGTATTTTCGTTTAATTCACGCAAGGGGAACAAACCATGACAAGGGGAACGCTCACGTACTTTATGATGTATACGTCCGGGCCTGTCCTCATTAATTGCATTCAGCGGGCATTTTGTCGTTGTGCTTCCTAGAAGGGATTCTTAAAAGGTAGTTTGTTCACCTCTTCAACCAACCCAGTCCTTCGTCCTGTCAGACTATTTTAACATCAATTGATATGAATGTCTCTTTTTACACCTCAAGCCGTTGCATCCTATTGTACCGTTAATTGATATAATAAAATCCATTTGTTGTTACCGTAAAATGCCATTATTAACCGTCTTTGTTGATAAGTGTTTACTAAAACCAGAGATTATTCACCGGTGAACAGCTATTGGCTAATTACTTTACAACTTCAATAAAACTTTGCTTCCCTGTACGGAGTTCTAAAGGTACCACATGTATATTGTTGCAGATATTTCGTTTCTTCAAAATTAACATCTGCGAATAAAGATTTCTAGCAGTATTAATTCAATTCAATCAAGCCTCGAGCTGTCGAGGGTTTAAAGACTGATAGAGCCCGTCATTGTGCAAAGCGGATGAGCAGATGGGAAACTGTTATTCATTTCACAAGTGAGGAACTGGAGCAAATGGGATAAAGGTTCTTACTCAAGGACACAGAACAGCTTCCTGACAGAGATTCAATCCCAGTACCTTTTGCGTACGAGACCGACACCCTAACCACTGGGCTACTGCACTCCCATTCCATATTATATTCATTTCCCAAAATGTTTATGGATACCGTATGTGGCCACAACCTTCAATCAACATATTATATGGAAACTGTATTCTGAAATGAATTAGCGGCTGCAATTGCAATGAAGGGAATATTCCTGTGAATTTGTATTATATATATATATATATATATATATATATATATATATATATATATATATATATATATATATATATATATATATATATATATATATATATATATATATATATATATATATATATATATATATATATATATATATATATATATATATATATATATATATATATATATATATATATATACATATATATATATATATATATATATATATATATATATATATATACATATATATATATATATATATATATATATATATATATATAATATTTATATATATATATATATATATATATATATATATACATCTATATTTGTATATATATATATATATATATATATATATATCTATATTTATATATATATATATATATATATATATATATATATATATATATATATATATATATATATATATATATATATATGTATATATATATATATATATGTATATATATATATATATATATATATATATATATATATATATATATATATATATATATATATATATATATATATATATATATATATATATATATACACATATATACATATATATATATATATATATATATATATATATATATATATATATATATATATATATATATATATGTTCATTTGTTTCTTCTGAAAGAAAGTTTATCTTGATGAATTTTACTCTTTTTGTTTTTGTAGGAGCGGAATCCGTTCAATAAATCTTTCGTAAGTGTATAAAAGTACATTGTCTGAGATTCTTTAAACTATTTTCCAAAGGTTTGGTGATGTCTTTTACATCAATGACTCGCAAATCCTTTTTTGCATCTCAAATACTTTCACGCCAAATTGAGCCGTTAATAAGAACACCGCTTGGTTCAGTAGTATAATGCATGCAAATGCCGAAAGGTGCAAAATGTTGAAGGCTGAGAATAATCTGATAATACAATAAATTGCATGAACAATTTTATGCGACAGTGGGGATCTGGTCTTGAAAACCAATTGATTTTTAATGATTTATTCTTTTTATTATTCTTTTTAGTTTAAATATTTGTCTTTCATCATGTTTATTATTCACCATTGATGAAATAATCTTCTTTTTTCTTATATAAAGGGGTGTTTCAAATTCTAATTAAACGTTGTTAAGCCTTAACCAGTATTTGACCTTAACCTCCAATCGATAATCATTCTAGCAGGAATATACTTTCTATTAATATTTAAAGGAATATTCCCGTGAATTTTCATTATCAATATCAAACAAAATGGCAAAAAACCATGGTAATATTTTATTTCGTTTAACAGTCCGGCTCACGCCTCGATCGGGAGATCTCCTGATTGGGAGATTTCTTGTCATTATAACCCACAATGCATCTTTCCAAATTCAAATCGCTCTAAATAAAAATACATTCCGATTAAATAGGTTTAAGCCAAAGGTAAGAAAAATTCATGCGAAATATTCCAATTTATTTGGTGTAAGCATGTAACAGATCGATGAAATTATTTTCATCATTTTTACCAGCGCAAATTTGACTTTCACCAGGGAATTTTAACGCAATCTTTAGAAATTGATTTCAATATTTTTTGAAGAGCAGATTTTAACATTTTAATCACCAGTAAAAGCTCAATATAGAAATAACAATTCCAATATAATTTCCAAAATATAAAACTTTAGAATTAGACAAACAACAAATAAATAACGGCTGAATTTATTAGTAACAATTTAAATTATGGTCACTGCGCATGTCTGATCTCCTAATCGGTAGATCTCCCGCTTGGGAGATCTCCAGATCGAGAGCGTGGACCGGACTGTTTCAGAGTTATTGTATTCAAAGATTTTAGCAGTGTTTTGAAAAGTGACCTTGCGGTGTTAAAGTGTGATACTTGCAGATCCAAAATAATCTTTTTCTGATGTATTTCTATAAAATGATAATTGATTTTCCTCTCAATAGAGTGCAAGGTACATAATATATGGGCAAAGCATGTTCTTCCAAAGTGTGTGTATATATACCCCATGTCAAAAAATAAACAACTAATGTTTAGAATAATTCAGAAACAGGCAATTAATTTTTAAAGAAACATTGCCATGCTCCAAGTATAACGTCACACTGTACACTGCAAGGTCACTTTTCAATATACTTGTGAAATCTTTGAAATTCAATCAATCCCAAACGGAATAATTTTTTTAACGTGGGTTTTCACCTTCTTTTTTTTTTCTTTAAAATAATGTGTATGAAAATGAAAATTTACGTGAATATCCCTTTAGTTTGTGATGTTATACACTTTAACAATTTTTGACCACAACTTGGTCAACTATGCACCGAACCAACTTTGGTCAAATCAAACAACAAATTTGACCACAATATGGTCAATTTGTCCATGATTTTCATTTTATGGTTAATTTTGACCACGTTATGGTCGTTTAATTTTGACCAATATTGGTTTGGTGCAAAATTGACCGTTCTTTTTTTAGAGTGTATACTTTAGAACGATCCTTACAAAACTCCATGATTTTCTGAACTCTGCCCATTTACCCGTCAGGTGTTGTTTGGTAACCATCTTCACATTGTAGCGGGTGTTAAATTGCAATCAGTCAACTCACTCGCAAAGAAAAGTAAACATAACTTTTTAACCTTTGTTTATTAATTCAACATAAACGAGGAATAGTTGAAATAGCCATTAAAATTTTAGTCATAAAATAACCATTAAGATTGTATTGGTAAGTGCCGCTAATGACCCCATACAAAATAACTTAGTGCACCGTAAGTACGTACCATTGCAGGTGTATATGATGGGGCGTATATAAGTGTACCAGAGACTTAACTTGTGACCAGTAATATAGTAACTGTAAAATTACCTGCATGTAACGACTGTTTTAACTGGAGTCTTGCAAAGCAACGGACTTATAGAAATAAGCCACCTAGTTTTATTTTCAGCAGAGAGTTGCAAACACAAATATAAACCAAGTTCAGACCATCTTATAATTTAATTTTTCATTTACAAAAGATTAATGCGCGATCAAATCAGGACATGATTATAATTAGGATTATAATTAGAGGAATATCAAAAGACGTAATGTAAGTAGATTTTATGAATACGTATTTCTAAAAGTTGAAGAAAGAAGTTGACCTGTTCTCACTGTTGATGATCCTCGCCTGTTTTGCGATAAACATTTTGATTGTATATGCACTGATGATTAACTTACACCATCCGGTTTTCAACAAGGATTAAAATTTCATACCAAATACATGTTTACATGGGTTCAAATCCAGGCACAGTCGACATCTAGAAAATAAAAGGTGAACCCAATTTTTCTTCGAAAAGGATATTGAAGATCTCGTTTTTTTTCTGGAGCATAAAATCGCAAGTACCTCTAGCTATATGTAAAACATGTGTGCTGCCGTTCAACAGTCGACAACTTTCCATCAGTCTTCTTCATCGTCATCTACGGCGTTAGGTTGCAGCGAAGATGCTCATTCGCCTCGAAGTTCGGCGTTTCAAGGTAATTTTTCTTTTCGTTTATGGGCAGCTGCAACAGCTAATTTCTGTCACAAGTTACATAAAATATATCTTAAATTCTTAGTCTTTAAGTTTGAAAATATAACATATTAAGTGTTTTTAATATGACTGATAAGAAGATATAAGAAGAAATAAGAATATATATATATATATATATATTTATATATATATATATATATATATATATATATATATATATATATATATATATATATATATATATATATATATATATATATATATATATATATATATATATATATACAAAACAATGTAAATCAATTAATGTTTTTACTTCGATATTTCCTTCTTTTTTATTTTGTCCTTAAATAAGAGTTCGAAAGTTTCCACAAAAAAGAAGTGCTTGTTCACTATTATTGTGAGTAACGACCAGACAATTATCATTCTCATGATATAGAAAAAAGCTGAATAAGATGACTGTTTGGCAACAGAGAAATGGGGTTCATCAAAACCGTTATTCTCCTCCACAGTGAGAGGATCTGATGACCAAGGAAGTACGGGATTCAGTATACTAACCCCTCCCCTCCTTTCTTTCCCCTCCCTTCTCCTTCCTTACCTCCCCTCCCATCTCCTTCCTTATCTCCCCTCCCCTCTCTCCCATTCCTTTTCTCCTATCCCCTCACTCCCATCTCCCTCCCTTGCAGAATAAAAGCTGAAAACAATGCATTATCTTATCATTTCGTGGCATAAATGTGTTTTCTGCTTTCCTTAGCTACCCCTCGGGCTCGTAGCCAGCTTTACATTTCTTTGGTTCAAGTGAAATGATTGGGGTGAGCTATTATGGGCTATTGCAAATTATTATGCATGTTACAATTTTTTGCTTACACTAGTTTCGGGGCAGAAATATATATATATATATATATATTTTTGGGGGGGGGGTGGGGGAGGAGAGGGGAATTGCTCCCTCCCACCCGTGGCTACAGGGAACACCTTGTATCCTCTGACAATAATGGTTCTGATGTTGATTTTCTTTATTCTGGTACCCATATTTTGATCAGACACTCAGAGGACTGAGTGGTTTAGTTTTTAACAAGGGCAAAAATATTACATTTCTTGATCGTGGTTTACATTTTGACATATATATTTTCTGCGCATAAAATGAGCAATTACTGCAGCATTTTTAAACTTGCAATCTTGGACAAATTTGTTGTTGCACTTTTTCCTACCCCATCTGCCCATTTCAATGACATAACAAGGGTTATGATATGAACGCGAAAACTACTTGTCCAAGATTGTAGAACCCATATGAGGCGGCCCGACGAAATGCTCGAAATTTCATCGAATACAAAATCTTATTATAATTTTTTTCAATACTCACCCTTCAGCCGTTTTATCGTCGGCTAATTTTCTTATAACTGAATATTACCCTTTTTCTATTCTTGTCGTTTTCTAATATGACTCTTTTCTAGTCACTTCGTTTTCTAGCCTCCGTTTCTGGCAGTCTGGTCGCTTTCTAATCTGACTCTTTTCTAGTCTGGTCGTTTTCTAGTATGACCGTATCTGGCAGTCTGGTCGCTTTCTAGCAGTCTAATATGACGTTTTTCAAGTTAATTAAAAGATTATGAACAACCTGTTTTATTGATTTTCTCAAAAACGCGACGATGAAATTTAAAAAGCAACGGCAACAAGTTTATTAGTTTATCTATTTATTATCCGTCTCCAAATTTTCAGGATATCCAGGGAGTTTTGGACAATCCGGAGCGGAAAATTAGAAGCCCCATACGTTTAGTGTGGGCTAGTTGAATGTGTAGGTCCATGCGATGACGTAATACATAAAAGTTCCCAATTTTTGGGGTATTTTAAAGTACCCAGTTTTTCGGGTTGTTTCAGACTGGAAGGCTAGTACCCCATCCTCATTTCTTTTTTTTAAATTGCTAATGAATTCTAAAGCAAAGTATTTTTCTTTTTAGATTATTAATTGAATATTTTCTCGAAAAGTAAATTATAGTCACCTTTGTAGATTCTGTTTTACTTTTCTTTTATGACACGTCCAATGGTTTTTAAGCCACAAAATATCAGGGAGAGATAAATTAATGCATGTCAGTTCGGACTCAATAAGTCCCCAATCGGGAGACTAAAGCATGCGAACTGAGCTTACAGTGATATATGGAAGCCGCTATTTTTATTGCGAAGTTTCAGTCATAGACACTTATCAGTCGTTTCATTGAAGGTTTGCAACAAAGTTTGCTTTGTTCAATTTCGCGAAAGTAAAACAACTTCGTTACTATCACGCAGTTATTTGCTAAATAATTTTCACAAATCCTAAGTTATTTCTCATAATTACAGAAAACCTTGATAAAGCGCGACTGTCCAACGGTAACACATAATAAAAATTCATCACTTTTCTTCAAATTTCGAAAACCGCACGGTGATTTTTAAAAGCGCACGGTAAAAAGATAATTCTTATGCCATTATTTCAAATTGGAAGAACAATTTAAAAACTTCGCAGTGGTTGAGTTCCCCGCGCTCGAAATGTGTCTGATTCTTATGTTATTCCGATACAAACTTTGAATTTGGATAGATGCATTGTGGGATGCTTCTGTAAAGGATTCCTCGATCGGGAGAACAAAACCGTTCTCCCGCTCGGGGTTACAAACCGGACTGCATGTGAGGAGCATGGTTTCAGTCGTTTGTTTACGAATAGGGCAAAACTTAAAACCTTAATATCTTAATAGTAAATCAATTAAAAAATGTTGATTGAAATAATGTCACGGCAATACCGTGCTGCCGGCGTGATGGTAATAATCATCATCATCATCGTCGTCGTCGTCGCCGTCGCCATCGCCATCGTTATCGTCATCGTCATCGTCATCATCATCATCATCATCATCGTCATCATCATCATCATCGTCATTATTATTATCATTATTAACATTATCATTATTACTATTATTATTATCATTATAATTATCAGTATTATTATTATTATTATTATTATTATTATTATTATTATTATTATTATTATTATTATTATTATTATTATTATTAT
>JAIGNY010002648.1:117500-120000 GCA_020152595.1 Chiridota heheva | reverse complement strand
CTTGATGCATCTTTGGGGTGCGCATTCGTACCAAAACCCTAAAGACGCTATCTCCCCCCCCCCCCCTCCCCTCCAAGGGCGATCTGGTTAGGGGCGGATAGCGTCTACAGGGTTTTAGTACGAACGCGCACCCCATACTTACTACTCTGCAAAGTTAAGAAGAAAAGGAAAATAAAGAATACTTTTTTATGGCCGAAAAAGGTTTAGACATTTTCAGGTGAAGTTAGAGGATAGGAATGGGAAGGGGATGGAATGGGAAGGGTAATGGGGATGGAATGGGGATGGAAGGGAATGCGAAGGGAAGGTGGATGGGCAGGGAATGGGATGGAAGGAGATGTTGATGGGAAGGGGAATATAGGGACAGGAAGGGTAATGGGGATGGAAGGGGGAAAGGGAATGAGAAGAGGAAGGAATGGGGAGGAGAGAGGAAGATGAAGGGGCCAAGGGGAATGGGATGGGGATGGGAAGAAACTGGGGATAGGAATTGGGATGGGAAGAGGAACAGGGATGGGAAGGGGATAGGAAAGGGAATGAGGATGGGAAGGGTAGAGAGGGAAAAGGGACGGGGTGAACATTAAAAATATCTTTTCAAAATTTGTCAGTCGAATAAGTGCCCTTTAAATCCTGTGCCCCTCGGATCTGGATTCAAACATCTTCCGCCACCCCTCACATGGAACTAAAATACTTCTTTCTTGGTTCTGATCCTCATAAGAAATTTTAAATAATGAAAGTGCCCTCACTGAATTTTGTCCTAATTTTCTTCCGACATCCCTGCCAAATCTCTATACGTTCGCTTAGGTATTTGTGCAAGAAATTGTTGCAAATTTGATAAAAATGTCGTAGAAAAAATATTTTCAAAGTTGAAAGCACACGAATTGTGCGTACGTATATAGGCTAAAGCGTGGTGTTCAGTTGTGTACAAATCGTTGCATGTTTTCACCGATAAGCTGTTCCGCATGTATGTTCAAAATGCCCGGATTACCAAATACTCGAATAAACAGCTCAAATAGCGTTACGATGAAAAATGTTCCCTCCCAAATATTCTCCCCTTCCCCCAAACCTGCCTGTAGCAGTTACGTGGTGGCAGGGGACCAAGGGCATATGCCAACTGTTAAGCTTTCTGAGGGGTACCAAATGCTCAAAGGGGCGCCCAAATTGTCCTGCGAATACATTTTTATATACTTTTTATTCCCAACTTCTGTAATTTGTATCATTTATAAAACAAACGTTATAAATATTTTCTCTCAAAGCCAGAGGGGTAGGAGCCGGGGGGTACTTAGGGAACGTCCCCCTACTTTTCTAAACAATGGCAATGTGCCTCTCTTGCAAGTAAAAGTGCCCCTCTTACAAGTAAAAAGTGCTCCTTTTGCAAGTAAAAGTGCCCCTCTTGAAAATAAAAAGTGCCCCTCTTGAAAATAAAAAGTGTCCCTTTTGAAAATTTTCTTTTTTAAAAATAATTTTAAAAATACCCATGGATTACTGATTACAATGCAGAACTTGTGCAAAAATGGCTCCACTTTTTGAAAATATTAGAGATTTGGGGCGGATCCCTGCACACCCAAAGCGCGTCATTAAAATGTCAGAAAATTTGCACAAATTGTGGTAACCTTAATATTTGTTCCATTACTTTTCTAAACAGTCTCCCAAAAGTGGGCTAAATTTGAACACTTTGCCTTAGGAGGGGGGTCTAGGACCGATTAGCGCCACTTCTAATTCTCCTCTGCTCAAACTGTTATTCTTATAATTAAAAACATGAAAATCATCCCTGGACCGCAACTTCCGTAACATGACTAAAGACACATAGTCAATGGGATCCTACATTTGAACATTCGTTCCCAAATCAATATTCCTTTAAACCAACTTTAGTGTGGAATGGACACGATTTTAAGCAATTTTTCTGAGGCTTCTCTCTCTGGACGCCTACCAGCAGCCAGGACATCAACCCTAGATTTGACACAATGTTTAGAAATTTTCTGCTATAAATGATCGCGAGAAAGGCATAGCTTCTGGGGGCTTTTCTGTAGAATTCATCCAATTTTAAACAAATTTCCTGCTATCAAAATCACAAAAAACGTATAGGACTTACGAGGGCTTTACTCCCATGCAGCGCTCCTATCCTACAGCTTCGCTTCATAGATTTGACACATTTAAAACAAATTTTGGCGGCTATGAAAAACATAGAATTTCAGCCCAGTGAGACCCCTCCCCCCTATACCCCTCCCTTCCCCATCAGGGCTTCGAGGCCTTTGCATCTAGTATCAGTGCCTATAGATTTGACACAATTTTAAACAATATTTTTTGATATTAAAATCACGAGAAGAGCCGGGTTTCCTAGTGCTTCGCCTCTAGATTTGATACAATTTTGTGTGATTTTTGCTATCAAAATCACGAGAAACGTATATCAGTTCGGTAGATTCAACCCTTCTGGAGAAAAAATATTTCTCCCGAAGAGATGAAAACCTAGGTAAATTATGTAACTATTGTGGTAACTATGGTGTTA
>JAIGNY010002648.1:0-112500 GCA_020152595.1 Chiridota heheva | reverse complement strand
TGGGTTACCCCATTTCCCATATCCACTGGGCTTTAACACAAACTGATACAACACGATGGGCTAAGAAGGGTTAGTCACCCCCATGAAAAGCCCAAGCTGCTTAACTTACGCCACCACAACAACAAAAACTACAGAAGAAAAATAAAGACGTTTAGGTGAAGAACTTATCAATCTGTTGACTTTTCATCCTACTTTTAAGCATAACCCCAAACATGGCTAGGCTGGTCGATGTCAATTTTGACACGATCATTATCCTACTCCCCAATTTGAATATGTGAACCAGTTAACTGGATAAGGATGATTATTGGAAATTCTAAACATTTTGCATCCAGTTGCTTACAATAGCCAAAGCCAGGCCAAGACCCAAGAACTTGGTGCCTGCAGCGCAGAGTTTTCATCCCAATTGGGAAGGATATAGAATTGAACATTTTTGTATGACCTAATACATAATGTTATCCCCTCCCTCCCACCCCCTTTACCTCTCCCCTCCCCTCTCCCCCCTACCCCAAAGAAATCCAATTTGCCCCTCTAAACTCAGGGCTCGTTACAATGATTTTCCGACCAGTCTGTCCGACGAGGTGGGCTGTTAACTTTTGAATCTCCTATGCCCACACAGGCGCCGCCCTACCTGACCACGCCACATTGTCTTACCGTAATTTCCTACTACCTTTTGCTCGATGTCGAAATGAAAGCACGCATGAAATGTTAATTTAGCAGTTTAAATAGTCTTCCTCAAATTTGCTAAACCAGTAACCATTTAAATTGTTCTGGTTAAATAATTGATGATTATTATATTGCACTATGCAGCGTAATAAAACGATATACCAGTTAGTGCAACTTTTTATTGCGATTGTTAATTAAACACCCCAGCAAGCGAGCTAGACATCTTGACGCCGGGAAACCTTTCACCTACAATTTGTAACATTATTGATGACACCGATGGACTTTGTACGTTAATTATGGAACGCGAATCGGAAAAAATTCATTGCATCGATGATTACTGAGTTGACTTAATCCTGTCAATCAGCCAATAGTAACCAGGTAACGCTCTTGTCTCAATCGCAGATTTCTAAAACAGAAAAAACGCATATGAAAGAAACAATTCAATCGAAGATTTTTCATCGTATTGGATATCAACCAATCGCAAAAAGTATTCTTAGTCTGACATTCAGCGTTCAGAGGCGTGAATCTCTTCCTTCCCCTCCCTTTATTTTTTTTGCCCTCCCTCAGTAAGAATATCCATTCCCCCCCCCCCTTCCCCTTCCTTATCTCTTCCTCCCCCTCAGGTTGCATGCTTTTTTCCCAGTTGGGAATTGAAATTATTAAAATAAAATTGCAAAATTAAAAAAAGTTTAATCTAATTTTTGAGCAAACTTGATGGAATCTTGGGTCAAATTGTTTCGTAAAATTTGGCAATATTTCCCAAAATTGAAGGACATTTCCAAAAATTGAAGGAATTTTCCGAAGATGAAGGAAATATACTGAAAAGTGAAAGAAATTTACCGAAGACGAGGAGATTTCCCAATTAGCGACAATGTTTAATATAGAATTAATTTTCCAGTGCAATGTTCCCCCCACCCAGGTGACCCTTCCTACGCACCCCTACTGAGGTTAGGCTTTGCTTTTCCTAACTATAAAAAATAAACAAACGATGGCTACTTAGAGGCGTAGGAAGCGGTGGCAGGAGCAAGCTCCCCAGGCTTCCCCCCCCCCTCCCTCCCTCTTCCCGAGCGGATTTCACCGTCCCGATTGCAAGCTTTCCGCCAGGCTGGATTGTTGGGAGGTGAACTTGGAAAATTATTAACATACAATTGAAGATTGTGGTAAAATTTTGGGTATTTTGTTAAAATTTCGCGAGAAACAAAATTAGCCAAACATTCCCCAAAACTGGCCAAAATTTCCCCAAAACTGGCCAAACATTCCAAAACCTTTAATGGAAATTTATAGTAAACTTACATATACGTTATAACAAGTGCAGAGTAATCTGACAACAGTCTGCTTTACGCTTGGGAAATCTCCCGATCGGGAGATCACAGCATGCGAATGTATTCCATGGACGACGCCATGTTTAGTGCAATTGAACAGAATAGACTTACATGAGTCGTTTTGTGTGATGATCGAAAGCTCGGTCGGTACGTACAGTGCATGCTATGCGGGCACATCAAGCTTTAGTTTTCCGACAAACAGGTAATTGAAGTTG
Source organism: Chiridota heheva (assembly GCA_020152595.1). Taxonomy (NCBI): domain Eukaryota; kingdom Metazoa; phylum Echinodermata; class Holothuroidea; order Apodida; family Chiridotidae; genus Chiridota; species Chiridota heheva. The sequence goes on along the minus strand of JAIGNY010002648.1, from coordinate 110,300 downwards.
CGGTTCAGACATAGAGGTTTCATTGTTTCGCAGTTATAACTTACAAAAACACCCTTTAAAAATGTCTGTCGTGGCCTTTATTTTTTGTGTATAGATAGTAATAAAGAAAGCAGTGACGTGTCTAAGGTGGCTATTGGAGGCTTAGCCTCACCCTCACCTCCCAAGATTCTGTCGAAGCCATGAATGTTATTAACTGAAATATCAAGTGAACCATGTGTGGCATTTTTTGCAATAGCATTGACTGAGTTATTGTTAATTTTGGACCAAAACTTTTACAATTTGCATCAAAAATTATCCTATTTTTGACCAAACTTTTGCATTTTCGCCCCAAAATCTTCAACATTGACCCACAAATCTGCACTTTGGGATAAAAGTCTTCAATCTTTTATCAACATTTTTAAATTTGGACCAAAAATACTTTCAAGGGCTACAATCTACAACATAGAACCAAACACCTTTGGATACGGAGATGAAGTTCTTATATTATCAGGGCCATGCGCACATGGTACAGTGGGAGCCAAACGAATTTTCAAAGCAATACATAGGTCTTCATCATTTAGCCCTAAATCACGCTAATTGGGAAAATCATGACAAATTTTCGGGAATTTAAAGGAAACCTCCATCAATTTTCGGGAAATCTCTTTCATTTACCTATAAATTTCTTGCATGTTCGTGAAATCTTCTTCAATTTCCGGAAATTTTTCTTCAATTTTCAGGAAAATTGTTCACTTTCCAAGAAAACGCTGTCAATTTTCAGAATTTTTCAGGAACTGTTGTCAAAATTTTCAATAAAATTTCAATTCTATGTTAAAAACTTCACAATTTGTCATCAAAATCAAATCATGCATGCAACCGGGAAACCCCTTTCGGGGGTGGCATCTAACTTCCTAAGCGCCTCTGTCAGTCTGTCCTCCCTAATTCTGAAAACGGCCCTCAGTCAGTTTCCTCAGAAACAAAAAGCAAAGAGAGATAAGAAGGTTATGTAGGTATTTATTAATTTATTTTAAAATAGAATAGATACAATAAATAAATACGTCATAAATTAGATTGGCCCCTGCTGAAAACAAGAAGAAAGAATTACACCCGCTTCCAAATCAAAAACAATCATCGTCATTGGTAATAATAACTTAACCCCAAACGTAATGATCAACAAGAAATAATCATGATATCTGAATTTCCACTTTCCCTGCTAAAACGATGTAAATACTCCTTCTTTCCCTAACTGCTCAAGCACTAAAACATTGCAATGCTTTACCGCCAGACCACCAGACATTGATATACATTCACCAAGTCTAAACTGTTTCAAAGCTAAACTTAGCATGTACTCCTTAGCCTATACTAAACTTGTTAACTGTTTTTTCCTCATACTTGTTACTCCTTAGCCTATACTAAACTTGTTAACTGTTTTTTCCTCATACTTGTTACTCCTTAGCCTATACTAAACTTGTTAACTGTTTTGCCTCATACTTGTTACGCTTGGTTGTCATTCATGTCCAGAAGGATTTTTGCCGACTTAATCTGTAAGTTTGCAAAACACCATTGAATGTTTATCAGTCCAGTAGCATGCCTATTAATGGGAACAAATTTGTTCCCATTATTGGGAACATTTGACCAATGGTCGGCGCCATTAACACAGACACATTTTTCAGCCTCCATACCTATAACGTACGTGTGGAACTTCAAACGGCTGGAAGAAAATTCCTTAGCCATTTGGGGAATTTTAGATGCGCATAAAATTAAGCGTAGTGCTAATGCCAATGCTTTTTCTACTCCCATAATAAGGTTCACCACACCGTTTTTGAGCTATTGCGAAAAGTATAACTTGACCCCTATGTTGTAAACGTGTTTCAGGCTGATAAGAATATATGCGTAAAACGCATAACATATAACCACAGAACAGACACGTCAGCAGCTGCCCTGGCCTAGATCTCGGTCGCCATCTTTCTTCGCGTTGTTTTTACATTGAACAGTTGAAATAGTGCTTAAATCCGTTTGCTTGTTTGTTTCAAAGGATTCATCTTTGGGAATTATCTATACATACATTTTTTATAATAATTTGAGTGTTTAATTAAAAAACTGTTTTTCCTACGCGAGTTAAATTGAGGTTTTGTGGCGAGTTGTCCAGTCTGTACTGACGCTGTGACTCATTTTCTTAGGATTTAATACAGTAACACAGTGTGACAGTTGGAGCTTGGGCCAATTTTTGTATTTGTGTTAAACATTTTACATCATTGGAATCGGACTCAAATGTTATCCTTATGAATCAGTGGGTCTAGGGCCTAAATGAAAGTTTAAATTGTAAAGTGTCTGGAACGTGTGTTTTCAATTAAATTTTGTACTGTTTAAAAATGTTTTGCTATTCTCGACTCAATGTTAGCCACAAAAAGAAGAAAAACTAACCATTTCCAAACCTTCATGTACTTAATAAAAAGTTGAAAGAAGCTCTTTTTAGTACATGCACTCATGGGTATATAAAAAATTAAATATTAAAAAATAATAATTGTTGTGAAAAATTCATTGTGGTTTGACATATGTACAGTCATGTCAATTATTCAATTTGGAACTAACTCTAAAAATATTGGCAGTGTGATGAACCTGTTAACTTTGAAAGTGACAATTTTCTTTTAACATTTTCAGAAAATCTTAAAACCTACCTCACCATTCTGCCATTTCTTAAAAACATCCTACAGCCTTTAACTTTTTGAAAAAGTAGGCCAAATGTTGATGTCAAATAAATACACTTAACGTCTGGCTATGGCGAATAAACAATAGATTGTTGCAAGGTGTGAAGATCGAACGCTTCTCTTAACAAAGTTTATCCGTTGCTATGTGTGGTTTAGAAGACAGAAGTTAGTCTTGATGATAATGCTCTTAAATGCTTGGGAAGTGAGATAGGTTAATGAATGTCATCGTATGCACTTAACCAGCACAATCTATTAATATACATTGTGATGGGCTAGTTGAGACACTCAAAAGTTTGATGCTCAGTTCAAGATATATAGTTCAAGAAGGGCATTTGCGATCATACTTCCATTACACAAATCAAAAATTGAATAGTACTGATAATAAATGTAAATAAGCACATTTTTATATGCAGTACTCTGACCAGTGGCGTAGCCAGCTTAAAAAAATGGGAGGGGGTCCGAGGTTTTAGACCCTTCCCCCCCCTCCCCCTCCCAAAACAAAGAGTTCAGATTTTGAATTTTAAGAGTAAAACATAAAAAACAAAAATTATCCTAATTTTTTTAAATTTCCTCGAACAAGTTGGGGAAGAGCACAAGGAGAAGGTGGGGAGAGGTATAGACCCCACCCTGGCTCCACCACTAACTCTGACAGTCTTAAATAAATTCTTATTGAATTCAATGTGTTCAAAATCAAAGAAATTATTGTTAATTCCAATCAAGTTTGTTATCTTCTTAAATTAAGGGATGGAATTTCATTATATAACCTTTTTAATGGGAAGGGAGGGGAGGGGATTCAAGGTTTCTTGTTAGGGGATGCAATTTTGACCTCACATCACAGTTTTGTGCTGTATGTAAATCTGTACACATAGAACTATCACGATATCAAACAGCATCGGATATAATCACAGGGAGAGGAAATACATTTTTCTATCTGCCTGATCAAGTTTTTTTCATTGATCTATTTTGCGACAATGGGGCCGCCAAGATAAGCGGAATTTTCCAGCAGCACCCCAAACTGTGTCTCGGGAGCTGGGGTGGTCGATAAAACTAAGTTCTAAGCCTTGTGGAATTCTATGGTTCTAGTTATTCGCAGAGAAAAATGCCAAAAAGCTAGGTTCTCCCACTGGGCCTTAGCATAGATGTTTACCTTCTGAAAGTTTGAAACTGTCAGTGACGGTAACACTCACACGATCTGTCACCGAACGTTCGAATAAAAGTTGGTATGATGACTAGGCGCTTAGCCTGGGAAATCCGCGATGTATATTTGATACTTCACTATAATTTCGTGACAATATATCTCTTTGTACTGAGCGTAAAAGGTATACTGATTACGAAATTAGTTAACCTTGTTGTCCGTAGTCGTATTAAACCATCACAAACCGCGGGTTGTATTGTATGTACGCTGCAGTATTAACGAGATCAAAACAATGCGCTCATTAATTGCGTGCAGTATGATGAAGAGAACGACTGATCAGAGGATGACTCACCTAGAGAGACAAACTTTCGGTGCATGCCCAGAATCAATTCCTAATGTTCCGATTAATGGGAATGCTACTGGACTGTTTATACAGTATCCATAACCTTTACCTTAACCTATTCAGATTCAGATTTAGGTGCAAGATTACTTCAGCAGATGGAAAGTGGCACACGTCCCCACGCTAACAATTTTTTACTTAGCTGTTGAAGTTTCCAGCTAGACTAGCCTCGTTCATTTCATATTTAAAATAATATCATTCTCCTTTACTATATCTCTTTGTGACTTTCAAAAACATTTTGTTGTAACAAATATTTTCTATTATGTTTCTGAAACAGTAAAAATATCTAAACAATACCATTTTTCATATCACATTTTGGACCTGGCAATTAAAATATCGGATTGACACCGGAACGTATCGTCTGCATTCCTCAATGTTGCCAATTTACATGATTTTTGCGAATAAAAACAACGCCATAATTTTTTGAAATAGCATTGCTGGAATTGATTGCAGCGTCATAACCATTAAAATACAATCTTCAATTAATTTGAAGTCAATATTCTCTTCATTAAATGAAATTTAAAAATAATTCTCAATTAAAAGATGGCGGATTTTGAGCATAGAGTTTACAATACTAGAGCTGTCGCGTCCTGAGGGCCACGAGAGAAAACAGAGACGTTGTAGCACCCTAATTGTTAACGGGTTTCTTTTAAAACAAGATTTCAATGTTTTCCGTATGATTGAACAATGGGAAATAACATCATTGACAAGAAAGGCTTTAGCGTGGGCCTAATATTACTTTGGAATTCTATTGAGCACTCTTGTATAACGTTAGACCTACATCTTTATGATAACACTATGCTAAGAAAAAGACATTTTGGAAAGGAAACTTCTGAAAAGAAATACAATGGAACTTATGGAGGAACAAAACTTGACCCTACCAAGGCTGCGGCTGTGAAAAGAAAAGCTGGTAAGCTATGAAGAAGATTAGCCTACTTATGATTATGAAGAATAAGATCTGTGTTGGGGGGCGTAGTCTTACTAGCCCTGTGTGTGAGGGTGTGCCTACCCCTAGTGCTTGGGCCCAAACCTAGGCTCTATTTTTTGTACAGCTATGACTGAAAACTAATGTACATGTAAAATACATGAACAAAATTGTTTTCAATTATGTTGTCATGAACTACATTAGATATCGTATGTTAAATTAAATTTAATATTATCAAATTTGATGGAAAATTGCCTCAAAATTCTTCATGTTTTTTTTTTTTGAAGTTTCTCTTTGATTTTAATCAAATATCAATTTTAAATAGACAATTGGAAATGTAATACACCACAAAATTAATTAAATTTAATACCAACACAGGTAGGCCTAGGTTGAAACTGAAATAGAAACCACTGCGCTGCAGTAGTTGAACCAAATAAAAAATGCAAATTTTACACTGAAAGGGAAACATAATTCTAAAAAATAATTTTATCTGTACTACTCGTGCAGCTACGGTAGCCTTGAATGTGCAGATACATATTAAAAAGCAGGGTATTCTTGTTGAGTGCTTGTTCATTACTGTTTATCTGCTTTTATCAGTGAATACAATTTCTTGTTTATTGGTAACAGTAAGTGATGTATAAAAAGTTATGCACACAATTTAATAATACCAAGATGTTATTCAGACTATGGGTTTAGTACTTTAGTAAGTTTTAAAGTTTAAGCAAATATCAAATTTTATATTATTTTATTTTTTTCGTCAGAAAGATTCACTGCAGATGAGACACCATTTGATAGAGACGTCAAACAAACGGCTGTTTTAAGTTTAGCATAGCTAACAGAATAGCTTCAAATTTCCCCCGATTTTGCACCTATGGAAGATTTTTTTTTTTTTTTTTTTGCGGGGAATGGGTTGCTAAACGAATTTATCTTGCCATTTTAAAAGTTTAATGACCAGGGCTGCACAAGTTTTGAATTAAAAGTCAACATTAAAAAAAAAAAAAATAAGGTTTTTGCTATGCAGCCTAAAACTAATGTGCCATTTCTTGTGTACAGGTAGTCAAAAGTATACATTATTTCAATATAATTACATGTATTGTTATTCTTTGAAATGTTTTTTTTTTTTATGCAAATCTTTCATATAGTACCTTTTAAATATTTTGAATTATACAATTTCATAATTTGCATTAATTACTATTATTTTGCAATCTCTTCTAATGAAGAACTTATTATCTATTTATTGAATATATTAGCATGGTATTTGATCATTTTAAGAAATTAAATTCCTAAAAATTATATACTATGGCTTCAAAGAATTAACCCTATTCGAGTAATCAGTCATTCATGCATTTTGACCATCCGGGACACTTTGCACGTGAAACTATGCAACGATGTAAACACAAGTAAACACCACATTTTAGCCCACGTATGCACGATATTTGTGTTTTTACAAAGTTCAACAAAATATTTTCAGTGACATTTCCAAAAATTAGCAACTGAAGTTCCTGCACAAATGCCCACTGCGAACGTACAGATTAAGGCCTCTAAAAGTGACCGATTTTACACTTGCTGTAATGGTTAACTGCTTTGTTTTCACCGACAAAATGGATGTTAAGATTAACGCATATTATTATGACATCATCCCCATAAGCGTCCATTTGGACCGGACAGCATATACACAATTTCTTGGGCAAATATTTGACACTTTTTTTTGATAGATTGACCCTCTTACTGGAAATTTTCAGGCAAAAGTGCTCACCAGCATATAGTTTAATTAGCAAATGATATTTTGTACGATTTTGTCCAACTTTGCTAAATTGTGGATAAAATTTGTCGGTGGTTGAAAGTTGTGTCACACACTATCTATACTTGCTATAGAGTACAATTGATTAAATTCATATCAGGCTTATTATCAACCATTAGCAACTACAAAGTAAACACTATTTTCCCATCTTATTAACTTATAGTGCCACTGCACAGCTGCAGTAGCACTATAACACGATGTTCATATACATTTTAAATGATAATCTATTCTCAGGTGAAAATATTTAAGTAATTTTGAAGCAAATTGATGAGGAATGGTGACAATTCCTATTACTACAAAAAGGACTTATTTTGCATGAAAATCCCTATTTTGATAAAATCAGTTTTAATCCACTGAATTGATATTTGTTGTTGTTGCAGTGTATAGTACTAGCAGAAAGACTTTTCCACTAGCAAGCTTATACCACTAGCCAACATACTTCTATAGTTAACATAGCAACTCCCTGATCAGAAAATATATAGCTATACATGTAAGTACTGTGCACTTCAGTATATATTATATCATATTCCATAGCAAAATTAGTTTTAAACACTGCGAGTCTATGCACAAACAAATGTATCACAACAACTTGAACTAGAAATATTTGTTTAGAAAATGTATACTTATTATGAATAAAACATAACAGTAAATAAAACGTTGCCCCGTATTAGTTGTTATGCTCCCTAAAGTTTCAAACAGTCTGACCCGACCTGATATATAGGCAGGTCAGGTCAAACTTTTCCTCTTTGATTTCTTTATTCTGAAAACCACAAGTAGCCTAATTAGGATCAAATTTCCCTTATCAATGGCTCCATTGTACTAGTTCTCCATTTGGTCCTGGGTTGTTGTGGAAGTTGGTGTTAAGTATCAAATTAGCAATAGATGAAGTCCTTATTGAGTGGTTGAGTTTAAGATAAGTGGTCTCATTATTTGCTACATTAAGTTTGTGGCTATAATTTGCTGGAACAAATTTTTAAGAAGGACAAGTCGGATGTTGATGATGATGATAATGATGATCGGATGATGATGATGACGATGACGACAATGATGATGATGATGGTGATGATGGTGATGATGATGATGATGATGATGATGATGATGATGATGATGATGATGATGATGATGATGATGATGATAATGATGATCGGATGATGATGATGACGATGATGATGATGATGATGATGATGATGATGATGATGATGATGATGATGATGATGATGATGATGATGATGATGATGATAATGATGATCTGATGATGATGATGACGATGACGATGACGATGACGATGACGATGACGATGACGATGATGATGATGATGATATGACGATGGCGATGACGATGACGATGACGATGACGATGACGATGACGATGACGATGATGATATGACGATGATGATGACGATGACGATGACGATGACGATGATGATGATGATGATGATTATGATGATGATGATGATGCACTTAAATAACAATTTAACTTTTTGAAAAATGCACTGCATTGGTCTTTTATTGACTAATGCTGAATGATAAACGACATTCAAATCAGTTTTTTCTTCACAAACACCGGTTTTTACTAATCATGTTTTCAACTAATTTTTCTCTTTAAGACTAGTAGTTTGAAGTTAGAAAGGCTCACCTAGCGTATATAATAAATTATCTCATTTTACAACGAGTACAAAATTTACAATGTATGTTTTTACAATAAAAGATATTAGAAAAAGTCATAAGATTTGTATGGCCATGGTTAGCAATAATACCAATCCAGGTATGCAAACACAAGTAATATATCCCACAATACATATCTCGACTCAAGCTAAACATTTTGCATGGAAATCTATAAGGCATACGTAATGCTAAATATGCACACATCAATTTTCAATACTACCAGTGAAATCAATTGTCTTAACACGTATCATCTACAGTGTTCCAATTTCTACACCGACCATAATTTACGAGATATTAGAGAAACATATATTTCCATTGCCATGCATCCTCCCCAAAAAAAAAAAAAAAAAAAAAAAAAAACCATGCTCGTATAAACAGTTCCCATGTCTTCTACCCCTGTGCCAAGTTACAAGAATATACACCACTAATAGCTTAAGTTATGACTTCAGAATAAACTTGTGCACAAAAGTCTACTGTTAAGCAAATAACCCTATTAATATACATGATCAGGATAAATATGTGTGGACAATGACGCCGGCACGGAGACTGGACGACCCTTTTGTTGATTCATCCTGCTTCGCAGACGAGACAAATATTGACAATAAAAATTGAATTAATATACCTCAATTGCAGAAATTCTATGCTAATCTTGTGCAATTCTTGTTTTTATAGATCTTGACAATTTCCATTCAAAACATGTAAGACGAACATATACATATTATCTAGCAACTACAGCTCAGTGTTTACTATATTTTTCATAGGCATTGTCAATGTACCTGCCAAATTCCTTCGGTTCACACTGAAAGCAAATCAAAAGGTGACTTGCTTGTACATGGCATTTCCTATTTCTCTAATAGTGTAAAATATTTATCAATTATTAACACGTAAATTGATAATTATGATTTAGTGTGTAAAATACATTATCTTTCAATGCACTCAAATATTTCAGCTATGATTATTATCCTACTGTAATGTGTGAACTTTTAGATACTTACATTTTTGTTTACAGAAGGGTTAGAAAATCGTGTCAAAGTGTAAAAGCTGCTTACATTAATTAAATTGGCTACTCACACTATTTGAATTGTCCCAGACAGGCATTTTTCCAAGCCCTGGTGTCACAGTTAAAATTTGTCACTTTTTGACATAAAACATAGCGGAGCTTTACTTTAACTACACTATAGTGCAGTGCTCTACCTGTCTACAGTATGAAATAAGTGTTTCACAAATGGACATGTAACATAATCAAGAGCTTCATGACTAATATAAATACAGTATATTACTGTAACTGTATATCATAAATTCCAATTTGTCATGCACCTTTTTTCAGGCACTGCACTGTATGTTTATAAACCAATCAAGGGCTCTCAATTCTAAATACAGTATGAATTGACTGTATCACAAAATCCAATTTGTCAGTAAGAAAGAAGGAAGGCACCACATATGAACAAAGTATTAAAGAGGGAGGCCTGTCTCATCAAAATACAGTAAAACTGGGGATGCGATATTTTGACGTCACTTTCTGTTGTGGACGTAATATCCAATCCACTGTCTGTTTGTACTACAGTACAGCCAGACACTAGCATGTACGTTGTGTGTGTCGAGTTACATACACAGCGCATTACGTTACTGTGACGAGAAACTTGTTTCTTTTTTTAATGCGTTTTTGTCAGAAAGCGAAATATTAGTATTTTAATACCACAATAATAGTCATCAAATCAAAATTACTGAGAAAAAAAAGAAGAAGATGAAAGCAAAAGTTGCAATAAACGATTCTACTGGGGCTCAAACTCACGACTCTTGATTGGAGAAAAAAATTGCTTCCGATCGCCGTAACCAACTGGGCTAACTTGTGTAATGACCTTCAACGCGTTTTAAATAACTATATACCTTGCAATTCGAGACAACGAATCGCGCAGCAAAATTTCAAGCAATCAAAAATTTCAAAGGAATTCTAAATACTGTGCACATATGACGATTTCGCCTTTTAATACATCTGTGATAGTTACAATAGTGAATATTTCACATTGTCATGGTAATACGAGAGTAGTATCAACATTTTGAATCAAATCTTATGTTTATTACTGTAGAATTCAAATCATAGAGTTCAACAAGTGGGAATTTACTAATCAACAGAAGCCTGATTGAAACACATGTCATGATGACATTGTCTGCTCTATTCTGCCAAGTCTGGGTTATTTTGAACTTCTTCATTGCACACAGTAGCATTTTCTACTTCCATGCGATTGTAGAAAGCAATGTAGTTTTCCTTCTTTTTACCTTTAACTTCTCTAAACCACATTTCCTCGTATGTCTCTCTTTTAGTACAATAATCTTTTTTTCTCCATCAACTGGGCGATTCTATGGTGTCCCTCGTCTGGTTACAGATATCAAAATGATACCTTCTCTCTTCAGTTGTCACGAAAAGTGGGTCAGGCTTATGGGCATCATCAACTTCTGATGGTGAAAGAAGAGAGTGAAGAAAGTATTTCCGTCTTGCTAAACGTTGGGAGGTCATGTCTAAAAGCTGCCGATCTAACTCAACCCCTGTCATGGGCGTGGGAACTTTAGGAGTCATTGGAGCTGCAAGATGGCCATGTTCCCGTAGTCTTGTTCTCTAAGCATGGAGTATCTAAAGTGGTACCTCCATGCTCTAGCTTTCACTTCTATGTCGCTGACTTTGTGTGCTTCATCATAATTCTCACTCTTTGGGTCAAAACAGGTCAATCCTGCCAGTAATCTCTTTCTTAGCTACAAAAGAGGAAATAGAAATATAACAAACAATTTAAAATATATTCTTTGGTTTAAATTTAATGAACTAAATCAATAGCAAATTTCACCATAGTAAATTATTTTAACTTTTGAAGGGGAATCCCAAAGAGTGAGGGTGAATCTCCCGGCTATCTCCTTCACTAATGCCAAACTTGGCAATAACCATTTTGTTTAATTTAGTCAGTATAGTTTTGCTTTATATTAAAGAAGTGTATGAAAGGTAGTATGTACACCACTGTGTATGTACATGTGCTATACACAACACTTCTTTACCCAATATTTCTAACCATATAACAAAGATTTATATAGGATAGTCACAAGTACCAATATGTTATCAATATTTTAAAGAATATTATTTTACAGTATACAAAACTGATTACAATTACTTTGTTGATTAACAACAATTGAATCAGTAAACATTCTGTACTGTGAAAGATCAATGTTGACCAATTTTCTTTTTACGGGAAAGAACACTCTGCGTGTACAGTGTTATAGTACAGTACATACACAGGGTAATAAAGGTCATACTTGAAATAACAACTATAAGGGTCATGACTTATTAAGTTTGACGTCATGACTCAGAAAAACCTCAAATGTTGAATTTTGATTCTTATTCAAAAACTTTTGCGTCACTTGCCATTAAACTTTTAAAAATCGTAAACATAGCCTGGCTCTATTCCTTAAAAATCTATTTCCAGCAAAATATGTTTGAACATCCTTAAGAATCTATTTCCAGCAAAATATGTTTGAACATCCTTAAGAATCTATTTCCAGCAAAATATGTTTGAACACTTTCCTCCTTGGGTACAAAATTTGGATAAATTTGAAGCTATTCTGAAAGTAATGTGAGGCTTAAAAGCAGCTGTTTGTTTACAGATTAATCAATAAATAACAATCAACACAATTTTGGAAGGATATTTTCATCCCAAATTTCAGATTTGTTCGTGATTAAATGTAAATTAAATATTTGATTTTACTTGATTTTTCTAATAAAAATTACTAGAATTTCATTTTTAAGGCAGATCATCAAAAGTGTATCAAATTTTCCCTGATTTTAAAGCTACATGTAAGAAGGAAAGTTTTGAAATTTGTAAGTTTCATGAACAAAGGTAAGAGTTTTTAAATAAGAATCCCAAATCAACAAAATGTGAGGTTTTCCCCTGTATGCAGCCTAACTTCTAATAACTCATATGTCATTTCAAGTGTGGCCTATAGATCACTCATACTGTAATATTTCAACGTACTACACTATACTATAATATACACTGCTCAGTATGGAGATATTGCCGCAACACGCCTGCCTCTTCAAGTTTGTACAGATTCCTATGAAAATCCGTCTCCATTCAGCATCTGATGGTACTCCAGGTGGTGTCCATGCATTGCTTCTCTTGTTCACGTATCGGATGGTACTCCAGGTGGTGCCCATGCCTTGCTCCTCTTGTTCACGTATCGGATGGTACTCCAGGTGGTGCCCATGCCTTGCTTCTCTTGTTCCCGTATCGGATGGTACTCCAGGTGGTGCCCATGCCTTGCTTCTCTTGTTCACGTATCGGATGGTACTCCAGGTAGTGCCCATGCATTGCTTCTCTTGTTCACGTATCGGATGGTACTCCAGGTGGTGCACATGCCTTGCTTCTCTTGTTCACGTATCGGATGGTACTCCAGGTGGTGTCCATGCCTTGCTTCTCTTGTTCACGTATTGGATGATACTCCAGGTAGTGCCCATGCATTGCTTCTCTTGTTCACGTATTGGATGGTACTCCAGGTGGTGCACATGCCTTGCTTCTCTTGTTCACGTATCGGATGGTACTCCAGGTGGTGTCCATGCCTTGCTTCTCTTGTTCACGTATTGATGATACTCCAGGTAGTGCCCATGCATTGCTTCTCTTGTTCACGTATTGGATGGTACTCCAGGTGGTGCCATGCCTTGCTTTCTTGTTCACGTATCGGATGGTACTCCAGGTAGTGCCCATGCATTGCTTCTCTTGTTCACGTATTGGATGGTACTCCAGGTGGTGCACATGCCTTGCTTCTCTTGTTCACGTATCGGATGGTACTCCAGGTGGTGCCCATGCATTGCTTCTCTTGTTCACGTATTGGATGATACTCCAGGTGGTGCCCGTGCCTTGCTTCTCTTGTTCACGTATCGGATGGTACACCAGGTGGTGCCCATGCCTTGCTTCTCTTGTTCACGTATCGGATGGTACCCCAGGTGGTGCCAATGCCTTGCTTCTCTTGTTCACGTTTTGGATAGTACTCCAGGTGGTGCCCATGCATTGCTTCTATTGTTCACGTTTCGGACGGTACTCTAGGTGCTGCCCCTGCCTTGCTTCTCTTGTTCACGTATCGGAAGGTACTTCAGATGGTTCCCCTGTATTGCTTCTCTTGTTCACGTATCGGATGGTACTCCAGGTGGTGCCCATGCCTTGCTTCTCTTGTTCACGTATCGAATGGTACTCCAGGTAGTGCCCATGCATTGCTTCTCTTGTTCACGTATTGGATGGTACTCCAGGTGGTGCACATGCCTTGCTTCTCTTGTTCACGTATCGGATGGTACTCCAGGTGGTGTCCATGCCTTGCTTCTCTTGTTCACGTATTGGATGATACTCCAGGTAGTGCCCATGCATTGCTTCTCTTGTTCACGTATTGGATGGTACTCCAGGTGGTGCACATGCCTTGCTTCTCTTGTTCACGTATCGGATGGTACTCCAGGTGTGCCCATGCATTGCTTCTCTTGTTCACGTATTGGATGGTACTCCAGGTGGTGCCCATGCCTTGCTTCTCTTGTTCACGTATCGGATGGTACTCCAGGTGGTGCCCATGCCTTGCTTCTCTTGTTCACGTATTGGATGATACTCCAGGTGGTGCTCATGCCTCGCTTCTCTTGTTCACGTATCAGATGGTACTCCAGGTGGTGCCCATGCCTTGCTTCTCTTGTTCACGTATCGGATGGTACTCCAGGTGGTGCCAATGCCCTGCTTCTCTTGTTCACGTTTCGGATGGTACTCCAGGTGGTGCCCATGCCTTCTATTGTTCACGTTTCGGACGGTCTTGTTCACGTATCGGATGGTACTTCAGATGGTGCCCTGCCTTGCTTCTCTTGTTCACGTATCGGATGGTACTCCAGGTGGTGCCCATGCCTTGCTTCTCGTATCGGATGGTACTCTTGCTGCCCATGCCTTGCTTGTTCCACGTATCGGATGGTACTCCAGGTGGTGCCCATGCCTTGCTTCTCTCGTTCACGTATCGGAAGGTACTCCAGGTGGTGCCCATGCCTTGCTTCTCTTGTTCACGTATCGGATGGTACTCCAGGTGGTGCCCATGCCTTGCTTCTCTTGTTCACGTATCGGATGGTACTTCCAGGTGGTGCCATGCCTTGCTTCTCTTGTTCACGTATCGGATGGTACTTCAGGTGGTGCCCATGCCTTGCTTCTCTTGTTCACGTTCGGATGGTACTCCAGGTGGTGCCCATGCCTTGCTTCTCTTGTTCACGTATCGGATGGTACTCCAGGTGGTGCCCATGCCTTGCTTCTCTTGTTCACGTATCGGATGGTACTCCAGGTGGTGCCCATGCCTTGCTTCTCTTGTTCACGTATCGGATGGTACTCAGGTGGTGCCCATGCCTTGCTTCTCTTGTTCACGTATCGGATGGTACTCCAGGTGGTGCCCATGCCTTGCTTCTCTTGTTCACGTATCGGATGGTACTCCAGGTGGTGCCCATGCCTTGCTTCTCTTGTTCACGTATCGGATGGTACTCCAGGTGGTGCCCATGCCTTGCTTCTCTTGTTCACGTATCGGATGGTACTCCAGGTGGTGCCCATGCCTTGCTTCTCTTGTTCACGTATCGGATGGTACTCCAGGTGGTGCCCATGCCTTGCTTCTCTTGTTCACGTATCGGATGGTACTCCAGGTGGTGCCCATGCCTTGCTTCTCTTGTTCACGTATCGGATGGTACTCCAGGTGGTGCCCATGCCTTGCTTCTCTTGTTCACGTATCGGATGGTACTCCAGGTGGTGCCATGCCTTGCTTCTCTTGTTCACGTATCGGATGGTACTCCAGGTGGTGTCCATGCCTTGCTTCTCTTGTTCACGTGCCCCAGGTGCCAATGCTTCTCTTGTTCACGTTTTGGATAGTACTCCAGGTGGTGCCCATGCATTGATTGTTCACGTTTCGGACGGTACTCTAGGTGCTGCCCCTGCCTTGCTTCTCTTGTTCACGTATCGGAAGGTACTTCAGATGGTGCCCCTGTATTGCTTCTCTTGTTCACGTATCGGATGGTACTCCAGGTGGTGCCCATGCCTTGCTTCTCGTATCGGATGGTACTCTAGGTGCTGCCCATGCCTTGCTTCTCTTGTCCACGTATCGGATGGTACTCCAGGTGGTGCCCATGCCTTGCTTCTCTTGTTCACGTATCGGAAGGTACTTCAGATGGTGCCCATGCCTTGCTTCTCTTATTCACGTATCGGATGGTACACCAGGTAGTGCCCATGCATTGCTTCTCTTGTTCACGTATCGGATGGTACTCCAGGTGGTGCCCATGCCTTGCTTCTCTTGTTCACGTATCGGATGGTACTCCAGGTGGTGCCCATGCCTTGCTTCTCTTGTTCACGTATCGGATGGTACTCCAGGTGGTGCCCATGCCTTGCTTCTCTTGTTCACGTATCGGATGGTACACCAGGTGGTGCCCATGCCTTGCTTCTCTTGTTCACGTATCGGATGGTACTCCAGGTGGTGCCCATGCCTTGCTTCTCTTGTTCACGTATCGGATGGTACTCCAGGTGGTGCCCATGCCTTGCTTCTCTTGTTCACGTATCGGATGGTACTCCAGGTGGTGCCCATGCCTTGCTTCTCTTGTTCACGTATCAGGATGGTACTCCAGGTGGTGCCCATGCCTTGCTTCTCTTGTTCACGTATCGGATGGTACTCCAGGTGGTGCCCATGCCTTGCTTCTCTTGTTCACGTATCGATGATACTCCAGGTGGTGCCCATGCCTTGCTTCTCTTGTTCACGTATCGGATGGTACTCCAGGTGGTGCCCATGCCTTGCTTCTCTTGTTCGCGTATCGGATGGTACTCCAGGTGGTGCCCATGCCTTGCTTCTCTTCTTCACGTATCGGATGGTACTCCAGGTGGTGCCCATGCCTTGCTTCTCTTGTTCACGTATCGGATGGTACACCAGGTGGTGCCCATGCCTTGCTTCTCTTGTTCACGTATTGGATGGTACTCCAGGTGGTGCCCATGCCTTGCTTCTCTTGTTCACGTATCGGATGATACCCAGGTGGTGCCCGTTCTTCTCTTGTTCACGTATTGGATGGTACTCCAGGTGGTGCCCATGCCTTGCTTCTCTTGTTCACGTATCGGATGATACTCTAGGTGGTGCCCATGCATTGCTTCTCTTGTTCGCGTATCGGATGATACTCCAGGTGGTGCCCATGCCTTGTTCTCTTGTTCACGTATCGGATGGTACTCCAGGTGGTGCCCATGCCTTGCTTCTCTTGTTCACGTATCGATGGTACTCCAGGTGGTGCCCATGCCTTGCTTCTCTTGTTCACGTATCGGACGGTACTCTAGGTGGTGCCCATGCCTTGCATCCTCTTGTTCACGTATCGGATGGTGCTCCAGGTGGTGCCCATGCCTTGCTTCTTTTGTTCGCGTATCGGATGGTACTCCAGGTGGTGCCCATGCCTTGCTTCTCTTGTTCACGTATCGGATGGTACTCCAGGTGGTGCCCATGCCTTGCTTCTCTTGTTCACGTATTGGATGGTACTCCAGGTGGTGCCCATGCCTTGCTTCTCTTGTTCACGTATTGGATGGTACTCCAGGTGGTGCCCATGCCTTGCTTCTCTTGTTCACGTCCTCCAGCAGAAAGTCTACTCCTTCTCCACTACTGGGATCACCAGATCTGAAAAGGATTGGTTTTGTTTCAGGAAGTTCCTAACACAGTCAGGTGCAGTTGTAGCATTTACACACTGTTAGCTCGATGACCTGATATTTGGAGTGATTGCGACTATGAAATATTGGTGAATTTCTTAGCTTTGCAGCAGTAATGAAGTCAAGCATTGTTCCTTCTAACACCTATCCGAAAATCAAAATTGCCTTGGCATTGGTGAGAATCTGTTTATGCACGTAGATAATGTTTTGGTTCTGGACACCTTTAGTCCAGGAGAGATATCCCCGGGTTGGTGCCTTATTGTTAACACGCATTGCCTTGTGTATGGAATAAACAGTCATCAAGAGTTCCATACAACAATATTTGAAAAGTTCCCATGACTGATGGCGGTCCGACCCTTTTCTGGCAAATTGTTGTTTTCTCCGATCTAAATCCCAACACTTTTGCTGCTTCAGCAATAAAAACCTCCCAATTTAGATTAAGAAATAATCTGAGTATTTTCATCTCGTAGTGCCCATAACCAATGTGCAACAGCACCCAGTCAAATTCAACGTCCAAACGCACCGCTTTCTCCATTTCCAAATAATTAGTTTTCAGGCTTTCTACTGAAACCTCTTCAAATATTGTTGTTTTGCAAGATGAACAAATAAAAGTTTCTTTCCAACTCTCAACCATCAAGAAAAGGAATGGTCAAAATTTGAAGAACTAAACCAACCTTTGTCAAATTGAACAACAAATTTGACCACAATATGAAGTCCATCGCATTATGGTTAATTTCAACAGATTCCAACATTGGTTCGGTGCAAAGTTGACCATGTTTTCCATCTTTTTTAAAGAAACATATTTTTCGATTGATGCCAATGTTGTTTCCTATTTTTCTCAAGACCTCTGAAATTGTATCAAATGAGTTTGGATTTACAAAAACCTGATCAAGTGGAGTAACAGGGACTGGGGATGTTCTGTGGGCAAAAGTAGCATGGGCATATTGAGAGTGCTTTGCAGCTTCAGTCTTTGAAATGTTAAAAATGCTTTGTTTTCGAAACTAACTTTTTTACTGATACTGATTGAGATGGTTTCCCATTCTTTTTTTGTTCAGCAACTTCTGTATGATCTACGGCTCCCTGCTTTAAATTTGATATACATTTTTCACAAAAATACCTTTCAATCTCCTGTTTATTTCTCCACAAGTTCCACAAATTTTCCAATCTCTCCTTTCAATTTCGCTCTTCACATTTGTGCCAATTTCATCATATAATTCTCCTACACTCTAAAAAAATTGGTCAAATTTTGACCACAACTTGGTCAACTCTGCACTAAACCAACTTTGGTCAAATTGAACAACAAATTTAACCACAATATGGTCAAAATTGTCCATAATTATCATATTATGTTTAATTTTGACGACGTTATGGTCGTTTAATATTGACAAAAATTGGTTCGGTGCAAAGTTGACCATTTAATGGTCAAATCTGACCATTCTTCTTTTAAAGTGTACTCTGAATGCTGTTTTTTCACTAGAAAGTTAATTCCCTCATGCAAAGTATAATATACTTTTCAGTTATTTATACTTGAAGGCTCACAAATAGATTTGATATCAACGCTCACTGTCATTAAGTTTGCCATTTAGATGGTTTGAAAGATGCCTGCTCTTGAAGATTAGCGCTTTAATTTGCTTGAACAGCACAGACACAGACACAAACACCCACACAAACACACACACACACACTGATGACAACTGATGACTTTACTATTCCTCCTTTTTTACACATGGTTTAATTTCCCTACCATCTGATCATTATCAAAACCAACAAAAATGTTTCCGGATGGTATCGGCAATGGTTCGTGTGACTGTTTTGTCAACCATGACCTCACAGTTGTATATCGTCCAGCAGGGCCAACTGACCATTCATATTGGTCGCTAACTTGCTCCCAGTCACAACATACGAAACTATGTGTTCAGTAAATGAAAAGGAGGAAATGGTATTTGCTTTTCCCTGATTAAGTACATAAATTTCTTCGATGCACTTTGCTGTGCCGGTACTATAATTACAACGAATGAATTTCTTTCAGCAATCCACAAATTTATATCAATGTCTTTCAGGTAGTTTTAAGTTCTTATATTTTGAAGAAATCTTTTTGGCATCTTAATTTGAGCTGACTGACTTTTGCAATTTGGTATGAAAGGGTTCCTGTCATCATTTGGCAGCCTAAGGAATTAAACATAAAACAGTCCAGTTCGTACCCCCGATTGGGAGATCTCATAAATTGCTCGTTCGAGAGATCGAGACATGCGCAGAACGAGTTTATTCAATAACAAAGCTTCGCCATAGTCTTTGGTGTAGTCGCTTTATGGGTGTATTATTTCTTAACACTCCATTTTGTTAAAATAAAATGATGATATAAACGTTTCATTTGACTCTTACAATATTTATTACAATGTTAGTCAAAAAAATTCCTGAAGAAAACTTCAAAATGCTTTTTTTTTCTTCTCAGAATTATTTTTTGTTAAAGCGCGACTGCCTAACGGCAACACATGATAAAAAGTAACCATTTTTCTTCATTTTTTTCGAAAATTCAACGGTAAATTTTAAAAGTACATGGTGAAAAGATAATTCAAATGCCATTAATTCATACAGTGAAGACAAATTTGAAGCCTTTGCTGTGGGTGAGTTTCCCGCGCTCTAAATTTGTCTGATTCTTATATATTTACACACAAAATTTGAATTTGGATAGATGCATTGTGGGATACTTCCGTACAGTTTTTCCTGATCGGGAGACCAAAACTGTTCTCACGATCGGGAGTACGAACTGGATTGTGAAATGTGATTTAAAATATCTGAGCGGCTGTTAATATCACTAGTAAAACAAGAGTTTTTTTCACCTTCACTTTCATAAAAAATCTGACAGTGAGATGTCTAAATCACTTCCTTCGGTAGTACTAGTAATTAGTAGTACTGCTAGTGTCAGTTGAACTGCAAGACTCTCCCGACTCGGAAGCAAAAGATGAGTAACCACGCTCACATTCTTCTGTTGTAGGACTTTCTAAATGAACTTCGTCTGAAGCAGCACCATGTCGAAAATATGAATGATCCGACAGTAAATTTAATCCAATAGATTTCAAAGTTTTATAAAAATCAGAACAAATTTTCTTTGCTCTTGTTCCAGTTTTACACCCTCCCAATACAACAAGCGTTTCTCTTAGTTTTTAAGAAATGGATGGAAATGGCAATAGTTTAATGTGAGCACCGTCACCGCTATGCCAATCGTTGTGAAACTTGTTCAAACAATTCACCTTATGTATTCCCTCTTTCCCTCTGGACAGTTCGGGTGGAGCCCGAAAAACTGGGTACTGTGAAATACCCAAAAAATTAGGTACTTTTATGTATTACGTCATCGCATGAGCCTACACATTTGACTAGCCCACACTAAACATATGGGGTTTCTCATTTTCCGCTCCAGATTGTCCAAAATTTTAATGGATATCCTGACATTTTGGAAACTGATAGCAAATAGATATTCAAAACTTTTTGCCGCTGCTTTTTAAAATTCACGGTTGCCTTTTTGAGAAAATCAATAAAACAGATTATGGACAGTCTGTTTTGTTCATTTTCTCAAAAATGCGACGACGAATTTCAAAAAGCAGCGGCAAAACGTTTTGAATATCTATTTACTATCCGTCTCCAAAATTTTGTTCAAGTTGAATTCGAAAAACTCTTTCTCAAAATTATATTCATGTTGAATTTTCAAATATCCAAATAGGCGTACGTCATAAATGTTTGTAAAGTAATCTTAGTGTAATATTATAACATGAGTAAATGCTAAAACGTGTATTGTTCTGTTCTTTGCGACCTAGGATAGGATATGATGAAGAACAAAAGTAAAATGCATATCCTAATGTTATTTCAGCACAAGGGCGCAAATCCAGGTGGGGACAGCGGGACGCGTCCCCACTAATTTTTCTTGACCAATGGTTTTCAAAACGTTGTATTTTGGACCCGCGGAAACGCAAAATTCCAACACGAATTTATGGCGGATCTACAACACACAATTTTGACAGTGTAGAAGAATAGTATCGACCTCAATATTTCCAAGTTGTGGCAGTGTTATCGCAAATTTGGATAAATATTTCACATCAACCGATCTTACGGAATATGGGAAACTGACAGCTATGCTAATTATGGGCGTAAGAGGAACTTTTCAGGTACCTACATCCATTGGCGTAGGCTGGTTTTTGTTTGGGGGCCTACTCATTGGTATAATTTTTAAGCCGTGACAGTATCTAAGGGAGCGCCACCATGGGTTGGCGCGTATTCAGAGAAATTTTTCCAAAAATTCTGCCTATAGATTGCCGAAAATGGCACTTCCTAGGCCAAAAACTTGCAAATTTGAGGCTGTATATCTTTGATTGTTCACAATTTTCTCATTTCATGTATGCACATCTGTACGATACATAGGCATATAGGTGTAGTTTAATTTTTGTTAATATGGGATGGGGGCATGGCCCCGTGCCCCCTCCTTCCTTCCTCTGGCTACTGCCTACATCCAGACATCAGTGACTTCCATAAAATATTTGAATCAATGAGCCCGGATGTTCGAAAAATGTTCCCGCAAGTTGAACGATTACTCAGACTCATTCTTGTACATCCAGCAAGTTCCTGCACTGCTGACATGGCTGAAATATCATTCAGTTCACTGAGGCGACTTAAGACGTGGTTACGTAGTACCATGAAGCAATGAAGGCTGAACCATCTGCTGCTATGCGATGCCCATAGTAATATTCTGGACAAAATCAAACCACGCGTTATCGCGGAGAAATTTATCGACAACAATCCAGATACACGAAGGAAAGTATTTGGATATTACTAATTATATGTCTTTGAAGTCAAAATAAACTGGACCTTATAACCTGTTGAAATTAATGGAAGGAAGAACTTTAAATTGGTGCACTATAGCACACTTTTCATCATACTGTGTGGCGTGTGGGCTTACGTATACGAGCATGCAACATCCATGCACGTCCATGTAACATAAAGTATAATTAGTACTCATTTTGTATATTTCATCCGCAAATGTTGGAAATAGTCCGGAAATCGCATTTGCTATTTATTGATAAAATACTGTGGAATGTTGATACTTTCGCGCTCAGTGTAGGCCTAAGTCTTACTTGGGTTTTTATCCCCATGATATTTTTTTCTGCGGACGCTCATGAATTTCACCAAATTATTACAAATCTAAAGTTTTTAAGTCGTGAGATCTAAAAATTAATGAGGTTTAGAAGCACCTTGCAAGGTCTGGGAAGTATTTTTTCCGGCGATCTAGGGGGTATGTTTGGCAAAATTTTCTTCCTACGCTACGCGCCAACTGATGGTGGCGCTCCGCTTAGATAGTGTCACGGATCCGATACCGACAAAATCGACACTCGCCCGAAACGCGTCCCCACCATTATTTATGACGGATTTGCGCCCTTGTTTCAGCCTAACATTAAATCCATTCTGTAAATCACGAAATCGGTTAGTACACCTGTCAGGCCTACACTAACAGACTGAGCTAACGTTACGTTTCTGTGACTGTGTATGCAATTGCAACGTTGATTAGGCAGTTAGGGCCTACGTAAAACAATATAAAGCGCTGATAAAATGTTTCTCTACAGTATTTACATGTTGACTTTGCAAATTTACCATAAGCCTTGTGAATGATAAATTGTGTAGTATTATGGAATTGCTACAAATGTTTACTTTCTCCAAGCTTGAATTACTCCAAAATAACCCTTTCAAAAAAATATTCGCATATTCACAATGCACAAAACGAGCGACTGATGATATTCTACAATCAACGCACAGGAGGAAAATCCTAAAATATGCTTATTTCTGTCCAGTATTTCTGACGAACGCGCTGGTAAACATCAAATTTGCGCTGGTTAAAGGTCATAAAAGGTTATTCCCTCATCTTCAATCAACAAAATTTAAATATTGATATATTTAAATATTACTCCGAACGGATTGAAAATAACAACTTTGCAAAGAGACTTGCTGTCCCCATTGATCAAGATAACACACGACGCGATTGTGTGTTACAGTGCATTATGGTCTAGTATACATCTTGTATTGAATATTCATACGTCTCCCGATCGGGAAATCTCCCGATCGGGAAATCTCCCGATCGGGAAATCTCCCGATCGGGAAATCTCCCGATCGGGAAATCTCCCGATCGGGAAATCTCCCGAACGGGAGTGTGAATCGGACCGGACAATGTGCCATGGAATTCAGTGATTAGATGTATTTTTGCCCGATTGGCCAGTTGGCATCCAACGTTCAGTATATCGTTATAATGTTTGCTTTTGTCAAACTATTTATCAATAACGAGTGACACAAATTGCAATTTACTCCATATTTATATGACGTTTATTGCTTTGGCAAACAAGTTGTTATATCACTTAAGACGTGTCTATATTCTCAGAACTGAAATTATACTAAGGGTCGACAAATAATGTGTTTACTCTTGGGTTTAAAGTCGGTGTTAAGGTCAGTGTATTAAAAAATAAAAAGACCTAACAGCTATTCATGAACAAAAAGATATATTTATTGGAGTATTCTTGTAATTTCTAGTAAGTACTTAAATATAACCGTTATGAAGTTATTGGTTGGTCGCGTCGCTATAAACCAACATTGAGTTGTTAAAGATCTACGATGTTGAAAGTTATATGGACGTGTATAGAGGCAACGATAGCTGCTTTACAATCTATTAAAAAACATCATAATTAGGGATGTTAATAGGGGGTGGGGGGAGGGAAGGGGGGGGGGGGGTGGGTGGTTGTACTCCCCAATTTTTGAGACTCATTGAACCTATTTGCAATTTTCTTGTCTCCAAAGCTGACGAGTAGGGGGCACTTCAGTTAGGTTTAGAATACGAAATAAGACAGTTCTGCAGTTTGAAGCTAAGTTGCCATTTTTATCAACCGATTTTTATTATTAGTTAATCTGCATGCGATTATTGCGATGTACCTGTATGCGATACACAAGGATATTTCGGTTTTTCTTCCGTCGCTAGGATTTTTCTTTAAAAAATGGAAAGGGGCCCTGACACTGCCAGAAAGGGCCCTGACACTACAAGAGAGGGCCCTGAAACTACAAGAGAGGGCCCCGACACTGCAAGAGAGGGCCCTGACACTACAAGAGAGGGCACTGGGACAGGGTTATACATTTCCATTTTTAAAAATATATTTTACGCAAGGGACACAGGCCTTCGAAAGAGGGAACGCCTTATACCAAGTTGTGATGATTATGGGCCAGGTTTCCAGATGCATATAATGATATCACCAGTTAAGATAATTGCATAAGATTCACTTTCGTCATTTTATTTTCAAGATTCGGAAGACACTGAAGATTCCAACAGCCCTCAGAACTTAAGTGAGATTTCTTTGCGCGAACAGAGGGATAAGACTCAAAGTAATCCAGTAGAATGGTGTCCATCACATAGCCATTGCAGGAATAAAAGCAAGCTTGAAATGCCAGATCCAAATCAAGCATCATCTTCCCACGAAACATTTAAACACAAATCATCCGACAAGATAACCCGTTGTGCCAGAAAATTGCCGCAGCGAGAGTGTGGGCGGAAGGAAGGAGCGCGCAACAGTTCTGTCACCTGCATCAGATCTGCGCCTTGATGACGTCACAATGAAGAGAAAATTAGAAAATACTATTGAGAAATGTAAAGGTGGGTGCAAGATTTCTTGAGAAACAAAAGTAATTGTTTCAACACCCCCCCTCCCTCCCCTTCCCCTCCCCCTCCCTCTCTCTCTCACACACACACACGCACACACACACACACACACACACACAAACAAACACATCATGGAAGAAAATTACGGTTCTGTTTAAATCAATCATATGGAAGCGATAAACAGTAGTAGCACCCATATTATATGGGGGGAGCAGGGGATGTCCACAACGATAATTCCCATTAAATCAAAGCCAAGTACAAGCGATTAGCTACACTAATCTGACTATCAACCAGGTAACTACTTGATGTAAATAGATGCCTGACTGAATCTATCAGATGAGGTTAAAGAAAGTCTAGAAACGCCCCTTATAACCCCTGGTTATAACACACGCGATAAGTGTTGATGATAGCATTGTTAATCATTGTACATTTCGTGAATGATTCATTACATCAATCATTACCGCAATCTCATATATTTGAATATTTTCTTCTGACTGTCTGAATAGAAAGAGACTCGGCGCTACTTTCGCCAATTATCATCAAAAGACAAAGGAGGATAAGAACCACATTCACCCAGGACCAGATCAAGCAGCTCGAAGATGTCTTCCAAGTCACCCATTACCCAGATGTGAAAACGAGAGAAAGACTCGCGAGTGAAACTCATCTAGACGAACAAAAGATTCAGGTAAAAAAAAAAAAAAAAAACTCATCTTTAGTTTTTGTAAATACATAATTTGGGGGTGTCTAGTGGCGTAGCCAACGGCGTTCAAAAAGTGCATGTGTGTATGTATGTGTGTGTGTTGGCAACCTTATACTTTTGGGGACTCAAGCGTGGTAACACACATGTCGAATGAGGACTTGAATAGTCGGCTATCAATGCGTACAAATGGTGAGATTAAATGGTGAGATTCATTAAAGAGGGTGTCTGATATCATTTTTAAAAGGGTCTTCAGAGGTGTGATTGTCCATGACTCAGTGTTTGCAACTTGCGACCAAGACCTTACAATACCGTTACATTTTTTAAAGTGCGCCATTTTTTTTCTCTGTTACATATCTGCATATAGAAAGGTATATTTTTTATTTTGGCAGCTCATGTATGAAATTGCTTTATTACTATGTTACTTTGTGCGCATGTGCTGTGTGAGTTATCAAATGCACGTGTGTGTGTGTGTGTGTGTGTGGGGGGGGGTCTGCCTTGACTTTCAGTAACAACAAAGAGGGGCTTCAAGAGAACTTGACAAGGCTATTTAAGAAAAAGGGAGATGTTTCGATTGCATTCCTTTGTAACCACGTCACTGGGAGCTCATAAAAACGATAATTTTGCACATTTTGAAACCCATTAAGACATATAGTTTTTCAATGTTTGTTTGTTTCTCGTAGATCTGGTTCCAAAATCGTCGAGCAAAATGGAGGAAGTTTGAAAAGTTGGGAAATTTTGGCGGTCTTGGAAATGTACAGGAAACAGATATAGTTCCCGCTCCAAAGTCGTCGCCAAGAATTGATTTCATGGTAATTATTATTTTTATTCCTTTCATTTCAATGACCCCTCTTAACCTTTTTTTGGAGGTCGCAGTAGATAGTGAAGGTGTCAGACGGCCATTTGTGCCATTTAAGGGGATGACTGGGAGAGGGGAACGTTGTGTACCAATTACTTAAAACTCTCGTTGAAGAAAATATCCCAGTGGGCCGATGGCGCCGCCAACGATCAATGATGAAAGCATTCTGATGATGGTAAAACTTTATGCTGATGGACGTCATTTTGCTGATGAAAGTCATTATACTGATCATCTTTATGCTGATGAAAGTCATTTTGCTGATCAATGTCATTATGCTGATCAATGTCATTATGCTGATGAAACTCGTTATGCTGATGAAAGTCATTATACTGATGAAAAGATAATTTACATGTCATTATTTCAAATCGTGAAGACAAATTGGAAGCCTTTGCAATGGTTAAATTCCCCGCGCTCGAAATGTGTCTGAATCTTATGTTATTCTTATACAAACTTTGAATTTGGATAGATGCATTGTGGAAAACTTCTGTAAAGGATCCCCCGATCGGAAGAACAAAACTGTTCTCCAGATAGGAGATAAGAACTGGACTGGTTATGTTGATGAAAGTTTAAATACTTATAAAACTCGTTATGCTGATGAAAGTCATTATGCTGATGAAACTCGTTATGCTGATGAAACTCGTTATACTGATGAAAGTCATTATGCTGATAAAAGTCATTATGCTGATGAAACTCGTTATGTTGATGAAAGTCATTATGCTGATGAAAGTCGTTATGCTGTCACGGTGAAACTCGTTATGCTGATGAAAGTCATTATGCTGGTGAAACTCGTTATGCTGATGAAAGCCATTATACTGATGAAACTCGTTATGTTGATGAAAGATGTAATGCTTATGAAACTCGTTATGCTGATAAAAGTCACTATGCTGATAAAACTCGCTATGTTGATGAAAGTCATTATGCTGATGAAAGTCATTATGCTGGTGAAACTCGTTATGCTGATGAAAGTCATTATGCTAGAGAAACTTGTTATGCTGATGAAAGTCACTATGCTGATGAAACTCGTTATGTTGATGAAAGTTATTATGCTGATGAAAGCCTTTATGCTGGTGAAACTCGTTATGCTGATGAATGTCATTGTGTTGATGAAAGTCACTATGCTGATGAAACTCGTTATGCTGATGAAAGTCACTATGCTGATGAAACTCGTTATGCTAATGAAAGTCATTATGCCGATGAAACTCATTATGCTGACGGATGTGGCCGTGATCTAATCTCAAAGTTTCTATTGTCTTGTCCAAGTTTTCCATCTGGACAAGTCTTTTGAAATTTGTGTATGTTCCTTGTATTTGTTTACTTATTTTGATCTCGGCTTATAAATATAATCTTTTTGTTCCAGTTAAGTCATTAACACGAACGCAATCTTTAAAATGAATAGCTCTTAAATCAAGTCTATACAGTTTATTACGAATCATTCTTTGTTCTTTCTATTTTTCCAGAAGAGGGATCCTAGCGTGAAAACACTCGGAATGCCATCACTAGTTCCGCGACTAAGCCTACCCTTCGTGAATCCATTTCCACTTCTCGCCTTTTTCGGACCCTCGGCTCATGTATGGACCTATGCAGCCTTTTCCAATGTCTGGATATCCTAGTCGTTTCACAAACCCGAGAATGTTTACCTCTGGAAATTTAGTGCCAAACTCGCCGAACAGCGAAGAGAATTTGCATGTATTTAAAACAATAAGGAACAATAACATTTCGCATTTTTCTTCTCCAAATACAAACAGTATAGAGACGCTGAGAACTAAAGCAAAGGAGCATGCAGCGAGAGTGATCACACAAAATTCTCCCAAAGTTTACCACTAAATTATTCCATCATCTCACAAACAGTTTTCTTTCTGTATCAGAATGACGTCATCACGACCGATTTTTCTCATTTCTGAAATCAACCATTTTGGAAAGCTTAGCATAGTCGTACGAACAATCGTTTTCTCTAGGTGCAAGCAAGCAAGTTTTGAAGGATAAGGTTTCTTATGTCTGTACGTTTATATGTTGGTACATCCTACAACGACAAATTATGCAAATGAATCGACATTTTGGTTTGCTTATCTTTTCATCCAGCCAAGGCATTCAATGCAAAGTTATACTGTTATGATATAATCTAAATGAAAGTAAGGATGTGACATCGGAAAGAGTCTAATTTCAGTTGTTTCTGCACAACTGAAACATAACTATAACTGAATGTTTCTTAATAGCTTTCTTAACCATTGTTTATTTTGACGTGGACCACGCTTCAAGGTGAATGGACGGTAGAGATGAAAGAACATGCGTTATGAACAGAGAACGACTTTGTAAACAATTTCAGCATGTGCAGCAGCGATGATGAACAGGAATAAAAGCTGACATTCTTTAATTTAATTCTTGATAAATTATAAATATCCAAGGTTCTCAAAGTGCGTTAGTTTATACTCTTAAATCTGTGGGTCAAGGTCAAAATAATATCCAATGTTCATTGTCCACAACTTCTCCCATTCAAAATATTTGTCACTTTGAGTATGAAGCGAACGTCAATAAGTTGGCAAAAGCAATTACAGTTGCCCCATTCCGCGGTCACTAGATATTACGTAATTGATCTGTTTATGCCATGCAAATTCGGTATCCAAGTTTTAATACGCTGTAAAATGGCTAAATTTTAACCGATTTGGGAGGGATTTTTCGCTGTTTGCATGGTTTGTAGTATTTTTTCGACATTTCAAGCTCATGTTGTGCAAACCTTTAACTCTTTATTTCTTGTATCCCAAAATACAAACAATGATATCGTGTTTGTGTCATCATGCTCACTTTGCATCTCAAGGGGCGTTTAGATAGGAAACTAGAAACGCCCCATGAAATTTACGGCTGGGCCAAGGTTACTTTTGTCCCTCACAAAAGAAAAAAAAAATGTTTGATGTGTCTTAACAAAATACAGATTTACGACAACATCTTTGCAATTTGCGTCATGAGAGTTTTCAAGTATGATGAATAGAGTAGGTGACGAGGGTCACGTTCAGAAACCCTCCATACCCGTATTCTCTCCCCACCCATATTCTCTCCTCCCACCCATATTCTCTCCCCACCCATATTCTCTCCCCACCCATATTCTCTCCCCACCCATGTTCTCTCCCAACCCATATTCTCTCCCCACTTATATTCTCTTCCCACCCATATTCTCCTCCCACCCATATTCTCTCCCCACCCATATTCTCCTCCCACCCATATTCTCTCCCCACCCATATTCTCTCCCCACCCATATTCTTTCCCCACCCATACTCTCTCCCCCACCCATATTCTTTCCCCACCCATATTTTCCTCCCACCCATATTCTCTCCCCACCCATATTCTTTCTCCATCCATATTCTCCTCCCACCCATATTGAAATTCCTGAATCTGTAAATGAAGGAAATCGATTGACTCACCTAATTTAACATTACGCCCACTTTTTTTCGACTCACATAATTCACTATTACACCAACTTTTTCGACTGACCTAATTCAACATTACACCCATTTTTTTCGACTGACCTTATTCAACATTACGCCCGTTTTTTCGACTCACCTAAATCAATATGACGCCTATTTTTTCGATAGTTGAATAGTCTCTAGCATTTTCATCGGATGAAATAGGAAATGAAAAATCGGCGAGAGGTCTGGTTGCGGAAACACTCCCCCTTCCCTTCCCCAGTCGGCCGATTAACCATCTTAGTTAAGAAGAGAATCATGCCCGACTCGGCTAGATATCTGGGTCATGATGATGACAATATATAATACTTAGGTACCGAACTTATAGGCAGGCAGAGATGTAAAATGTACTTTTTAAATCCGTAATTTTTCGGAATCATGCCCAACTCGCCTAGATTTGCCGATATTTAAAGAAAATTTTCCGAAAATTGACAAAACTGCCAGAAATGGAAGAAACAAAAAAGTTCCGATAATCGAAGAAAACCTAAAATGGAAGAAAATGCCTGTAAAATAGCCGAAAGGTCCTTAGAACTGCAGAAGCCGAGTGTGAAATAAACCTATCTTTAGTAAGTTTCATCACACACAATGCATATTACAGATGTTTTATATACATTGCGGTGTATTATTGTTGTTTATATAAATAAATGCAAAGAAGTTGATTGAATTCAATTTTCATGAAATAAAATGGGTACTGACCCTTAAATCAATATCAGATAACAGGCTGACTTGAAAGGGAAATGTTCACATAATACCAAATGTACGTCAATGTTAATAATTTTCCAATTTCCCCTCCCAACCGGGATGTAAGCATGCAACCGGGAATGTGAAATCCTTTCAGGGGGAAGGGCATGCCCTCCAATTGTCTGATTGCACCCACCCCCTCCCCCCGCCTTTCTCTTACCCCGTTATTCTTGTTTATTTAAATAAATGCAAAGGAGTTAATTGAATTCAATTTTCATGAAATAAAATGGGTACTGACCCTTATATCAATATCAGATAACAGGCTGACTTGACAGGGAAATGTTCACAAAATACTAAATGTACGTCAATGTTAATAATTTCCCAATTTTCCATCCCAACCGGGAAGTAAGCTTGCAACCGGGAATGTGAAATCCTCTCAGGGGGAAGGGCATGCCCTCCAACTGTCTGATTGCACCTCCCCCCCCCTTCCCCCTCCGTGATACGCTTTTGTATGCTTTCTAAATCCCAACTATCTATTATATTACTAAATATATTATTAAACTTGCTTCTTTCATCATAGGCTTCAATGGGGCAAATAAATAGTTCCGTGCTACCTTCAGATGCATGGCTGTAGTGAAAAACTTAATCTGCTGTCATCATTAGGGCATTAAAGGAGACATAAAGTCTGACATAATCCTTATTTCATATAACAGAATTAAAATAACATTTTTTTCTGATCAAGTTTTATACCCCCTTAAGCAATCTAACATATTTTTTACAACTATTGAAAACTTTAATTCTACTACTAAATAGTATTATGGGAGCCGCCATTTTTATTTTAAAACATGCAGATTATGACGTCATCAGTGCAGCAGGATGTTGGAATGCTTTGTATTTCTTTATAATCTACCTCAAGATATCTAGGTTATGAGAAGAAAAAAATTGTTATGTAAGGATCAAGGATTTTTTTGAGTACACATAAATTAACAAAACAAGTTCTGTTAAAACTTTGTGTCACATCATTTTGGAATACAAACTTTAATCACATTTATAAAGAAATACATTATAATCCTTATGTCCCTATTGGGGAAATTATGTCATCATGCACAATATTTCAATACAGAATTGAACAAAATGGCAGCCTCCATGTGTCAACTTCAAACATAAATAACTTGAGATAGAAATAAGATTTTGACTTGCTGTTGATGGTAGTTGGTAAAGATTTGTATCCTCTACCATATGAAAAAAAAAAAAAAAATTATTTCAGACTTTATGTCTCCTTTAACCAAAGCTCCAAGATTGTAAAAAAAGTGAAGATCTACGGAAAGCGGTGTCAGCTTGTTTATTTATTAGTGTCCTAGGTTCGATCTTCTGTGGGTCTCCAAACTGTCATATGAGTGTCTTGTTCAAAACTGCCAAATACTCCAAACAGGACCAGGGCGTAACTATATTTTGGCCGCAGGGGCCCGGTGTAAGACACATTTTCCCCTTTGAACTTGCCCGACTTATCTATAAACGATAAACATGTGTTTACAATCACACAATTGGGAACAGAACACCTACCTACTACCTCACCCCCCCCCCCACCCACTCCCTCCCCTCCCCCCCCCCCTTCCCCCACACACACACCCCTCTCCCTCCCCTCTCAACCTGTATCTGCTGAATCATTGCCAGACATTTTGACTTGGTGAACAGTATATACTGAAGTACCTAACATGGAACTGCGAAAAAGCATTTACCCGTTTAAGGGCCCCTGACGGCGTCCAGAAGCGAAACCTTGGTAGGGTCCGGCAGGGCGAAGCCCATGGGGCGAAGCCCCGGAAACCCTTAAATTGTTTTCTTTTTGTTGCCCAGAATGGTGAAATTCAACACGAACTGACAAAATTTAAGCGATGAAAAGATGAAAAATTTCAAATTCTCATGTGAATATATTAGGTTACCATTTCCAAACAGGTAAAAGAGAAATTTCCCGGCGTTCATGGTAAAGCCTTGGGCTGAGCAGCAGAATAATTCTGTCTTCGATGCCCCAACATGCCCAAAATGGCTGAAAATCAACACAAATTTTAATTCTTCGAAAGAAGACTATTTCATACTCTCATGTTAATATCTGTTGATTACAATTTCTAAACAGTCAGAAAAGAAATCACTCGTGAAAATAAAGAAAACTTGGGAAAACTTATGCAATCGTTCATGCAGAACAGGTGAGCCTTGATCTAAATATTTCTTGTTTTTGATGCCCCAAAAGGGCTTAAAATAAACAGATACTAGTCAGTTAGTTCCAAACGTAAATGAAACATCGTGATAAGCTGATAAGGCGAAGCCAGGACAGAGGAAGAATTCCCGCTTAAGGGCCCTTTCCACGAGCCCAACCAGCATCATACTGACTGAGTAGAGTGGAGATAATTCTGATATCTAGATGATTAGGGCGTGATTGAGATGTATCTTTGATTTGATCAGTACATCCGACATGTTACATCTCTGCCCAACTAACAGTTCCCACTGTTGTCAGCATCATGCTATTTCGACGGTCGGGAGGACATGATTCTAATATCTATCTGAGTCGGGCATGGCTGAGATGTGCTCTAATACAAGTACATTCCACATTACTGTACACCTCTGCCGACTAAGATCAGTGTCTGGCCAAATGACATGCATTTTCAAAAAGTATTTTGTCTTTTTTGCGAAGAAACAAAAGCATAAAGGTATAACCAACCGTATCAATTTTCCCACATTTTGTTTTCATATATATACATATATGTATATAAATATATATATATATATATATATATATATATATATATATATATATATATATATATATATATATATATATATATATATATATATATATATATATATATATATATATATATATATATATATATATATATATATATATATATATATATATATATATATATATATATTTATATATGTATAATATATATATATATATATATATATATATATATATATATATATATATATATATATATATATATATATGTATATATATATATATATATATATATATATATATATATATATATATATATATATATATATATATATAATATATATATATATATATATATATATATATATATATATATATATATATATATATATATATATATATACATATATATATATATATATATTTACATATTTATACATATATTTTTAAATGCCTTTAAAAGCCTCTAAAATAATGGAAAACTGGCATGCATACATAAGCATAATCGACTCCCTTCCGCCTCCCCCTTCCCCCTCCCACTCGATCGCCGCTTACGGATTTATCCTTTCTAGAGTTCGTATTTTAGCTTTAAAAACTAGCATTTCCTTTTAAAACATTCTGATTATCGGATCAACCTCCCCCTTCCTCCTCCCTTCTTACTAAGAACTGGAAACTTTCTAAATTTGTATCAGTTTGAAAATTACGAACGACACGTTTTTTCTTCTTTTTTTGATTTACAGCTTCAAACCTTCAAGATATTTTGGTCCAAAATTTGGTAAATAAAACAGTCTTAAAATCGGAAGGATTTAGACTTAGCCTACAGAACCCAAATTAAAGTCGCTCTACTAGTGAAATTTGGGTTTTATTGCTTGACTTTTTTTTAAATATTTTTTTACTTTCTTCAATCTGTCAATAAAAAGTTCAATTATAAGCCTACCTTTTAAACTTTATGAAGTAGATGGGGAGGGCACGTTAGTTTATGGCATGATAATGGTGACGAGGCCAAATAGGAAATTTTGCCCCGTAGGGCTTATTTCAAAGATGCCCCACTAATGTAATTCTGGGTGGCTCGCAAGAGTTTTACAAGTTCAAAACATAAGCTGGAAAAACAAGGTAGGTGGGTAGGTAAAGGCAGAAAGGCGAGGGGTTTTTAAGTATGAAAATGTTCAATATTTAAGACTGTTGCGCCCCCACTCTTTGTCTTTAGGGAAAATTCAGAATAGTACATGTATGCGCACGAAACGCGTGAAATTTAACCTTTTTTTAGGTCGATATTTGTGTTAATTTCTTTTAATGAAAAGACTTTGAAGAAAAAAGTTTGTAAATGTTTGAAAGGGCATGTTCCTTTCCTAAAAAGGCACTTGTTGAATTGGAAGGGCTCTTTTCCTTCTGAAGAAGGGCTCTTTTCCTTCTGAAGAAGGGCTCTTTTTCTTCTGAAGAAGAGCTCTTTTCCTTCTAAAGAAGGTTTTTTCCTTCTGAAGAGAAGGACTCTTTTCCTTCTGAAGAAGAGCTCTTTTCCTTCTGAAGAAAGGGGCTCTTTTCCTTCTGAAGAAAAAGGGCTCTTTTTCCTTCTGAAGAAAAGGGCTCTTTTTTTTCTGAAGAGGGGCTCTTTTTTCCCCCATAAAAAGGGCACTTTTTCTTTCTAAAAGAGGGCAATTTTCAAACTTTTGATCAAAATGGGTGGGGTTGGGCACGTTCTCCCTGTTCCCCCGGTTCCGCCGCTTATGGTTATGCTTGCCAACTCGAAAACTACCAACATTCTAAAGACGCCCACTCAGCAGCCCAGAATGCCAAATAGCAATTATGGGTGTAATAATCTGATGATAGACCAAAACAACGGGACCTGATCATTCACAAAATATACCTCATTTCCCATTGTGGTTTAAAGCATTTCTACTCTGGCAAAGCTTGACTTGTATTGGAAGTAAGACATTTGTTGATTCTTATGTGAAAAAGACTTTTTCAGATAGATAAGTTCTTTGAAATTTTAGAAAAAAAGCGGGAGGATCGATGCCCAGACAAAGGCAGCGGACAGATCACTACTCTTCAGGTATTTGAGACACGCCGCTAAGTTAGTACTCTGGATAAATCCTTTTACGGTGTTGTTTAAGTGCCAGAAAAATGAGTAACTTCTAAAGTATAGTGCAAAGTGAGGAATGGCAATGGCTTCCCATAGTTTCTTCATCAAGATGAACGGAAATGACATTATTATTGTTGGTAGCATCAACCTTGATATTAAAATCATCAGAAAGAGCTTCTTAACAGAATAGTCGATAAAGTGCATCAAAGGCAAGGGATCGTGCCGCGGGCATGTTTTGAAGTGGGAGGAGGGTGAAGGGGAGGGGGACTGAAGGCAAAAATAAAAGGCGATATAGGGGTGGGGTGGGACTGAAGGCGAAAATAAAAGGCGATATACCATTCACAATAACTCCTATCACTAACATTGCTGTTATAATCGGAAATTCTCCTTCAATTTGATACAAACTTTCGACAAATGTTCTTAATTTTCGAGAAATTTTGTTCATTTTCTTCAATTTTCGAAAATTTCATTCATTTAAGGCAATTTTCTTCCATTATCAGGAAATTTGACCACAATTTCGAATAATTTCACCCAATTTTCCTTCAATTTTACCACATTTTCCTTCAATTTTACCACATTTTTCATAAATTTTCCGAAAATTTTACAAATTTTCCGAAAATTTTACAAATATCCCGAAAAATTCATTTAATTTTCGGCTCTTTCCCTAAAATTTCGGTAAACTGTTTTATCAATTTTAGGGAAATTTAGCTCACATGTTCTTCAATTCTTTGAAAGTTCTTTCATTTTCAGTCAAATTTCTTTGATTTTAAGGACATTTGATCAATTTTCAGGGAATTTATGGACAAATTTGACAACAATTTTGAATAATTTTACCAGATTTGCCTTCAATTTTGCCAATTGTAATTCCACAAATTAGAGGTGCAGTGGCTCAGTGGTAAAGAAGTCCTGCTCGTATTCGAGAGCTACATTCCCGTCGTGAGCGCTGCATTGTGTCCTCGAGCAAGGCACTTTACTCTACTTGTTTCAGTCCACTCAGCTGTAAAATGAGTACCAGAGGTAATCTGGCGTGCCGTCCGGGGGGAGTAATGTACTCTCATTCGCTTGCGCCATGGAAACCGGGATAAGCACCGGCTCATTAAGCCTAATGGTTCGGATAGATTTAGCCTAGACCCCCATCTCCACCCCTAAAGGGGGTAGTGAAACTCCCAGCCCTCCATCTCTGCAGTTCCTGAAAGGTTTTCGACTCCCGAGATAATAAAACTTCGAACTGAGAATGTTTAATACATGCAATCTATAAGAGAACAGGCATCTCACAATTTCCATTGCCATTCTTTACATTTCTGAATCTCATCAGACTCTTATCTCCGTTTTAATTCAAATGTCCTGGCCAAGTCAGAAACATATTTTTTAACACTGATAAGCCAATACAGACCGGACAAAATTGTCCATCTTTTTCCCCCCATATCAAAATCTTGGCGCTGCCATGCGCCTTTTGCCAAAACAACACCTGTACCCCGTTTGATCCGCTCTGAGTGCCCCACTTGCCCCTTGGCAAAAAACTTCCTTCTTAATACTAATCGCCAAGTGGCTTACGAATTGTACAATTTTAGCTCAACATCCCTTTAAGGAATTTGAGCCCCATTATGCGATGACTAACTTAAAAGCCAGGTTCTCGCCCGGATATGCTCGGATTTTTGCAGCGTTTATCATATCCTATGCGTCTTTTGCTGTGTTACTATGTTTGGCTTAAATAGATTCATATGTTGATGCAATAACAATTCAAATTTTTGCGTAGTTTTAACGAATTCTGCATTCCAAAATTCACTTAAAATCTTTCAAATACTCGGATTTCACTCGGCGCAATAAGAATGAATTTAGTATGTATAATAACATTGGCTCCGGATATATCACTGATCATCTCCGATTGAAGGAAAACTGTGTTTTCATTGGCTGGAGCGTTAAAATACCGTCTTGCACATACGCTAAACAAGCGTGATATCCTGTTCGGGATTTCTCCCAATGAGTAGTCCAATTGGCGTATAACTTTTGTAGTTGATAGCTGATCTGGGCTATAAATTGGGTATAAAAAACCTTTTAAAAGAATCTACCTACTGTGGTGTAGCGGTTATCATACCTGTCTACAGACCACGAGGCCCTGGGTTCAAGCCTGGGTTGGGTAGACACGCCAGTGCACCACAACTGGTTATCAAAGTCCGTTAACATTGACTTGGTTGTCGATGTTATGTCTGTCCGTACGTCGTACCTGTGTTCTCGTCCGGGTCGTATTAAGCGTTTCCTGATAGCATTGTTTCTATCATAACCGAATACGCAGGTGACGACCCCGTCATTGTAATTGTGTGTTCACTCGTCGTCGGCGTCGTCGCTTTTAAAAGCCAAGAATATCTTATTAGCTCAAGTAGATCATTTCAACTATATAATGCGATTGAATCTCTGGCTGTAAAATTACCAGAAGTGTTAACAACTCACTGATAAAAAAATAATAAGTACAAATAAAAACCACTTTGCATGAGTACCTGTAGATCGCATTAGACGCATGACCTGGCTTGCAGTAATGTTATACACAGTAACTTGTTTGTTTGCAAGGCCACAGACTGTATTACTGTAACCAGGGATATGTTACTTGCTGTAACCATGGAGATACTATCTCCATGCTGTAACTTATGCATAAATCTAGTGCATTTTTAAACAAATTCTTAGTGGTGGGGTGGGAATGGGGTGCCAATACACAAAACGGACCTTTTCGATAAGTGTTATACTTATTATATGCCCCACCCCCGGGTAACTTTTGCTGTCTTTTCAGAAATTTAGCTTCATATCCAGACAATTGTATTCGATTTTCAGAACATTTTCGTGAAATTTTCGGAACATTTTCAGGTAGTTTTCTTCAATTTTCGGAAAATGTACTTCAATTTTCAGAAAATTTTGATCATTTTTTAAAAATAACGCCTATTTTCGGGAACTTTGTTGGCCAATTTGGGGGTAATTTCCTTCAGTTGCAGACAAATTTCTTTCATTTTCAGAACATTTTTGTGAAAATTTCTTTCATTTTCGGGACAAAAACAGTCTAATACCCAGCTTAAAAACATATATTGAGCTACTACGTCATTCATGTTCTAGCATCACAACGATATTAAAGCTCCCGCTTGCATTTCCCCAAAATAAACATCAAACATGTATTTCTTTCCTAACAAGTCCAGCCTACTCGAATTAACAACCCACTTACAAAACACAGACTTAACGACCCCCAAAATATGTTGAGCTTCTACATCATTGATGTTTTAGTTTATACTTTGGCCAATATTTTTGCTTTCCAGTACGGCCCCAATTTCTCGACGTCTGATTTACAGGAAAGTTATTTTCGACGCCATGTCTACATGATCCATCTCCAAGGTATTTTTTCAAACTTTCTTTAAGATCTTTATACAACTCCGTAGTGAAACTAAAGCTTTGTGGGATGCAGAAATATACTGACTTGCTGGGGTGCGATAAAGCACTAAATAAAGCTTGGAATATCTTTTCATTCTTTTCAAAGGTCTTCGATTGTGCTACCGTTCACAAATTGAATTGGCGTAACACTCGGATGAGCTAAGGGTGCAGTCGCCAGGGCTACTGTGAGCTTCCAAAAAAGTGCAAAGTCAACGCCAACACATGACGGATAACCAAATTCATCCTGATTTTCCTCCCATCACCAATATTTCCATCATGGAGGACCAAGAAATGCAGCTGCAAGACATCCAATACGATATTGCGGTCATAAGGATAATAATAACGACTTCTTCCTACTCACCATGGCTACTATCATCTTCTGTAAGTAGAGTCAGATTATAGGTAATAAGATGTAACCAGCTTTCGGATTGGTGGTGGGGAGGGGGAGGGGTTCTAATAGGATAAGATATTTTCGAAAGGTTATTACACTGTCCGGAGGCTAAATTTAAATTATAAAATTTGTGTTTCAAATCGGGATCTTTAAGAACATTTCTTAACTTGTTTACTGGAGAGGGGGGGGGGTAGGGGAGGGGAGCGGGTAGGTCGTACAACCCGGTCGATAGTTGCACCCAACTCCTCTGTTTTTAATGAAAGCGCCCCCTGAAACACGGACGGGATGAAACTGCCACTGTCATTTTCATCGCATTTCAAGGACATTCCCTCAACGAGTTGACCATGTATTACGCAATTATTTGACCACAAATTTTGTTATAATACGAAGTGGAGTAATGTGGAAATGATATAGAAAACTTGAAATTTTTTACCGCGTGTCAGTGCCATGTAATCGTTCACGCGGTTACTATTCTAGAATGCCACAGGCACAGAAAACCAAGATGGAGTTGTGTTCAAGGGGCGGATTATGTAATGGTAATTTTGCGAGCCTGAAAATGGGTGTTCACCTCTTCAAAAACAGTGCTTCCTAGTTTCCAAATGAGGATAACACCCCTAATGTAAGGTTTCTCCTCTCCGGGCCTTTGAACTTGCCCCTAAGTGTATAAGTAGGGCAGGGGAGATTTCCCCACACCTTACCGCAGACGTCCTTGAGCTTAGTGAATTCATAGGATCGTTGTAACGCGGTGGCTCATCACGGAGTCTACTCTGATGAAAAAAACAGGCAAAGTGCATACAGAATCAATTCGAAGATGACCAGGAAGATTCGTAAAACACTGTTGGCTAAATATACTATAAACAATTAAACTTTACGGAGATCCGGGAAGCTCATCTGTTCATTGTTAGCTTTATTTTTGATTTCATTTACTCTCTTTGCGTACCAGGCCATTTTCCTTAGGTTTTCCATATTGTCCGTATCATAAAGGTTTGTTTTGCTCAAATCTATTCCAATAATAATCTTAAAGTAGAAACAGATAAAAATATGTTCAGTAGTATCTTCATGGTCACAAAATTCACAATTCATATCAGGGTAGCTGTTTTGTAATTGGTTTTAACTTTAGTCATATTCAGTCTTAATTTGATTATAGTAAGGGTCTCCATTGTTTTCAACTCTGCAATATATTTCTGTCTTTCAAAACCATGTTCTAGTTAAAATCTGAGTTTGCTAGTTTTCTTTCTTTCATCCATTTCCTCTACTTCATCAGCAATTTTTTTTTTCAACTTCTCTCTGACATTTGCTTTTTGTCTTCTTCCGAACATTATTTAACATCAATATCAATTCCGTATTTTCCTCCTATGTATTTGATTTCATGATACCAACATCCAGGAAAGCCTTTATCTTTTTGTTCAAGAAGTAGTTTCTTGCTGTTCTACTTTCGTCTGAGTTGAGTAAACAATGGAATAACAGTTTCTTGCAATGAATAATTTGTAAGACTGGCCAAAAACCTGCTTTTTTCAAAAGTCTCCAATATGATGTTGGACTATTTAAAGAGGGAGGCTCGTCTTAGTAAAATACGGTAAAAATGGGGAACACTATATTTTGACGTCACTTCCGGTTGTGGTGGCAAGATCCGATCCTCTGTCTGTTTGTACCACACAATACAGCCAGACACTAGCATGTACGTTGTGTGTGCAGAATTTTATACACAGCGCATTACGTTACTGTGACCAGAAACTTATTTGTTTTTTTCAATGCTTTTTTGTCAGAAAGCGAAAGTTAAATTTTAGTATTATAATACTACAATGATAGCCACCAAATGGAAATTACTGAGAAAAAAAAGAAGAAGAAGATAAACGATTCTACCGGGGCTCGAACTCACGACATGATTTGAAGAAAAAAAAACGTTACTTGCGATCGCCGCAACCATCTGGATTATCTCGTGTGGTGACCTCCAAAGCGTTTTAAATAACTATATACCTTGCAATACGAGACAACGAATCGCGCAGCAAAATTTCAACCAATCAAAAAATTTGAAAGGAATTCTAAATATTGTGCACAAATGACGATATCGCCTCTTTAAATGTAAAGACTGGCATAGCTATTGCTTCTAGTAGTATTTTAATTTGTACTTGTATTGCTGCATTTCCGACTTTCTTCTGGTCTCCATACTTTTCGATTGTTTTATTCATACGCTCAACAGCATGACAGCTCAATATGTGCCTCTTTCTGTGCAACCCTGTTTTTGTTAAGGTCTTTGGTGAGAGAGAGAGAGAGACAGTTGAACACACAATAACAATGACGAGGTCGTCGCTGCGTATTCGGTTATGATAGCACAAATGCTATTACGAAACGCTTAATACGACCTGGACGAGAACACAGGTACGACGTACGGACAGACATAACATCGACAACCAAGTCAATGTCCACGGCCTTTGATAACCAGTTGTGGTGCACTGGCGAGGTTTTTTAAATAAAGCTCCCGATAGGTTTTACTAACGTATCAGATTTCATACGTAATGGTGTTGAAAAATAGCTCAGCTGTAGACATTATGCTCCGTGTACCGTACCGGTGTACATGGCGGCTAGGTCCTCATGCATTCAGTACATGTGTTTCCTATTAGCACTACGATATTTACTACTTTTATCAAACATATCTAAAAGCTGGCATAATATTATTAATTTGTGTAGTAGTACCTTTCATATAAGACTTTCCCTTTGTTTATTATGTCCTTGAATATATACATGGCTAAGCCATTTGCTAAAGACACAGCTTATTTTGTTTCTTTTTAACTGCATTTCACTTAAATTTAGCCAATTTTACATTAAAGCGCATTTTGTCCCACTTTTCCCAAATTAGTGCATGCGTGTTATGGTTTGTTTACACCTTAACTATGTCATTAATTCTTTAACGATGTCATATTTTCAATCTTTTTTTTTTTTTTTTAAGTTGGAAGTGAATATTGTAGCAGTGGTAAAATAACATGTTCAAACATTTACTATGCTTTCAAAATGCTTGATTCTTCGAAATTGGCCTAAATTTTGCCAAATCTGGTTGTCATGGAAACGATCATCAACAATCTGTATCTGTATCTGTAAGAATACTGCATAACACTCCCGTGGTGGAGTCAAGCACACAGGAACTGGTGTGCGCATGTACTGTAGTTGGTGGCATTAATCTTTCTTGGTTGCGTTGCTGAGATGTTCCAGGACTTGATTCTTAAATAGCTTTGGATCCGTGTTGGTGAGTTCAATTGGAAGTGAAATCCAATCTTTAACTGTTCTTGTAAAGTAGCTGAATTTGTAGCAATCTTTGTTAGTCTGTGGGAGCTGATAAGCGTTGGAGTGTAGGTGCCGTGACGGACGATGGACCGGCTGCAGGAGGTCATTAATTGGCAGACTGAGTAAGCCCAGTCTAGCTTTGTGAAGGGTGTAGAGGTAAACAGAGTTAAGCTATCTTTTTATGAAGAAGTTTCCAGATAATTAATAATGCTTTGTGATAGACTCAACAGTGAATTGCATCCATTGGAAGAACTCTTATTTTACAAAGACAGTGATAAGTGCAACAAAAGGAATCTACCTCCTGTGGTGTAGCGGTTATCATACATGTCTACAGACCACGAGGTCCTGGGTTCAAGCCTGGGTTGGGTAGACACGCCAGTGCACCACAACTGGTTATCAAAGGCCGTGGACATTGACTTGGTTGTCGATGTTATGTCTGTCCGTACGTCGTACCTGTGTTCTCGTCCGGGCGTATTAAGCGTTTCGTGATAGCATTGTTACTATCATAACCGATTACGCAGGTGACGACCCCGTCATTGTAATTGTGTGTTCACTCGTCGTCGTTGTCGTCGTAACAAAAAGGGATTTTGGGACTAAGAGGTTTTTACTGTCTCAGAAACCAACAAGTGAGATGACTGAGCAATGGGGCAATAACTTTCTTTAAAAACAAATTTTAATTTGGATGGAACTTTGATAAAACACATCAAACAAAATTAACTTTGTTTCACTATCATCCTTTAGCCAACAAGTGAATGAACACATTTTTTAACACCTCCGAACATACAGTGCTCAATCAATGGGGCAAACATTAACTCCAACAGTTGGGATCACAATTTAACATCCACACATCCATCACTGACCAACATCCAGAATTGTCCACTTCTGGGAAAGGAACTCATTGATAGAAGTGACAAAAACAACATACTGCTACCCTCAATTCAGTGCTATCTGTCTGCAACGTCATAGAA
Source organism: Chiridota heheva (assembly GCA_020152595.1). Taxonomy (NCBI): domain Eukaryota; kingdom Metazoa; phylum Echinodermata; class Holothuroidea; order Apodida; family Chiridotidae; genus Chiridota; species Chiridota heheva. Next base: position 66,759 of record JAIGNY010002648.1, on the reverse strand, counting down.
ATCAGCTAATTAAATCTCTGATGGGTTCAACATGGGATCCGACATATCAGCCATCAGGGCCACCATCACCAACAATTAGGTTTATTGTTCTCTAAGGCCAAACAAAACACATAGTCTCATTCTCCCCCTGTTTCCTTTACTTCCTACCTCTAGAATGATCTGACCTCTCAGGCACAATTTGACCTTAGTTGTTGTGGCGCCGTTAAGACCTCATCAAACAAACAAACAAACATAGAAAGATTGAAAATGTTGGAATTTGAACATAATAAATAATTGGCCAAAAAATGAGTAGACTTCAAGAAAATCTTTAAATTACATTTGAAAAAATCAGATATGACAAAAACAAAATTATTTGAAAAATAAAACCAGTCAATTGGTTTTTGCACTGCTATGGGTTGAGCTGTAACATCATTGATGTATAGTTTCATTGTTGAATGTAAAAAAAAAAATCTTTCTTTTATCAAAATCAGGTTTCTACCCGTTGCTTCCAGCGTTTCTGTAGTACCAGTTCTATAGTACCAATTTTAAAACCAAAAGCTCGCGATTAAGCCCGGACTATCACCTTTCCTCTGACAACCCCGAGAGCTACAACAACCTCTCTCACCCTTTCTGAATTAAACCAAGCCAAGCCATCCATGACGCTGGCTGCACCTCCAAGGGCCCAGATAACATCCTCTACCAGTTCCTGAAACACCTTCCCAACAAGGCCACCACTACCCTACTCACCATCCTCAACCACATTTGGTCTTTACACTCCTCCCGCCCCCCCCCCTATCTGGCTGTCTGGAGGATAGCTATTGTCACCCCCGTCCCTAAACCAGGGTAAGGACATTACCGACCCCTTCAGCTACCGCCCCATCGCACTCACCTGCAGCTGCTGTCTCTGTAAAATTATGGAAAGGATCATTAACCAGAGACTAAACTGGTTCCTTGAGACCAACAAAATCCTCTCTGCCAACTAAAGCGGCTTCCGGAAACGTCGCAATACCCTAGACCAGTTATTACACTCGACACCGCTATCCGGGAATCCTTTGCAAAAAAAGGACACCTCATTGCCATCTTTTTCGACCTCGAGAAAGCTTTCAACACTACTTGGAAAAACAGCATTCTCCGCAAACTTTACACCATCGGCCTCACGAGGCCACCTCCCCATCTTTATCAAGACTTCCTCTTACCCAGGCAGTTCCAAGTTCGTGTTGGCCACATCCTCTCCAACCTCTACCCCCAAAAAGAGGGCGTCCCCCAGAAAAGCATCCTCTTCCCCCACTCTCTTCAACCTGAACATTAATGACATCGCGGACAACCTTAATTGGCCCCAACATCAAACGTGCCCTCTACGACTTCACCATCTTCTACTCCTCCCCTGGCTTTCCTTTTGTCGAATATAGACTTCAACCAGCTGCAAGTGTGGTGTAACAATACCGGTTTTGAATTCTCCAAAGACAAGACAGTCTGCATGCACTTCTGTCATTTCAACAACCGCTACCCCAACCCGAACCTCGTGCTCAATGGCAATCGCATCTCTAAAATTGAACAAACGAAGTTCCTGGGTTTAACTCTAGACCCCAAGCTCTCATACAAGCAACACATCACCAACCTGAAACAGAAATGCAACAGCTCCTCAAGTTCTCTGCATCATCTCCACATCACTTGGGGTGCGAACTGCCATGCTCTCCTCAAAATCTTCAGGCTCACCATTCATGCAAAGCTGACTACGGCAATATTGTCTACTGTGTCGTTCACAACTCATACATCAACCACATCAACACCATCCAAAATGAAGCCCTCGGGATTTATCTGGGTGCCTACAGGACCTCTCTAATCACCAAGCATTCACGTTAAAGCCAACGAATCCCCCTTTCTACTAAGGTGTAGAAAGCTAAGCCTCTCCTATGCTTTTAGAGTCCTCACCAATACCCAGAACCCTGTTTTCAACCTCATTTAGGTACCCCAATTTCTCCACCCTCTTTGATAGGACTTAAACCCTATCCCCTCCCTTCTATCCACCTGGGCTTCTCCACTCATCACAAAACCCAAACCCACCCAAACCTCTTCATCAATCAAAACAGCCAAATCAAAGACCAACTCTCAAACTACACCTCCATCTATACTGATGGCTCCAAGGAAGGCGACAAGACAGCTGCTGCTGCCGTCATGCCTAGACATCACCCTCAGTAGCAGACTTTCCAACTACTCGTCCATCTTTTCAGCCGAGGCAAATGCCATCCTCCTCGCCCTCAACTTTATTGAGTACTCTCTGCTCAGCCTGCCACTTTGCCATCTTCTCCGACTTCAAGGTTGTTCTTACTTCTTCACCCAATCTTAAATGGGATCACTTCACATCCCACCTCCTCCTCCGGAAACTCCTTTCGCCCATCCTCTGCAGGAAAAGTATTCTTTTCTTTTGGATACCCAGCCATGTTGGCATCCCTGGCAATGACAGGGCTGATGAAGCCGCTAATCTTGCCCCCAACCTCCCCCTACCCTATTTCCCCAAACCCTTTCTGACATTAAACCGCTTATCGCTTCCCTTGTTCGTGATCGCTGGCAAACCTCATGGGACTCCCAAATTGATAACAAACTCCACGTCATCCAGCCCAACATTCCGATCAAATCCCACCATTAACAAGGTCTCTCGTGTCGACAACGTTCATATTACCCTTCTTAGAATATGTCACACTCACCTCACCCACTCCCATCTCCTTATTGCCCCCAAACCCTCTGCAACAATTGCCATTGCACCCTCACAGTCCATCACGTTCTCCTTGCATGCCCCCTGTACAACCTTCCCAGAGCTTCCTTCAATTGCTCCCCTGTACAACTTAATTGCTGAGTTCTTCCAGAAAAACCATTCCCAGAGCTTCCCTGGATAAAAAACCATATCTCCTTCCTTCATCATGCTTCCCTCTACAACCATATTTAGTCCTCCTCTTCCACCCCCTTCCCCAGCCCTCCCCAACCCCTTCACTCTCTCTACTTGTGTTTTTATTCACCCATGCACCTCCTCTCTCGATCCCAGCTTTCTGACATTTAGTTATTGTATTTCTCTTATTCTCTCCCTGTTTTCTTTCCTTTCGACCTCTAGAATGATCTTACCTCTCAGGCACAATTTGACCCTCGTTGTCGTGGTGCCGTTAAGCCCTTATCAAACAAACCGTGGAGCTCCATCAACAAACCAACTAAACTAACCCGTTAATGATAAATGGATATAGGATAGTCCACTGACCCCATCGGTTATATGCTTGGATAGATATATTGAAAGAGCATTCATTATATTCTTAGTAGAAGTCTTTAAATTGTGCAATAACACGCATAGACAAATGACAAATCAACCTGGTAACAGATTCAGCCTTTGTACAGTTGTAAAGGTGATTAATATATGTATGAACAGGGCTACTCCTAAAATTATTTTAATGTAATTTTCATGTTTTTCCAAAATTTAGAACGTCTAAAGGTTCTCAGATTGCGTTCAATTGTTAAATCTGGGTGAAGGTTATAATAAGGTTTCCTGTTCGCTTTAGTCAACTTCTCTCATTAAATACATTAGAAGGACCGAAAAACAAAAAGTTAACAGAAGTAGTTTCTTATAGTCTGATATAGCTGTCCATTTCTGAGGTCACGAAATATCGCGCGTTTTATGCTAATCGGGTATCTAAGATTGAAAACGCTGTAACATGGCTAGTTGTTAACCAATTTTGATGGAACCTTTTGCGTGGTTTCTGTATATTAAGCTCATGATGTTGCTACCTCTAAGTTTGTGGTCGGTTTATGGTGATATTTAGGAATGTGCCGCATTACTTTTTTTTTTTTTAAATTATTATTATAACAGGAACTCTAAAAAAAGAAAATGGGAACGCGACTTTCAACATTAGTTTTTTTTTTTCCCCATGGGTATAGATTCGTCAAATGGTCCAAACTGTTTGGGTACTTCAACAAGCTTTGACGTTCCAAGTGCTTATTATGGTTTTAGATTTCAAACGGGCATTTTCTCAGACAAAGGTTTTTTTTCGGTAATAATGTATTAAACATTTTTGCGATTTTTTTTATTTAATTACATGAACTAAGACAGAGAGGGAGAGAGAGAGGGGTGGGTATCAGGGGCACGGTGATACAGAATAAGCTCGTTAAAAAAGTTTGACAACATTTACACATGCAAGTTTGTAGTAAATTATTGAAAACCTTTCTTTTAGACAACCCATATTTTTCAAAGAGTGACGATAAACCTATAAATGTACAAACGTAAACAAAACATTATATTTCCACATTCTGCGTTTTCATAGCTTTGTGTTTTGCATATGGTGTATTATATCTCTCTTTGACATGAATTTTGACTTGTATAATACAACTTTTCTTACTATGCGTTGTGACATAATTTTTTGGCCCTCGAAATGTCAATTTCGCGAGAGCTTCCGGCGGCTTCGCCCGTGGAACCCACCATGCGACCGTAAGTGGGTCCCAGGACCCCACGTCGACAAGTCGAGCGCTTTGCGCTCAAGTGACCCTCCCCCCACCCCCTCACCTCACCACCCCACCCCACCCCCTCACCCTCCACCCCCTCACCCCCCCTCATCATTACATACTTGTCGGTTCAATTAAATCCCCCCACCCCACCCCCTCACCCCTCTCCACCCCCACCCCCATTTGAAAATCCTGGCTACGCCACTGGCCACACCTCATCTAATCGTTTGACAATCAGACGATGAAAAGTTGGTCCTCTCAGAATAGTATCAAACTTGTTTTTGTGGTCCTTGACCAATTGGTGCCATTATTTCTACATCTGCATTGACCACTGACGAAAAAGCTCGTGGGAAACAATAAACGAAGCATAACCTAATCGACTTTTTCTAGTATAAGTACTGTTTGTTTTGGCCTTTTAGTTCACAAGAATCACGCGGCAGGTGATTGTGACAGGCAACAATTATAGCGCCTTTGTATCCTCATTAAAAAAACGGATTTTCTCCTCGCTTTCACGAGGTCTTTTGTTGTTAGGGTGTAATAGGGCCCTCGTGTTAACAAAGCGATACTAGGAACCCGCGCACATAATCGTGGTTTCGCTATCTTAGTGGAATAGAGAGAACACATTTTCGGTCGCTTACGTCATATTTTCAGCATGCACTGCAGTGAACTCAACGAAAGTCCTGTTAAGTCCTACATACATAATGCTCGTATTCTTAATTTTCCACAAAGCGTGTTTGTTTCCCGCACAATTTTGGATTTAAATGTTTTTTACGGAATGAATGCCGTCAAATAACACTAAATACTATGAATCAATTCTTTTAGAAAGGAATCAATAATTAGCTTTTGTGTGTTTTTTTGTTTTTGGGATTGTGCATTGGACCAATAATTCTGACATCCTTTTTGACGAACCTATTTGCATGAGTCCATATTTCATTTGGATACGATTGTTTACGGGGAATATCTTTTCGTGGTAGAGGAAGTTTTTGTTCAGGGAAACCAAAAATGATAAATACATACAAAATGGAGGGTAATTTGACAGTGGAGCTTGCCAGTCTTAAGAGGAACATTGACGTCATGAAAACAAATATGGACGATTTCTTCCTCCTTATTAAAGCGATAATCATTTTTCGTAAGTACAAAAAAAAAAAAAAAGAAGAGCTTTAAAGCAACTGACCGCCGTAAAGTAAGAGCATGGGCGGGGTTCGTCGGCTAAAAGTGGGACCCATTTAAAGTGGGGGTATATTTTCACTCCTATTTTTCTGGAGTCTCAAGAATAATCGAGCACGCACAATTGATAGACGTGATGGCTAGAAACCTCAGATTCGAATGCTCAAATTAATCATATTTTTTCTTACGAATTTCTCAGCGACACGAGTATCAAAATTTAAACCTGTACTTCAAAATCCCTTTGACTTAACAAAAGAGGCCCTCACATATTGACTCTATATACCCTCCACTCCTATGAGTGGGGAGGGGGATATATTTTTCTGAAGTCTCAAGAATAATCAAGCACGCACACTTGATAGACGTGATGGCTGGAAACCTTAAGATTCGAATGCTCAAATTAATCATATTTTTCTTACGAATTTCTCAGCGACACGAGTATCAAAATTTAAACCTGTACTTCAAAATCCCCTTGACTTAGCAAAAGAGGCCCTCACATTTTGACTCTATATACCCTTCACTCCTATGAGTGTGGGAGGGGGGGGGGGGTATATTTTTCTGAAGTTTCAAGAATAATCAAGCACGCACACTTGATAGACGTGATGGCTGGAAACCTTAAGATTCGAATGCTCAAATTAATCATATTTTTTCTTACAAATTTCTCAGCGACACGAGTATCAAAATTTAAACCTGTACTTCAAAATCCCGTTGACTTAGCAACAGACGCCCTCACATTTTGACTCCATATACCCTGCACTCCTATGCGTGGGGAGGAGGGGGAATATATTTTCTGAAGTCTCAAGAATAATCAAGCACGCACACTTAATAGACGTGATGGCTGGAAACCTTAAGATTCGAATGCTCAAATTAATCATATTTTTCTTACAAATTTCTCAGCGACACGAGTATCAAAATTTAAACCTGTACTTCAAAATCCCTTTGACTTAGCAAAAGACGCCCTCACATTTTGACTCTATATACCTTCCACTTCTATAAGTAAGGGAGGGGGTAGTATATTTTCTGGAGTCTCAAGAATAATCAAGCACGCACACTTGATAGACGTGATGGCTGGAAACCTTAAGATTCGAATGCTCAAATTAATCATATTTTTTCTTACAAATTTCTCAGCGACACGAGTATCAAAATTTAAACCTGTACTTCAAAATCCCTTTGACTTAGCAACAGACGCCCTCACATTTTGACTCCATATACCCTCCACTCCTATGCGTGGGGGAGGAGGGGGAATATATTTTTCTGAAGTCTCAAGAATAATCAAGCACGCACACTTAATAGACGTGATGGCTGGAAACCTTAAGATTCGAATGCTCAAATTAATCATATTTTTTCTTACAAATTTCTCAGCGACACGAGTATCAAAATTTAAACCTGTACTTCAAAATCCCTTTGACTTAGCAAAAGACGCCCTCACATTTTGACTCTATATACCTTCCACTTCTATAAGTAAGGGAGGGGGGGGGGTAGTATATTTTCTGGAGTCTCAAGAATAATCGAGCATGCACACTTGATAAACGTGATGGCTGGAAACCTTAAGATTCGAATGCTCAAATTAATCATATTTTTTCTTACGAATTTCTCAGCGACACGAGTATCAAAATTTAAACCTGTACTTCAAAATCCCCTTGATTTAGCAAAAGACGCCCTCACATTTTGACTCTATATACCTTCCACTTCTATGAGTGGGGATATTTTTCTGGAGTCCCAAGAATAATCGAGCACCCACACTTGATAGACGTAATGGCTGAAAACCTCAGATTCGAATGCTCAAATTAATCATATTTTCGAATTTCTCAGCGACACGAGTATCAAAATTTAAACCTGTACATCAAAATCTCCTTGACTCAGCAAAAGACGCCCTCACATTTTGACTATATACTTTCCACCCCTATGAGTGGAGGGGTGGAGGGGGAAGGGGGGTGGAGGGCGGTATATTTTTCTGGAGTCTCAAGAATAATCGATCACGCGCACGTGATGGACGTGATGGTTGGAAACCTCAGATTCGAATGCTCAAATTGATCATACTTTTTCTTACGAAATTCTCAGCGACACGAGTATCAAAATTTAAGCCTGTACTTGAAAATCCCCTTGAATTAGCAAGAGACGCCCTCACATTTTGACCGATCTGTTCAATAAGATAAAAGGGCTGGGAAATATCTAGGATTTTAGTCTACCAACTGTGGTGTAGCGGTTACCATACATGTCTACATACCACGAGGCCCTGGGTTCAAGCCTGGGTTGGGTAGACACGCCAGTGCACCACAACTGGGTTATCAAAGGCCGTGTACATTGACTTGGTTGTCGATGGTATGTCTGTCCGTACGTCGTACCTGTGTTCTCGTCCGGGTCGTATTAAGCGTTTCGTGATAGCATTGTTACTATCATAACCGAATACGCAGGCGACGACCCCGTCATTGTAATTGTGTGTTCACTCGTCGTCGTCGCCTAGGATTTTACTCATTAAATGATAGATTTGTCTGTTTTTGCGAAGTTTCTTGCCTATTAACTTAAATTTTAGTCCGAAAATTGTTAGGGTATTTGTAAAGTTATTATTGTTTTAATCTATTATCTATTTATTTATTTATTATAAGTATTTTTTTTATTTTTTTTTTTTGGAGGGGGGGGGGGTCGAAAAGGTATAAAATAACTTAATTACTCGCCTTTACGAGTGTCTTTTGTAAAAAATAACATATAACCCCAAATAACCTTGGATTTGGGGCAATTTTCCTTGTCGATCTCTCGCCCCAACCCCTGCGCCCAAGTTCACACCCTATCCCCCTTTTATTGTGTACATCTACCAGGCTGTAGTTATCCTCAGTAAAAATGTGCATAATTTGTTCTTTCTTTTTTATAGTTTGATGCCAAAAACCGCAAACCGGCAAATGATCATACCAGTTTATAAAGCGCTAAATAAAATACAATAGCAAAATTATATGAATGCTTAAAAGATTAAAATTTTCTTTCTGAGTAAAACATCATTGCTCGAAATTATTCAAAGAACAGGTCATTTCCGGCGTCTCTACGTATACAAGCTCATTCAAGTGAGAAAGAAAAAAAAATCGTACATGCGCAGACACGTTTGTTTTCTGCAATCTGATTGAACGAGATTTGTTTCACATTCAGAAAAGAAAGAAAAAAAACCCGCACCTCCCTGGTCCACCGCAATAGACAACGTGTTACATGATCCATCAGGTTATTCCACTTTTCATGCGAACTTGATGTCGGTTGTTAATTCTTGCTTCATATTGTTTAACCTTTGAAGAAAATATTGCATCTACCGCTTAATTTTTTTTCTTTGTATCTAAGAAGTGCATGAACAGAGTTCAGACTCTGTAATCGCCTCGTCACGGTGTGCTCTAAACTTGAGGAGCCTTCCTGTACTCCGCGGCAAAGGGACAGTACGGAAACATGCACCCTTTAAACAGATACACATTTTACATGCTCTTTACTTTGTGATCTGTCAACTGACGGGAAAAGTTAATTTTTTTGGAAACATTCAAGGATTCCATACAAATAATGGAGGGTAATTTAACGGTGGATGTTGCCAACTTACGGAGGAATGTCGACACCTTAGCGATAAATATGGACGAATTCTTTGTCCTTGTTAAAGCGATAATAATATTTCGTAAGTATAACAAAAGACGGCTTCAAATATTACACAAGCTCCCACAGTTTCAATTTTTTCTTCAATTTTGCGAAATTTGCTCGTTTTTAATCAAACTTTGCGACATTTATTACAATTAGCAACATAATCCCGCTTTTCGTTAGATTTTAGTTCCAAGTATTTGCAGCCAGCTGTTAACTTATTTGATGCCGAATATATAATATTCCAGTGGCGTAAATCCATTAAAAAAATCGGGGATGATTTTTAAGATTTGTCCGTTAACGGTGACACCGCGTGGGCCCACTTAAGGGCCCCTGGTGGGGTGCAGGAGCAAAGCTCTGGTAATTCAGGGGGCGATGCCCCGGAGCTCTCGCAAAATTGATATTTGAAGGGAAAAAAGTATTTCACAATGCATAGGAAGAAAATATATTATATAATTCAAAATTGATGTCAAAGAGAGCTATAATACACAATATGCAAGACACAAAATCATGAAGACGCATAATGTGGAAATATAATGTTTTATTGTTTACGTTTCTGTGCATGGATATAGGTCCATGGTCACTCTTTGAAAATGTGTGGATAGTCGAAAAGAAAAATGTTTCATAAGCTCCCAATATTTTGCTATGAACATGTGTAAAGTTTGTCAAACTTTTTAAAACAAAGCTGTTCTATCCTGCCCCATCTCTCGGTGTCTTAGTCCATGTATTCTATACCATATCGCACAAAGTGTTAAAATGTTATTGATATTAACTTATAAAGAACAGTTGGGAGGTCTTAATATAATTATGATTTTACCCATATGTTTTATGATGCTTAGTGAGCAACCTAACTTTCCAAAATGTTAGAAAATAAATAGGCCTATATCCGGTTTCTGGTATAGGCCTACACGTAAAAACGTGGCTCAGTAACAGAAAAATAAACCTGCTTAGGACATTTTACACCTGGCTGAATAAAAAGGCATATTGTTATCGCTATGTCTATCTCACTTGTAGGGTTGGGTTGTAACCTGGGGTGAGGGAGCAAGTCCTTTTTCCGAACCTGCTTCCTATGCTTCTAAACGTCAAGCGACAGACTTTCAAAATGTAATTCTTATCACTTAATTTTAAAGTACCTTCGGCCCGAAAAGTGTGTGAGTCGATGAGGGGCAGGAGGGGAGGGGGAGGGAGGGGATGGTAATATGGATCATCCACCTTTGTCAACAAGTGGGGGTATATATCGCCAATCCCCCTGGATTTACGCCCATGTAATAACCGAAATGGTAAATTTGTAAGTTGGGGCGTTCCTCTCATTGACTCGTCTCATGCTTATGGCCATAGGCATTGAAGGGATTTTTTCAGGGAGGGGGATCAAAGTTTCAATTATCAATTAGGGCTACCCCCCCCCCCCCTCTTCCCCACAAAAGACATATTCATAAGTATATACATTGTTTTGCTGGTAAAACTGAAGGAAGTTTGGAAGAATTTGCAACATTTCCTAAAATTTGAAGAAAATTTCGAAAATTGAAGAAATCTCCAAAGTTTTGTAAGAAAATTTTCCTAAATATAAAAATATTTTTCCGAAAATCGAAGAAAATTACCCGAAAAATGAGGAAAATAACCTATTTTCCGAGAGAAAACAACCCCGCACCTGACATGCCTAAGAGGATTTCTCCTTCCTTGGAAACTTATTGGACATTTTGGTCATTTTAAATTATTGGACATTTTCGTTAAATTATTGAAAATTTTGGTTAAATTATTGGGGTTTTTGCAAAAATTAAACATATATGTTAAGAGCATTGTCTACACTCGATTGTGCATATTAAGTAGGTTATTTGCATAACAATAGACTTGCGTACAAAATATTTAACCTGAGCTGTTAACTTGCTATTTGGCTCAGTGGTAAAGGGCATTGATACTGTTCAGTTGAGCATGATTGGGGATTGTGTGTGCATAATAATTAGCCTATTTGAATAGCAATGAACATAGTTGTATATGTGGTATCTCTTGAACTTAAGTGGGTATGATGATTTTACTTCAAGTGGTCCTCCCATGCCTTCTAAAAAAAATGAGATTATTACTCTTATAGGTTTTTCATATCCCTAAATTCAATAATCCGTCAATAAAGCCTGGAAATAAGTCTATTTCCATGATGAAAAGGGACTTAAAAATTGATCACTTATTGCATCACACACATACTAACCACGTACAAATAGCGTCTGAATGCGAAAGTTTTTTGGTCTGTTAAGATCTTAATTTGTCATCTTTAAGTTCAAGCTATGGTAAAAATGATTTGCAAATAAATGAAGAACAATCTCATAATGAAGGGATGTCATTCCTTTTGAATTCAAACAGCTTGCAGACAAGACAGAAGAATCAGGCTTTCAACCCTTACACGGGCCCTAACACGGTCCTACAAGCTACAGTACAGAGCTTGCGTAGTCGCCATGAAATTCTTCGCAAGTAATATTTTGTTCAACCCAATCAAATTGAAGTGTTTGCAACAACACCTACTTTTTTTACGTCTAATGGAAAAATAAAGTTTTATTTATCAATGTTAAAAGTCTTGTCGCTAAACATTTAATCAACAGGCCTACGTGAACTGAATAAGTTCATTCACGCAATCCGTTTGCGTTTTTGCACTTAAATTTAAAGTTTTTAAAGAAATTGTGAAAATTTTGTTAGTTTACTTTTTAACAGCTTGGCATATGGACACAATAATTCCAATTCAGTTCTATTTGATCATTTTTCCTTCTTTTGATCATATTCCACACAATATATCAAATAGATTATACAAATATTCAAGTAGCCTAGTTTTTTTTTTCTTCCTTTGTTTCTTTTGTTTAAATTTGTATTACTCGCGAAACAGTAAAAATTTCATGTTACAGACGATGCGGTCAAGCTACTGTTTAAATCGAACATTCCGTATGTAAGTAACGCGACCAGTATACAGTATGGTATACACGTTAGGGAAATAAATGTAAATATAAAGATAAATATATATGGTTCAAATATTGGCCAAATCTAGTGTGACTTTGTTCCTATCGAAATAAAATTTTAAGTTTTCGGAAAATTTTCTTTGATTATCAGACATTTTTTTCTTCGATTTTGAACTGCCATTTCTTCTGTTTTGGGGTAATTTTCGGGGAATTTTCTTCGGTTTTGTTTTCAGGCAATTTTCTTCGATTTTTGGGCATCTTTCTTGGGTTTTGGGGGAATTTTTTTTTCAATTTACAGGCAGTTTTCATCGGTTTTAAATTTCTTCGATTTTGGGGCAATTTTGTTTTCGGTTTTCGGGTACTTTTCTTCAATTTTCAGGCAATTGTTTTCAATTTTCGGGCAATTTTTAATTACCTTCATTTTTCGGGAATTTTCTTCGATTTTGGGTATTTCCGGCAATTTTCGGATCTTTTCTATTTCCGGGAATTATTTTTCATTTTTAGGAAATTTAGAATTTATTTGATTTTTTTAAAGTTTCACATATTTCTAATAATTCTTACAAAAATTTCCAAAAATGTAACGAAATTTTCCAATACTTTTAGCCTATCACAAGTCTGGGAATTAGGTGGCAATGTTAAGTCAATTCCTGCATTCCCTTTAAAAGTGTTTTCTAAACGAAAAAGCTGGTATGGAGCGTAAAACGAAAATAATCCCGTTGTTTACTCCTATATCAATAAACTCTGTTAAGCTAGTTTGCTGGTCAAGAGAGTGTTAAGGACCTGAAAGCTCAATTTTTTTACGATTGTATCATTTATCATTTTATCTAATTGGTAATGTTAAGTCAATTCCTGCATTCCCTATTGTGTGGCAGAAAATAATCCTTTATATCAATAAACTCTGTTAAGCTAGTTTGCTGGTCAAGAGAGTGTTAAGGACCTGAAAGCTCAATATTTACGATTGTATCATTTATCATTTTATCTAATTGGTAATGTTAAGTCAATTCCTGCATTCCCTATTGTGTGGCAGAAAATAATCCCTTATATCAATAAACTGTTAAGAGTTAGTTTGCTGGTCAAGAGAGTGTTTACCACATAACTAGACACTTATGTTGTAGCTGTGTGATACGTAAGTGTGTGCACTTGTAAATTGGGCATAATGATATGTTTACACACCTTCCAATTGGGGACACACCTGCAAGCTCAATATTTAAGATTTTATCATCTCCATGCCTGTGAGGTAGTTTCCTCTTAATTTCAGCCCGTTTTAAGGTTTGCCCCAATTTCCCAGTATTGCCCCAATTTCCCAGTATTGCCCCAATTTCCCAGTGTTTTATCATATGCTGGTGTGTATCCAAATATCTTGACTGCACCTACAGATCAAAAATTGATAAAATTACATGATAGAAAACGCATGACATCACAAATCAAAGTGCATAGCGCCATTGAAAATGTGGTGTTTTGGACGTATGATTTCACATCTTCCAAGTGGGGATATATACATGGGACTTGAATGTTCATCTTGGAACTGGAAATATTCATGTATCCCCACTTTTATAGGATGCAGTTTAAGTACATGTGTAAAAGCGTGTATCCCCACTTCCAATGTATGCTTCCATAGGCTTTCCTACCAAGAAGGAATGGCATCAACATGAAATCACTGTGGATATAGTATCTAGACATGTATTGTTTACAAATTCTGCCATCCTTTTTTGCCTAAGTCCTTTAATTCAGAAGTCTCCTTTTTCCTAGTTTCACACGTATGTCTCCAATTTCCACCATCTACATGTGTGTGTGTGTGTGTGTGTGTGTGTGTGACGCCCAGTTCGTAAAAACGATATCTCATGAACCATACACTGGATTTGTGTCATATGTGATACACAGATAGCCCATGGTCCGTAGATATGCCCTATTGTTTTCGATGATAATATCATGCATAGTAATGAGTAGGCGGGGCTTAATATAAAAATCTTGAACTGCTCTTATTTTAACAATTAACTTGTTTTGTTTCATATATTGCATAGTTATTGTGTTAGCTAATAGGCCCCTATATAAATGTTCATGATATAAAAAAGTTGAATTTCATTAATATGCATAGTGGGCGGGGCTTAATATTATTTTGCTGAAAAGAGCTTGTAAACACGATATCTCAGGCATGATACACTTGATTCATGTCATATGTGATAAACAGATAGCCCATGGTCTGTATATGTGCCCACTGTTTTCGGTGGTGATACCATGCATGTTAAAGAATTGGTGGGGCTTAGTGTACGAATCTTAAAATGCTCATATTTTAACAACTGTATGTCTGTTTTATTAACATTTGGTATAATAATGTTGTTAGCTGTTGTGTACATGTTCATGATATAAAACGTTGAATTTCATTAATATGCATTGTGGGTGTGGCTTAATATGATTTTGTTGAAACTATAACCTGGATTCACGTCATATGTGATACACAAATAGCTCATGTCTGTGGATATGCTTATTATTTTTGGTGGTGACGTCATGTATGTTAATGAGTGGGCGGCGTTTAATGATAACACATTTTTAAATGCTCATATTTTAACAATTTGTTTTGCTTCATATTTGGTATAATTACAATTATCTTGTTAGCTAGTTCTCGTCTTTTATATAAGATGGACTTGTTTGACCCTGAACTAATCCTTTAAAACCATTGGATATGTTAGGAAAGTAGCAAACATTATCTCGGAAAGGTTAAGAAGGATGTATGAGGAAAAATCATTCAAAAATATTTTTAAAAATTTTATAAAATAAATAATAAAAATCAAATATCTTTCAAATAACTAGCAATTGTGCACGAATGTGAGGACCAGGGCTCCAACCTTCCATAGTAGACTTACTATGCCATTCATTTATACACATATAACTAAACAAGAGTTTTAAACTGTTAAAGAGGCGATATCGTCATATGTGCACAATATTTAGAAATCCTTTGAATTTTTTTGATTGGTTGAAATTTTGCTGCGCGATTCGTAGTCTCGTATTGCAAGGTATATAGTTATTTAAAACGCCTTAAAGGTCACCACACGAGATAGCCCAGACTGTCAGATGAATGCGGCGATCGCAAGCATCGTTTTTTTTAATTTTGTCGTGAGTTCGAGCCCCGGTAGAATCGTTTATCTTCTCTTTTTTTTCTTAGTAATTTTTATATAGTGACTATCATTGTAGTATTATAATACTAAAATTTCACTTTCGCTTTCTGACAAAAAAGCATTGAAAAACACAAATACGTTTCTCGTTACAGTAACATAATGCGCTGTGTATGTAATTCTGCACACACACAACGTACATGCTAGTGTCTGGCTGTACTGTGTGGTACAAACAGACAGAGAATCGGATCTTGCCTCCACAACCAGAAGTGACGTCAAAATATAGTATCCCTTATTTTTACCGTATTTTACTGAGACGAGCCTCCCTCTTTAAACTTGAATTATCTCTAAAACGGAATAAAATATTGTGAAATATTATCTTCACCATTTTGTTTCTAATGACGGTCTTTTTTCATATTAGAAAAACTCGCTTGATCACTGTACGAATCCTTTAATTTTTGTATCGGCTTTTTACCTCATTCGTACATCTTTTGCATGTTTATACTTATGCCTACTTTTATCGTTGTTCTATCTATCTATTTTATACATACGTTACGTTTTAGGTTACGACTTTCACGATACAAATCAATGATAATGTTGCTTCTTATCTCATTCGCAGTTATGCAGCCCGGTTTTGCCTTCTTGGAAGCTGGGTCAGTGCGGGCCAAGAATACAACCAACATCTTACTCAAAAACTTGCTGGATGTTTGTAAGTATTACATTCCAAGCTTGGTCCAGAGAGGGGCAGGGTGGGTGTTACTGACCAACAGGGACATCAGGGGCACTTTGGGGGCAGGTTTGATTTGAGGAACTTGAAAAGTAGATAAGGAAATATTACAAGTATTTCCCGTTCATTTTTGTTATATTGAGGAAGTGTAATCAGCATGAAAAGAAAGCATAATAGTGAAGTAGTTCTCAGAGGTATACGGAGAGGCGCGAGGGCTGCCCCTCTGAAGCATCAGGGCTGCCCCTCTGAAGCATCAGGGCTGCCCCTCTGAAGCATCAGGGCTGCCCCTCTGAAGCATCAGGGCTGCCCCTCTGAAGCATCAGGGCTGCCCTCTGAAGCATCAGGGCTGCCCCTCTGAAGCATCAGGGCTGCCCCTCTGAAGCATCAGGGCTGCCCCTCTGAAGCATCAGGGCTGCCCCTCTGAAGCATCAGGGCTGCCCCTCTGAAGCATCAGGGCTGCCCCTCTGAAGCATCAGGGCTGCCCCTCTGAAGCATCAGGGCTGCCCCTCTGAAGCATCAGGGCTGCCCCTCTGAAGCATCAGGGCTGCCCCTCTGAAACATCAAAGCTTGGGAACTGAAAAAGGAATATTCCCTTGAATTTTCATTTGCATATATATGATAGAGGAATATTAAACTGTTAAAGGAACAAATTGGTGAAAAACCATGCAACTTATTCCATTTAGAGGAGTTATTGCATAGCAAAGATTTCACAAGTGTGTTGAAAAGTGACCTCACAGTGTACAGTGTGACGTCATACCTGCAGATTCAGGGTAATTTTTATGTATTTTTTGATAATTAATTGCCTCTCTCTAAAGTTCAACATGTGAAACCTTAAAAGTGTAATAACTTCTAAACGGAATAAAATAGCATCATGGTTTTACACCAATTTGTTCTTTATTAGTCGTCTATCATATGTAAGAAAATTCACATTCCTGTGCACAGGGATGTAGGAAGATTTCGAAAAGTGGGAAACGGGGCACAACCTCTTGGGGGGAACTTCCCAAGTCATATGCATATGTTTCTCACTCCCCTGTCTGTAGAAAATAAAGTAAAGTAAAAGGGGCACTTCATTTTAAGAAAGGGGCACTTTATTTTAAGAAAGGGGCACTTCATTTTAAGAAAGGGGCACTTTTCGCATAGGGGCATATTTCCCCGTACATGGACTGATCAAAGTCGCCAGTTTCGTACTATTTGGTCAGTAATCAAAGGTCACTTTATTTTATAGGGCACTTCCATTTTAAAAGGGGCAATTTTGTAATAATTTTCCTAAAAACTGTGCTCACATTCTACCAGTTCTTAATGCACCTTTGGCAGTAATAGAGGGGCACTCTACATTTTCAAAAGGGGCCACTTTTTAATTTTTGGAAAAGAGGGGGTGCAGATTCTCCCCCCCCCCCCCCCCCTCCCCTCTCGTTCCTACACCTATGCCTATCTTATATCTCTCGGATGAAGGTACTTTCAACATGGGGTCACCAGAGGTATTTTGCCCTTTTTAAATTGGAGTGAAGAGGTGTTAAACACCCTCACCTAATCACTCAAATTTTGGCAAAATTCCTCATGAAACTTTTGCTGTAACAGATCTTGTCAAGTTTGGATAAACCTATCCTTTATCTACCATTCCTGAAATTTTAAACTTCTCAGCTTCCTGTCCCATTTCCTCTCGAAAACATTTTTATGAGGCTTTTC
Source organism: Chiridota heheva (assembly GCA_020152595.1). Classification (NCBI taxonomy): domain Eukaryota; kingdom Metazoa; phylum Echinodermata; class Holothuroidea; order Apodida; family Chiridotidae; genus Chiridota; species Chiridota heheva. The sequence continues at coordinate 49,078 of JAIGNY010002648.1, read as the reverse complement.
TCTGGCATTCTCATTTTGGGCTGGCGCAGTAATACCTAATTAGTTCTGTGCTACCTGGTAATTATCGGCAATTACTCAAAGACATGATAATTGTCAGAACCCTTTCAAAATGAAAAACAAGTGTCAGTTTGTGTTCATTAGATTTGGCTTGTTTTGAAATGTATGATTTTATTGACAATAAAAAAAATAGTTTTTATAGAAAATGAAGTCTGATAACAATTTTTATTTCATATACAGAATTAAAATCTAAACAAACTACCAAAAACAGCAAGTCAAAATCTTATACCAAAGAGCTTCCACATATCTATAGTTATTCATGTTTGAAGTCAACGGCTGCCAGTTTGTTCAATTCTGTATTTAAATCTTGTGCATGATGACATTTCCTCAACAAGAACAAAATGTTCATAAATGTATTTCTTTATCATTTTATTTGAAAAAAATCTTGAAGTCCAAAATGATGTGACACACAGTTTTAACAGCATGTTTTGATAATTTCATGTGTACACACAAATGTCCTTGACCCTTACAATAAGAAAACAATTTTTTATACTAAGCTAAAAAACTTGAGATTATACAGTAATTACAAAGCATTTCAACATGCTGGGTTGATGACATTATTTTCTGCATGGTTTTTTTAAAATCAAATGGCAACTTCCATAGTAGTAGCATAATAGTTTTTAATAATTACACACAAAAAATGTGTTAGACTGCTTTCGGGAGGTATGAAACTTGAAACTCAGAAAATTAATTATTTTTAATTAAATCATATGAAATGCGGATTATGTCAGATTTTATGTCCCCTTTAATGAAGCGCATTTTAATATCCTCCGATTGTTTCTGATATTACAATCAATACCACCTAATGCCACGCTTGGATGCTCTTTGTGTCAGCTGCAAAATGAAACATTCAAATTCTTAAATATTTTTGCCATTCATAACCAAAACCATGACCAGCTAACTGGTTGATAGGGAGACACCATTAAACTTGGTAACCCTCATAGTAAAAACGGTCCACTAGGGAATTTGGGCCCCGGCCCTTCTTTTCTACGAAATTTAGAGACAACAACTTGTCCACTTTTTGCAAGAAAAAGCCATTCTTCTTTCTACAGTAAATCTCACTGCCGTTTTGCGTAAAGCACGCTTTTTTTCTTTAGTGTATCCGGCTGGGTACTGCCCAGATTGAAGAAAAGATTATATTTCTTGTTTCACCGAAGAGCTTACTGGAAGCCATTTTCTGTTCGTGGGCAAATTCTACAAGTTACAACGGCTCTGTATTCTGTACATAAATATTACGAATTTCGGTTTTAGCTTATTACTTCAGCACACAAAATTAATTGAAGGAACCGTACAGACAAACCAGTAATTTACCTAGTAAAATCAGTCCCGAGGGGACCAAATTCACTAGACATTACTTAGGAAATAAGGACCGGGGGCCCAAATTTACGGGAGGGAGGGGAGGGGGGGGGGGATTTATTATCACACCGGTTCTTAGATGAAATCCGGCCATGGTGAGATTACAAAAAATAAATCATTGACAAAATGGAATTATGGAAATGGAGCATATCTTAGCCCTAGGTGAATTATACAATTAGTTAAGTGTGTAAAGACCCTATAGGAGATTACATAGCACTTGGAGTGGTGTATAACTATGATTTTTAATGATATAAGTAATAACTGCAAGAATTGTTGTTTTAATGATTGATTGCTTGAAATGTTCGTATGTCTTTGATAGAACACATTATATACTCCCTTTGAAGTTTAAACTACAACTGAAAAGCCACATTTAAAATAGCTATGTTGTGAACAAAGCAAATTAGTGGGTTGTAAAGAAACTATTTGCAACTTAATTATTCATAATTTGGTCAAAACATTTTGTAATGCAAGATTAGAATCAAAAACCACCATTCTAGAAATGATATATTTATCATAATTACTTCAGTGTGTGATAACCAAGGATACGTGTAGGTTACGTGCATAGCAGGATACGTGTAGGCTATGTGCATAGAAGGGTACGCGTAGGCTATGTGCATAGAAGGATACATGTAGGTTATGTGCATAGAGTGATACATGTAGGTTATGTGCATAGGATACATGTAGGTTATATGCATAGAAGGATATATGTAGGTTATGTGCATAGGATACATGTAGGTTATGTGCATAGAAGGGTACATGTAGGTTATGTGCATAGAAGTTATTATGAGATTTAAGATAAAAGTCTGAAAGTTGGGCCTATTTAACCTTCAATACAATACATTGACGAATCTCATATCCAATTTGTATGTACAAAAATAATGTTGCAATATAAGTTCAGATATTCATGAATAAAACAGCTTTACCAGGGAGTTGCCATTTAGAAAAAAAATGGCAACTTCCTGGTTATACACAGATACAGATAATGAAGAAAAGACAAAAGTCGACCAAAAGAGGTAAAATTAAGAGGCAAAGAACAATGATCAAATGTCTACATGATTAAATTTAACTACACAAAAATCTGATTAAAGGATAAGTTCAGTGGTCATAATGTCAATCTTATATGAAGGAATAATTTCAGTGGTCAAACATGTCAATCTTATATGAAAGAGAACTTCAAAAGAAACAAAGTGGTAAAGAAAGCATTCAAAAATCTTATTCCATTAAGGAGATATCTAAGTTTAAAGTTAGGTATCATTTGTGTAGAAACGACTGAAATCAAGACTAGTTGTGATGTCATAACCTCAGATTCCTCAAAATCTTAATGTATTCTATCATATTTTGTCCTGCGATTTTGTGGCTTAAAAACCATATTTCAAAAAGTAGTAAAACTGAATCTAAGAAGAGTATTTATAATATACCACCAGAAGAAAATTTAAGGGAAAATTATTTAAATAGTAAAAAAATTAAATAAACTTTTTTTTAAATACACACAGATTTTGAGGAATCTAAGGCTGTGACATCACAACTAGTCTGATTTCAGCCTTTTCTACAGAAATGATACCACACTTTAGACTTGAATATCTCCTTAACGGAATACGATTTTGCAATGCTTTCTTCGCCATTTTGTTTCTTTTGAAGTCCTCTTTCATATAAGATGGACATGCTTGACCAATGAACTAATCCTTTAAAGTGATTAAGGCTGCTAAATGCTCACTTTAAACTGTTTGTTGTTTATACTAGTATACTACAGCTTCATGAGTAAAACCATCTTTTCGTTACATAAGCTGTATCATTTTGGTTTATTGGTGAGCATGCGAAGCATAATGGGAACCTATGTAACGGCGATTTCGTCCGTTCGGCCGTCCACAGGCTTTAAGATTTCCTCAGAAAATGTTCAAGTTTCTTCAGAGTTCCTCAGAAAAACTTAGAAGTTTCTTCAAATATCCTTATGGAAGGTTAGAACTTCTTTACTAAATGTTAGTTTTTCAGAGACACTTAAGACATAATAAAGCCTAGTTTCCTTAAAAAGTCTATACAATATTTGATGTTTCCTTCGAAGATAATTGTAAAATGATATAATTTTCTAAGATTCTTCAGAGATCCTTCAAACGTCTCTCTCTTAGCACTGGAGATTTAAAATCCTTAGAATTGGGCACCGACGGTTGTATCAGGCATGATTATTAAACCCCGCCTTTATTATTATGGTCATTTGCTACAGTAAAGTTGCTACAGTATATGACCTGACCAGACCTTTTTTATTTTGTATGCCCAGTCAGGGAGTGTGACAGGATGTGACTTTATATGGACATATGGAGGGATGCCATGTGGGACATGGATGGGGGCCATAAGGGACATATGATAGAATATATACCATGTGGTATACACTAAGGGCTATATCAGGCATAATTATGTAAACTCCGCCTTTTTTTCTCTTATTCAACAACTTATTTGCATATAAGTTATTATATAAACTGACACTTTCTTACATAGTATGCTTAATCAGGGACTATGATAGCTTGGATGAGACTTATGAAACCTATGGGATGTCATGTGGGATATGGAATGGGATGTCATGTGGGACATGAGGTGGGATGCCATGTGGGTCATGGGATGGGATGCCATGTGGAACAGGGTGGAATGCCATGTATGATATATGGTGGAATGTCATGCGGGACATATAGTGGAATGCCATGGGATGGGATGTCATATGAGACATGGGATGATATGGGATTCATGTAAGACATGGGGTGTCATGTGGGACATGGGGTGGGATGCCACGAGTAGCACAGTGTGACATAGGTTGAAATGCCATGTGTGATATAGGTTAGGAGGCCATGGGATGTGATGCCATGTTGGAAATAAAGTAGGATGTTATTGGGACATTGGGAAGGACGCCATGTGGAAGATGATTGGATCCAATGTGGGACATAAGGTAGGATGCCATGTGGGACATCATGTGGGAAGCCACTGATGCGGGACATAAGGTGGGATGCCATGGGGGACATAGTGAGAGATGCCATGGGGGACATAGGGAGAGATGCCATGGGGGACATAGGGAGAGATACCATGGGGGACACAGGAAGGGATGCCATGTGGGACATAGGGAGGGATGCCATGTGAGACATAGGGAGGATGTCATGTGGTACGTATTGTTGCAATAATGTGGGACATACATGTAAGATGGGATCCATGTGGGACATAGGGTGGGATGCCATGTGGGTCATAGGGTGGGATGCTATGTGGGAAATATGGTGGAATTCCATGGGGGATATATGGTGGAATGCCATATGAGACATTGTATGGTGGAATGCCATGTAGAAGATATGGTGGAATGCCATGTGGGTCATGGGGTGGGATGTCTTTGGGACATGGGATGGGATCCATGTGGGACATGGTATGGGATCCATGTGGGACATAGGGTGGGATTCATGTGGGTCATAAGATGGGATTCCATGTGGGGCATATGGTGGAATGCCACGTGGGACAAGGGATGGGGTGAGATGTCATGGGGACATGGGGTCGATTATTCGAAGAATAAAAGAGTTATTCCACAACCCCCTGCGTCGGCTTCGGGTAAAGATTGGGTTAAAGTTTTCATAACTTAAGTTATAAATGGTGTACATTCATGTGACTTGGCTCAGGGGTAGACGACATGGGTACTGATCAAATTAGCATAATTCGAGGGTTGTGTGTGCATACTGATTAGCTTATTTGCATAAAAATGAACATATTTGTCAGGTTAAAGTTTTGATTAAAGTGTTTGCTTAAAATTTTCATAACTTAGGTTATGAATGGTTTACATTCCTGTAACTTATATTTGCATAACAATGAAAATACTTGTATCTATGATATCTCTTAAAGTGGATGTGGGGATTTTGTTGGCACAAATGATCATATGTGTGAAGAGCATTGTCTACACACAATGTTGAGGTGAAGTGTGCATATTAATTAGGTTATTTGCATAACAATAGACTTTCGAACAAAATGTTTAAAATTCATGAGCGCATAACTTAAGTTATGAATGATGTACATTCATGTAACTTGGCACAGGGGTAGAGGACATGGGTCCTGTTCAAATAAGGATGATTGGGGGTTGTGTGTGCATATGATTAGCTGATTTGCAATAACAATGAAAATATTTGTATCTATGATATCTCTTAAATTAATGTGGGAGTGGGGATTTTCTTACACAAATGATGATATATGTGAAGACCATGGCCTACACTTAATGGTGAGGTGTAATGTGCATATTAATTAGGTTATTTGCATACCAATAGATTTTCGCATAAAATATTTAACCTTAGATAATATCTTGGTACTTATTACAGAGGTAGAGGACATGGATACTCTTCAAATGAGCATGATTTCGGGTTGTGTGTGCATACATATTACCTTATTTGCATAACAATGAAAATATTTGTATATATGATATCTCTTAAATTAAAGTGGGAGTGGGGATTTTGTTTAAAACAAATGATCATATATGTGAAGAGCATTGTCTACACCCAATGGGGAGGTGTAGTGTGCATATTAAGTAGGGTAATTGCATAACAATAGACTTGCGTACAACATATTTAACCTTTAGATAATAACTTGCTATTTGGTTCAGTGGTAGAGGGCATTGGTACTGTTCAGTTGAGCATGATTGGGGTTTTGTGTGCATGATAACTAGCCTATTTGCATAGCAATGAAAATATTTGTACATGCGGTATCTCTTGAATTGAAGTGATTTTGCTTAAACAAATGATCATACAGTATATGTGAAGAGCATTTCTCTCACTTAATGGTAAGGTTTAGTGTGCATTTATGGCAATATGTTTGACCTGAGATCAAAAATATATGGCTTATGACTCACTAACTTAATATTTCTAGTTCTGTTCATGCTGTTTGACTTTGCTTGACACACGTATTTTCGTAAATTGGAAGTTGTATTACAATCCAGGATGTAGTTCTGGGAATATGTAGGAGCTGGGGGAGGGTACAGGTTGGAAAGAGGGTTGAATGGCATTCTTTCATTGACATTGGCAAGTCAGGGCCTCTCTTTTTTTTTGTTATTCAATTGATAGAACTAAAAGAGGTGTTGTAGTTATGAAGACTGTTAGGTTTTATATGTTTTCGGAGTTACTAGGTGAGGTAACCTTGAGCTTCTTTGTCTCAAAATATCTTGGAAAACTCCAAAGATATTTTGAAGCTTGTAGTGCAAATGATCATGTAAGTGCATTAGTTCTTTTACAGGTCAAGTAAATTGAAATCATCTGCCCCTGCTACCCTATTTCTGTATATACTTCCCTATAAGCCCATTCTCTATAGTCGAGCATACAGTCCTTACAACAGTTCTAGTTTATAACTGACCGGGTCCATCTGTGGTGTAGCGGTTATCATACCTGTCTGCAGACCACGAGACCCCGGGTTTAAGCCTGGGTTGGGTAGAAACGCCAGTGCACCACAACTGGTTATCAAAGGCCGTGGATATTGACTTGGTTGTCGATGTTATGTCTGTCCGTACGTCGTACCTGTGTCCTTGTCCAGGTCGTATTAAGCGTTTCGTGATAGCATTGTTACTATCATAACCGAATACGCAGGCAACAACCCCGTCATTGTAATTGTGTGTTCACTCGTCGTCGTCGTGATATGCGTGTCAATTTGCATGGGCACGCGAACCATGACGGTATTTACCGTTAAGTTTATTATAGCAGTTGCTCAAACCTTTCAGAATAATAATTAAAATATTATGTTGAACTCCTATCTTTCTTTTTTTGACAGCTTTTATTCATTTGTAGACAGATATTACTTTAATCTAAGCTATTATCACATTTATAGAATAATTCGGCTGGATTTCTTTGCAAATCCGGCCTCACTATACGACTAGACCAGATACCCGTTGCATCCCTATACTGGCGGACAAACAAGGTCAGGTCATTCCTAATATATCAAAGCTTATATTTTGAATCAGATTGCCATAGACAATCATTCAATCACTGTCAGTGACCTTTTGTTACGTATTGTTTGATCCTTGCCATTTGTCTTGTACAGTCGTCCTTGCCACTGTGACCCGAAAGCGTCTTTTTTTTTTCTTTCTGCAGCCCAATCATATACAAGAATGATAATGACGTAGTTAAATATGAATATTCATATACAAGATTAGTCCTATAACATAGGACTGTATACTATAGCCTGTATAGTATGTAATGCATGCATGGAGTACTCACTACGACTACGCACTCCGTCCAAAAAGAAAAATAGGGACTTGGAGAAAAATTTCAAAAAGGATAAAACTCACCTACAACTTAACCAAAAGTCTATTTGGGCATGAAGTCGTACTAGGCATACCTACAACTAGTGCGAATTATCTCACGCATATACAGCAGCTTGAAGATCTACGTATACAACGTGAGAACTATCGCTATACAACTTTGATTTTTTCAAGTGATTATTCGCAGGGCAGCCCTGCGAATATCCACACAGTATCTCAAGCCAGCACTGCAAATAACCTTGATTTTTACACACTAACCAAAAACCCCATACCTACAACACGTGTCAAGGGAAAGTGTTAATGCAAAGGAAAGTCGCTTAACTACTACTCTAAAAATTATGTCTTAATTTTCATACAAGGAGCGAGTGTTAGAACTTTTCTCAGACACCACTTACCGAGAAATTGTTAACTACTTCTTCGATATTCAAAGGAGGATTCGCTTCGTAGCACATTTTAAATTGTGCCATATCTGTAGTGTCAGGTTTTTTCCATTGTTTTCTGGCAAAGTAATGTTATTCACTTGCGGTCATGGAATTACTAAGTCTTAAATTATTTTGTCAGACGATATGTCATAAGTTGTATATGAATATTCATATTTAATTACGTCATCGTCATTCTTGTATATGATAGGTTGAAAAATTGGTAATGGCAATTCTGGTCTGCAAAAAATGGCTCGGCCCATATCATTTCCGACTGTTATTATTCTGTAGACTGCAGACTAGGAATTTGCAGCCTACGACGTTGTTTAAAGGAGCACTCGACGGAAAAGTGAGGGCGTATTTTATTGGAGTCTCGAAAATAATCCAGTGGGTGAGAGAGAGAGTTGAACACACAATTACAATGACGGGGTCGTCGCCTGCGTATTCGGGTGTCTTGTAGAGGCTATATGTATACGAACAATCAAACAGCCTCTTTGGATTTGAATATTCATGGGCTGCACTGCCGATCATGCGCACAGGCCGAGGTGTTTAGCAAAGTTTATTTCGTTTGTATTTCTTCTTGTAAACGTGGTCACCTAATAAACTTTGCTTGAAGTTGGCGTCTTTTCATGGTTAGAAAGCATTTCAATGGTCATGTGGTAATAATTCAGCGACGATTTCTTACGTCGAGTCTTATAGTGTCGTTAGGCAAGTGTAACATTAGGACATGATATTTTGAATAAGGGTTAATCCTTACATCTCACTCTTGTTATTACCGACTGAGAAAAAAATATTGGAGGCACTTTTTTGAAGACTCTTGAAAAGGTCTTAAATATGACCTTTCAAAATCAAATTATCTATAAGCTGCTAGGTGCATGCAAACACAATATTGTTTGCATTGCTTAAAATTGCTTTAAAATGATTCATACAAGTATATTAACTTGTTTGCTGAGAATGAGTTTGAGAGACATTTATCGGTTAGGTAACTTAGGTTGCCAAGAATGTTCACAAAAACTATACCGAGTACTATTACGTCAATCTTTTGTTAGTCAGTTATGTCAATGAATTTGATTGACAGTTTGCAGACAGTCTGCAAAAAAAAAAAAAACCGTTGTTTGTCTTGCATTCTTATCTAACATTAGTTTCATTTTGGCGATGGAAAATCTTGAAACTGGGGCACAGGATGTGAGGCGGCACTTTCGATTTGTCGTATTTCGCATGCAGCACTGCTAGCTTTATAGGTCAACTCTCGGGGTCGGGGGAAGGCGTGTGGGGGGAGGCGTGCAGATGTGGGTAGGGTCTAACATTGTAACAAAACTTCAAAATAATTGGAGGCCAAGGGTCAAATAAGCGTTTTTTATGCAAAATTTTGCGGTATTTTAAGCTTAAAAAGTGCAAGACCTATAGCAACCCTATGGTGTACCAGGATACCTTGATACACGAAATTGTGTCCCGTCGATTCTGAGGTCAAAAGGTCACAGAACTATCGACATTTTTACACCATTTTACCCTATAGTTATGGAATAATAAGTGTAACGTGAGCATGGTGTCATACAGTAGGGCGTGATAAATGTTTAAAAAATTCAGAACTTATTTTAGTGATTAGGGTCAGAGATCACATATGTGAATCATAGGGGGTAATTATGTACTATTTTGTACATTTTTGCGCCATTTTTAACTCCAAAAGTACAAGACCCCTATACCAGCCTCAAGTTGTACCATGATACCTTTGTACATGAATTTGTGTCCCCGGCTCTGGAGTCAAAAGGTCAAAGGTCTGTTTGTACTCCCATGGGCGGTACAATCCATCAACATGCCTAAAGAAAGATGGCCAAGCCTGTCCCAACATCTGCTTGTACTCGAACTCGCATGGGCAGTGCAGTCCATCAAAAGTCACAGAGCTATAGCTGTATAGTGACCCTGATAGCTATTCCCCCAATATGCTGTACGCCTAAGGTGATGAGATCAAAACTCCGTGGATTGCTTTCTTGTTTGTTTGTTTGTTTGTTTGTTTCTCATTAAGATGTCTCAAGAACTGATGGTTGGTTTGGATTAAATTTAGTGTGTGGTTTTGTTATTGCTTAACAAAGAAGTGATTACAATTTGAGACATATTGGAACAGAGGAAGGGAAAGTTGCAAATGGAGAATGGGGACATGTTTTTGCCTCTGTTTGTTTGTCTGTCATCAAGATATCTCCAGAACTGATTATTGGATTTGGATTCAATTTGGTGTGTGGTTTTGTTACTGCTAATGGAAGAAGTGATTTGAGACATATTAGAAAAGGGAAAGGGTGCAAATGGAGGGATGGGGACATTTTAAGTTTAAGGTGAGTTTGTCTGTCATCAAGATCATCTCCAGAACGGATGATTGGATTTTGATTCAGTTTGGTGTGTGGTTTTTTTACTGCTTAATGGACAATTAAAACAGGGGAAGGGCAGAAATTGAGAGGTGGGGATGTTATAATCTTAATCTTAGTAGAAATTTTCATAGCGTCGCTACTTTCAAAATAATATTAATCAGCAGCGCTGTAACATACATATATACATAGAAAATTACACATTCACGCACAATTACAAATATACGAACAAAGATGAAATTAAGAATTTAAAGTAAATAAATGAGTTTTCAAACCTTTTTTAAATGAACTTGCTTGTGTTTCTGAGACTTAATGGAAGCGAATTTCAGAGAAATGGGAAGAATGACCGGGGTCCTATTGTTCAAGTTGACTTGGTGCGAGGTCCGGTGGTATTTTATATTTGTTTTGGTGTGAAGATCTCACATTTCTAGAGGGGTTGTCTGAATCAAAGGGTCATTCTTATAAAATGGCGCCAAACCAACTCTAGCTTTGAAGGGAGGTAGAATGATTTTGAGTTAATTCTATGTTCAACCTTGAGCCAGTGCAAATTTTTAAGAATGGGTGTTATGTGCTGAGATCCTTTGGTATTTGATTAACTTACATCTGATTAATCAGCGACAAAATAATTGGCACCTTTTTACCTCCCCCGCTTTAATGTTGGCATCTATGTTCAACCTTGAGCCAGTGCAAATTTTTAAGAATGGGTGTTATGTGCTGAGATCCTTTGGTATTTGATTAACTTACATCTGATTAATCAGCGACAAAATAATTGGCACCTTTTTACCTCCCCCGCTTTAATGTTGGCATGGTTACCACTTTAAAAATGAAGAAGCTAAGAACTAATATATTCAAAACTTTTTACCAACATTGAAGAGGGATAGTAAGGGGAAGAAAAATGAGTTTGTCGGTGATTGTCTGGTTTTCAGATAGTAAAAATTACACTAATTACTTATTTATAATTGATTTTCTTTGCATTATATAATAATAATAATACATTTATATAGCGTCCTTACTATACAAGCATATTCAAAAACGCTTTACAAAGAATAACATGTATACAATACATACTTAATTACTCAAATAAACCATAAACAAATGTGTTTTGATTGATTTCAGAAACACGTGAAGACAATTGATTTTTCTTATTTGAAGTGGGAGATCATTCCACCAAAGTGGGTCGCTTCTGCAGAATGCCCTACCCCCCAGAGTGATACATGAAATATTGGGTACATTAAGCCAGACTGCGGATCTGTTTCTTAGATCATAAGTGGTGTTTGATGAAATTATTAAGTTTTGAAGATATTTTGGGGCCATTTTATGGATACATTTAAAAACAAGAACAAGTATTTTATATCTTATACGCATTTCAACCAGTAACCAATGTGAATATAACAAAGGAGTAATATGGCAATACAATGATTTGTTTGATTTAGTTACAACACGTGCTGCAAAATTCTGTATTTTTTGGACATTTTGATTTAAGCAATGTGGCATATAAGCCAAGAAAGAGTTGCAGTAGTCAATGTGTGAATGAACCAATGAATGAATTAGGGTCTCTGTTGCACTGTTTGTCAACATATTTCTTATTTTATTAATGTTGTGCAAATTCACAAATGCAGACCTGCATTTTTTCATAACGTGCTGCTTTAAGTTTAAGTTGCTATTATTATGAGGATACATATTATAATTTGTAGAATATATCAATGGTAATCAAATGGAGGTTTGAAATATGTATGTAGTTTATGTTTGGATATATAATTAACATATTAGATCCCTTGAAAGGACAGTGACCTCTTTAGATGGCGCAATCAACGGTGCACAGCTAAAATATACATTACAGTACTCGCCCCTTGAACAGAACTCCATCCTGATTTTCTGTGCCTGTGGCATTTCAGTAACCGCATGTGGCAGTTTGCAATTTCCAGTTTATTTCCACTTCGCGTTTTAACAAAATTTATCATAACCCATTATAACTATATTGTCCTTTGATAAAACAAAACTTTTAAGGAAAAATCAAATTCCTCGAAAAATATAGAAGTTTGACATTGTTTGTGTTCGTGGCCGGGGTCTGTCTATGCACCACTGCAATATCTTTACATTTTAAGAAACGCTGCTACTTGAAACAAATCAAAGTTAAGTTTTCTGTACAACTTGTAAGTTTCACATTAGACTTATAGAGTATGGCAACACCACCCCTCTTTTATCCAATCTGGGGTGTTCGTCTAATTTGTAGTTGATTGGTGTTAAATCATCTTTTGTGTGACCTGTATCTCCGTTGAACCATGTCTCCGTGATGGCACAAATATCTACATTTGTTCCAAAAGTTGATCATACTTTGGTACATCGTGGATTGACACATCCAATTCTAAAAGATTGATGGAGATTAGCACTATTGTTTTGTGGTTATTTCCAGTAAGATATATGATTATTAATACGTTTGGCTATGCCGTGTGAGTTACGCTTTCCTCCAGAAAAGGTACTTTTAGGTAGTTTCAGCATGTGTTGTTGATGGTGTAGATGTTACGTCACACGTGTGACCATGGAGCTATAGCCCAGTTCGCCGAGAGCGATCATTGAAAATTTCAAGGTTTTAGGATGAGGTCTGTCAAGACTTAAAAAGGCGATATCGTCATATGTGCACAATATTTAGAATTCCTTTCAAATTTGTTGATTGGTTGAAATTTTGCTGCGCGATTCGTTGTCTCGTATTGCAAGGTATATAGTTATTTAAAACGCAATTGTAAAGTCAGTTTATAAGATGGCACAGATTCTTGCGGTGAACAGAGTTAACTTTTTTTTAAATCAAGTCGTGAGTTCGAGCCCCGGTAGAATTGTTTATTTTGACTTTTGCTTTCATCTTCTTCTTTTTTTTTCTCAGTAATTTTCATTTGATCACTATCATTGTAGTATTATAATACTAAAATTTCACTTTTGCTTTCTGACAAAAACGCATTGAAAAAAACATAAGTTTCTCGTCACAGTAACGTAATACGCTGTGTATGTAATTCTGCACATACAACGTACATGCCAGTGTCTGGCTGTACTGTGTGGTACATACAGACAGAGGATCAGATCTTGCCTCCACAACCGGAAGTGACGTCAAAATAAAGTATGCCCTATTTTTAACGTATTTTACTGAGACGAGCCTCCCTCTTTAAATTATAAGTTCTTCGAACGTCAACGCAAAGAGCTTCTACACAAGCTCTTTGGTCAACGTGGCAAGACGCAACATCAAACAACTTCTTTGGCAACATATAGCAGTGCACATTATTTCGTTTAAATTAATCATCTCCATTCACATTTTATTTTCTAAATTTCCGTTCATTTATGTTTTATGAGGATCTCTTTATCTCTGTCCCATGGATTTTCCGATTTGTCCATTGATGTGTTGGTGAGACCTTTCTGATTTTGGTCGTTCTCCCGCCTACACCCATCGTTAGCTTGCGCGGACAGCTCCCGGGCTTCTCACCTCCATCTACCTCCCATTTTGCCCAGTTTCTCCACTTTGTATCCAATTCACACCTCTCTGCTCCCGGGGTACCTGCTAACCCCTTTGCACCCGCTTCCTTTTTTTTTTTGTCTTCTGTAAGTTATTTTTTACCCTCAACTTCCCTTTTATTTCCATCATCATGGAGGCATCAGACATCAAGAATCTCCCCTCAAACTTCAGTACTCGCTCAAAAACGCTTCAAACAACTTCCTCTCCCCAGCCTCTTTCCACCTGCCCGCCCACCTTCTCTCCTCTCCTTACAACTCTCCACCACCCCCACCTCTTCCCACTATGGCTAAACTTCATCATAGTCCCGCCCCAGTCACCCATGTCTCAAAACCCCCCCCTTTCCCCTCACCAAGGCTCTGCAGGGTCTCTGCACCCCGACCATACAAAATGTCTTAAGTCTGGAGACCTCCTTGTCAAATGCTAAATCTCCACCCAATCTAGACTTCTCCTTGCCTCCACCACCCTTGCAAACACCGGAATCAACATAACCCCCCTTTTTTTTTTACCCCGCACCGCTACCTCAACTCCTCCAGGTCATCAATGACCCGATTTCCATGGAACCCCTCGAGGAAATCAAGACTCAACTTGGCGTCACTGACGTCCGCCAACTTTCTCTCTCCCGCAACAATACCACCATCCGCACCAGCACCTATTTCCTGTCATCAACTCCCTCCACTCCACCCCCTCCACTCCACCCCCCCCTCCTACCTCCATCCACATCGGTTACCTCCACGTTCCCGTCTCCCCTTACATGCAAACCCCCCTCAGATGCCACAACTGGCAGAGGTTCGGCTACGGCAAAACCAATTATCGTACCCAACCCCGCTGTGCCGCTTGTGGCTCCCCCTCCCACTATCACACAAGCTGCAACAATGAACTCAACTGCATAAACTGCTCCGGAAATCACCCCGCCTCCAATTTAAATCCTGCCCCCAAGTGGCTCAGGGAGAATGGGTCTCAAAGAAAATAACAAAAACACTTCAAAACATCTCATACCCTAAAACCCCCACTCTACCACTTCCTCATCCACCAACACTTCAGGCCCCTCACACCAACATGCTGCTTCCATCCCTCACCCCGGGGAATACAACATAACCAACAAGCATCCCCCTAAGGATCTCACCCCTATAAAATCACCTCAACTCAACAAATGTCAAAAGGTAGCACCTATAACACCCACAGACCCTCGTCAACCGCCACAAACCACCTTAATCTTACCTTCTACCCCTCACCATTCAAGCCAAAAAACCCAGCCCAACACTAACAGAAGCCCCACTACCAACCAACAAAACCCAAATCCTCCCAAGTCGTCTCACAACGACGAGGGGGACCCCCAATCAAACTTTTTCCCTCTATAACCCTCCCTTTCATAGATCACAACCCTTTCCAAGACATGGGATGCCGGACAGCCCCCACCGGACTCTCAGGGGCCTCTTCCTCCAAACTAATCTTAAATGGCAGACATCATACAATGGAATTGTCGCGGTCTCTCCGCCAACTTTGAAGAACTTCCGATCTCCACATTCAACCCCAGCATTATCTGCCTTCAAGAAACCTTTCTATCCTCTCCCAACTCCGACCCCATTCTGGGGTACACGGGATCCCATTTCATCTCCCAAAAGAGCCTCTGGCGGCTCTTCCATTTACCTCAGAAACGACGTCCCTTCGCAGCCTGTCCTGGCCTCACCCTATCCTCAAGGTTGCCTGATGGAGCCGTAATCTACTCTGCTGAAGCAAAGGCCATCCTCCTGGCCTTAAACTTTGTTGAAGTCTCCTTCTGCCCCCGCTTTGTCATCTTCTCCGACTCTAAATCCGTCCTCACTGGCATCTTCAACATGCTCTGGTCAAATCCCAATACACATCATTCTTCTTTCCTCCTTAGGGAAATTATCTTTTTCTGGATCCCAGCCACGTCGGCATTCCCGGCAACAAGAGAGCCGACAACAACGTTCTGTCGATTCACATCTCTCCTTCTATCCCACACTCGGACCTCCGTTTCTCCACTTCCAGCTACCTCAGTAAGATCTGGCAAGACTCCTGGAATCTCAAGACCAGTAAAAAAGTTCACACCATCAAACCCAAAGTCGGGACCGACGTCCCCTTGCACAGTCGCAATCGCAGGGAGGACGTTGTTATAACCCACATCTACCTCGGCCACACCTTTCTCATTCACTCTCACCTACTTTCCGGCTACCCTGCTCCTCTCTGCTCTACATGCAACACCGATCTTTCGATCAAGCATATCCTCTTAACCTGTTCCATTTACCTAAACGTCAGATCACACCTCTCCTCCATCTCCATATCCGATCGTTTAAAAAACAATCCTATCCCCAACTTCATCACCTTTCTCCGCAACAGCAATTTATTCAACCTGATCTAAACCTCAGTTTCCTTCCCTTTTCTAACTTACCTATTTTCCTTTTATTACCTTAACTTCTTTCTCTTATTCACCTTCTCTCCTCCCTTCACTCTATCCCTCCTTTCTTTTATTTCTGTCCTAACTCAAGCATCTTAGTTTTTAACACCCTCTTGGCACATTTTACCCATGACTGTCGCGGTGCCATTAAACATCAACAAACCAAACTAAATTATAAAGACCCAAGTTGAAACTTTCCAATGGAATGTGCTGAAAATGACTTTGCGCTCTAAATGAAGATCCAAACAATCATTTTCCAAGTGTTCTCTGGAATCAATAAAAATGAGACAATTGATTTCTGCCATGACTGGAAAAGGATGGAATCGGAATCCTGGTTGAATAGAGCTCATTCATTTGAAGAAAAAAAAAACTGAAAACAAATGGTATAATAGCTTTGAAAAAAACCCAGTCCGAATCTTTAAGTGTTCAGATTGCATATGTTCATTACAGATCATAACTTGGGGATGAATCTTTTTGGGCCTAGGATTTTTGAGGTAGATTTTATTGAGTATGGGGATCAAATTAACTCTTAAAATTATTCTAGGCTTGTTGGAATTACAACAGGCGGAGGTATGCGCTCTAGAGAGTGCTAGTATTCTAGTTTATGTTTTTGGGCATAGGATGTGTGACAGGCTCTGACAAGTTGTATTTTGAAAAATGAATACACTTTTGATCTAAAACTGGCCAGTCGGAGGACTGACCTCCAAATACGACCGTTATCGCAAAGTTATTCAACTTCGAAACTTGACTCGGAACTTCCGGAAGTCTATATTCATATGATTATCACGACGTAAATAGTCATCGAATTGTTCATCGAATTGTTCATCGAATTGTTCATCGAATCGTTCATCGAATCGTTCATCGAATCGTTCATCGAATCGTTCATCGAATCGTTCATCGAATCGTTCATCGAATCGTTCATCGAATCGTTCATCGAATCGTTCATCGAATCGTTCATCGAATCGTTCATCGAATCGTTCATCGAATCGATCATCGAATCGTTCATCGAATCGTTCATCGAATCGTTCATCGAATCGTTCATCGAATCGTTCATGTTCATCGTTAAAGAAAAACATTTACGGAAAAGTGCAATTTAGGCATGTCAAACCAAAATTATACATGAATTTCTTCGAAATAATTGGAGAGAACAAGGCTTAAACTAGCACAATTTCTAATCTGGCTTAATTATACAGTACATACCTTCGTAATATTACATATTTTTTTAGGAATCGATTCCACGAACTTGCCAGAACTGTGATAAGTATTGAAGAGAGATTTATCTAGTAAAATTTCTTTATAGGAAAGTTTGTACTACATTAAGTATGATGTATTTCACACACTCATTGATTTTAATTAAATAGTTATTAATTTTATATGTTCATTTGTTTAATTTTCCAAGAAGTCTTTGATGAGGTGCAGTATACTTTGTGTCTTTTCGAGAGTCAATTTTAAAAGGACATATTTGATGTATATCTAACCGTATGTGTAAATAGTTATGAACTTATCATTTACCAGTTTACTGGTTGAAATTTGTTGTAACCAGTGTTGTTGTCTTGTATATGCCAATATCAGTTAAAAAATGTATTACCTCATCTAATAAGTCTTGACACAGACATGTAACTATTTTCATTTTTTATAAACTTTTTAGAAAATAAAATTCTTTTCATTGTACAATTTTGTTTTTGCTATTCCTAATTATTGCTCGACTTTAAAGAGTTTCATTACTATCAGACCACGAGAATAGGAGAGTTCCATGAAATTTTCACATCATGACCGACAGTTCGTGCTGTATCAACAGCATTGTATTTCAACCAATTATAGTTTTTGTATATTTACCGATGACAAACATTCAGACCCTTCGTGCTGTAACAACAGCTTTGCGTTAAAACCAATTGTAGTTTTTGTAATTACCGACGACAAATTTGTGTAAACTTAGTTGCTCTTACGATAATTCTTTATCACGCCGGTGCGGTTCAATTGATTAGCTATACCGCTTTGTGCATACAGAGGTTATGGTAAAACCCTAGTTTTCTTTGATATATCAGCTTGTTGGCTGATGATAATAATAGTATGCTGACTGCTTTCACGTCGTAAAAACTTCTCAAGTTTCTATCTAATTGTTCAATTGTAATATTACGTTATTACGTCACGTTTTGTGATTCAAGATACACACCCATCTGATACGCACCATTTGATTTACTTTTGTTATTTAACAATCTGAAGAATTTCAGAAGTTATATCAAAGAGCTTCCACACATGAAGGTCTGACCAAAGAGCGTCTGGTCTGACGGTCGTTAAACGTTTGTATATGGTGGAATGCCATGTGGGACATATGGTGGAATGCCATGTGGGACATATGGTGGAATGCCATGTGGGACATATGGTGGAATGCCATGTGGGACATATGGTGGAATGCCATGTGGGACATATGGTGGAATGCCATGTGGGACATATGGTGGAATGCCATGTGGGACATATGGTGGAATGCCATGTGGGACATATGGTGGAATGCCACACATATGGTGGAATGCCATGTGGGACATATGGTGGAATGCCATGTGGGACATATGGTGGAATGCCATGTGGGACATATGGTGGAATGCCATGTGGGACATATGGTGGAATGCCATGTGGGACATATGGTGGAATGCCATGTGGGACATATGGTGGAATGCCATGTGGGACATATGACATATATGGTGGAATGCCATGTGGGACATATGGTGGAATGCCATGTGGGACATATGGTGGAATGCCATGTGGGACATATGGTGGAATGCCATGTGGGACATATGGTGGAATGCCATGGGACATATGGTGGAATGCCATACATATGGTGGAATGCCATGTGGGACATATGGTGGAATGCCGTGTGGGACATATGGTGGAATGCCATGTGGGACATATGGTGGAATGCCATGTGGGACATATGGTGGAATGCCATGTGGGACATATGGTGGAATGCCATGTGGGACATATGGTGAAATGCCATGTGAGACACTGTATGGTGGTTTGCCATGTGGGACACTGTATGGTGGTTTGCCATGTGGGACAAGGCATGGGATGTCATGTGGGACAAGGCATGGGATGTCATGTGGGACATGAGGTGGGATGTCATTTGGTACATGGAATGTGGGACATAGGGTGGAATGTCATTTGGGTCATAGGATGGCATGCCCTGTGGGACATAAAGAAAGGTAAACAAGCCAACTTGACCCAGCGGCATTTGCAGGAACCTGCAGAAAATAACCCCCAAAACACAACTTAGGCAAGCTATTTTCCTAAATTTGCTTAAATTAGTAGCCATAAATGTCACCAATAATATTAAGATAACTTACCGTTAAAAAATGCGATCGATTTCGTTTTTTTCTAGTACTTTTGTAACGACTTGCTCTACAACTGCACATGACTTTCATTGAGAAACTCTGGCAAAATACACACTGCACAGCCGTATAACGTAAGGCGCAGGTCACTTAAAAATGGCCAGAGTATAGTAATGACGTCATTTGCTGGCTTTCTCTAGCGCTGAGAGCGGCTACACACATTGTTTTAAAGCAGGAAGTTGTTAAGATGGGGCCCATGGAATGTGGGTGTTGAGTGAATCTGCAGAAGATTAACTTAGAGCCGTGTAGTTTTTGTCTTCTTCTGCGTTTCTTTGCCGAAGGCTACGCTTTACGACTGTTAGATCTCCATGTGTGGAAGCTCTTTGGTTATTTAAATTTGTCTGAAAATGGAAGCTATATTCATAATTTGTACCGGATCAATGAATTTACCTGAGATTTGTGTATATTAAAGCATATAAAGAATTTAAAACGTTGTATGAATTTGATTTCACGGATATTTTTTTTTATATGCGAGTCCCAAGCGAATTGCTTGATATGTCACGAGTGAATCTGATACATACTGTACTACTAGTGACGTCACTTCATATTCTAGATTTTCTTCCATCTGGGCAGTAACCCATCGGGATACACTAAAGAAAATAAGCGTGCTTTACACAAAACGGCAACGAGATTCACTGTGAAGGAAGAAGAAGGGCTTTTTCTCGCAAAAGGGGGACAAGTTGTTGTCTCCAAATTTCATAGGAAAGAAGGGCCGGGGGCCCAAATTTTCTAGCGGACCGTTTTTACTATTAAGGGGGACCAAAGGGGGGGGGGGGCCTGAATTTACTGGGGCGGGGGAAAATTTACTTTTACACCGGCTGCAACGTAGTGTAAATTCCGCCTCCAATCATTAGGCAGTGCGTCTAAGAGGCCATAATAAAGCGCAAAGGGACAATTAGGCTATAGAATACTTTAGAGTAAAAGAATTAAAAGAGAGAAATACCGTTGATACCAGGTAATTTAACTACCATTAGGTAAGAATCTAAAGCTTTTTTTCAATTCCATCAATAGTAAAAAAACCTTCACAATCTGCAGCCCTCTCTGGGTCTAACTTCCAAGCATCATGCCACTAATCAAAAATATGAGTGTTATTAAGATGGTCACTAGAATAAAGACATGAATAAAACTTATGGACTTCATTTAAAATATCAGGGATATTATTAATAGAAAGACCCTCCTGATTAATTAAGGAACGAATGACATTACGATTACTATTACGCTTCTCCAAACTGAGAAAATACTTAGTATTTTCCCCCTTTGCTCTACCCACCTTGCCATTGCTTTACCCACCTTTCCCTTGCTCTACCCACCTTGTCCTTGCTCTACCCACCTTTCCTTTTGCTCTACCCATCTTTCCCATGCTCTACCCACCTTGCCCTTGCTCTACCCACCTTGCCCTTGCTCTACCCACCTTGCCCTTGCTCTACCCACCTTGTTCTTGCTCTACCCACCTTGCCCATGCTCTACCCACCTTGCCCCTTGCTCTACCCACCTTTCCCCCTTGCTCTGCCCACCTTGCCCTTGCTCTACCCACCTTGCCCTTGCTCTACCCACCTTGCTCTTGCTCTACCCACCTTGCCCTTGCTTTACCCACCTTGCACTTGATCTACCCACCTTGCCCTTGCTCTGCCTACTTGCTCTGCCTACTTGCACCACCTTGCTCTACCCACCTTGCCCCTTGCTCTACCCACCTTTCCCCTTGATCTACCCACCTTGCCCTTGCTCTGCCTACTTGCTCTACCACCTTGTTCTACCCACCTTACCCTTGCTCTACCCACCTTGCCCTTGCTCTACCCACCTTGCTCTTGCTCTACCCACCTTGCCCATGCTCTACCCACCTTGCCCCTTGCTCTACCCACCTTGCTCTTGCTCTACCCACCTTGCCCTTGCTTTACCCACCTTGCACTTGATCTACCCACCTTGCCCTTGCTCTGCCTACTTGCTCTACCACCTTGCTCTACCCACCTTGCCCCTTGCTCTACCCACCTTTCCCCTTGATCTACCCACCTTGCCCTTGCTCTGCCTACTTGCTCTACCACCTTGTTCTACCCACCTTGCCCCTTGCTCTACCCACTTTGCCCTTGCTCTACCCACCTTGCTCTTGCTCTACCCACCTTGCCCATGCTCTACCCACCTTGCCCCTTGCTCTACCCACCTTGCTCTGCCCACCTTGCCCTTGCTCTACCCACCTTGCCCTTGCTCTACCCACCTTGCCCTTGCTCTGCCCACCTTGCCCTTGCTCTACCCACCTTGCTCTTGCTCTACCCACCTTGCCCTTGCTCTAGCCACCTTGCCCTTGATCTACCCACCTTGCCCTTGCTCTGCCTACTTGCTCTACCACCTTGCTCTACCAACCTTGCCCCTTGCTCTACCCACCTTTCCCCTTGCTCTACCCACCTTTTCCTTGCTCTACTCACCTTGCCCTTGCTCTACCCAATTAGCCCTTGCTCTACCCACCTTGCCCTTGCCCTACCCACCGTGCCTTTAATCTAACAATAATAACCTCTAATTTACAATCATATAAACGCTCGAAATCATCACGAGAATGTATAAGCGAAACCAAGACTTTAGGAGAAGAGGATACAAAATATGCATGCTCTAAATCGGATATTTGTTTTAAAGATCACGCTCATACTTGCGCGTGCGCTTAGCCTTAGGTTTGGAAAACGTAATGCACTCTTATAATACTCTGGTCAAATATGAGCCAAATCGGCTCAAATTTGACCCTGCTTTCATCTTCTTCTTTATTTTTCTCAGTAATCTTTATTTGGTGACTATCATTGTAGTATTATAATACTAAAATTTCACTTTCGCTTTCTGACAAAAAAGCTTGGAAAAAACAACAAATAAGTTTCTCGTCACAGTAACGTAATGCGCTGTGTATGTAATTCTGCACACACAACGTACATGCTAGTGTCTGGCTGTACTGTGGTACAAACAGACAGAGGATCGGATATTGCCTCCACAACCGGAAATGACGTAAAAATATAGTATCCCCCATTTTTACCGTATTTTACTGAGACGAGCCTCCCTCTTTAAGCTAAGGAATTTATCGTCCCGCCAAAGAGCCTTTATGGTCCCACTACAGTTTTCACGCCTCATCTGCTTATGAAACCACTCAGTTTTTAAATTTTGAAAACCCTGCAGCAAAATTCATTAACTAAAGCCTTTGAAAATATTATTTCGACAACCCCATGAAATTGTATCACAAGATAGATAGCACTAATAGAATTAATACTCAATACAAAATTAGCATTGTAAAATACAGCACAAGTAAAATATCCCAACAGTAACCAGGTAACAGAACACCAATTTTTATACCTGTCGGTAAAATATGAAATTAGCCAGTAAATCTGGTATCAGATCAGTAAAACTTAAGGCTTAGAATACCAACCAAAACAGTTTGAAGCCGTTTTTGATTATAAAATGAAACAAACTCCGAAAAATTCCCAGTTACAAGCGGAAAATGGCACTGGCAAATTAATTTTCTATTAAACATTGCTTTTAATCGGGAAAATCACTCACAATTTTCGATAAATGCTGCCATATTTTCCCGATAATTTCACCAAATTAGAGCAGCAAAGATTTGTCAGTCCGGTAGCATGCCTATTAATGGGAACATAAATGTTATTAATGGGAACATTTTGTTACATGGAAGCCGCCATTTTGTGATATTTCCCATGATCCTTTGCTATCCTAACGTTAAAAGCCTTATGCAATGCTACATTTTTCAAATTTCAAATACGTCTGGGAAAAATATCTTTGCTAGGGGAAACTTAAAACTGATGAAAATATCCTCATTACTGTCGTGGCTACAACTTTTCCACTCCCATTTGATAATTTATGTTCACCACGCCGTTTTTGAAATATTAGATAAAATAGAGCTAGGCTTTTTTACGCGAAACGGCCATTTTGAAAATTCAAATGTTTTTCAACACAATAATTTGTAATATTTCAAGTAAATAAATTAGAAACTATGATATTTTATCGCAACTTCTGAACAATATGGCTGCATGACTTTAATATTCTCGTGTGTTATGAATGTTCCTATCAATGGGCATGCTTCCGGACTATATGTCTTCCTTTTGGGATGCTTTCTTGGTAAAAGTGATGGACAGGTGCAGTAAAAAATAACTTACTTGTTTTAAAATCAATGAAAAACCTTGCTAATTAAGTCGAGATTGGCTAAGAGATGAAGATTTCTATTGGCTTTTGAATTTTTAAATCTAGATATTCAATGAATGAACACATAATTGCAATGAATGAGTCGCTACCTTCGTGGGCCAACGATAACAAATGCCATCCTTGTAACGCAATATCAGTTTAGGTCTAAAAATTTCCTGTTTTTAATTCTCAACTAGGAAGAAAGCGTATAACCGGAAAGGAGAACGCTTCTAATGTGGCAGTTCTCCCCCTCCTCCCCCTCCCCCCCTCCCCTCCCCTCCCTCGGGAATTTTTTTCATTTTCAGGCAAAATTCTTTTATTTAATGTGGCAAATGGAAAATGTTGTCAAAATTTTCCAAGATTTTAACAAAATTTCCCTTCAATATTATCAATTTTAGTCTAAAAATTCTCTAAAGTGGCACCCTTGTGAGTTTTCTGCATAACTAGGCAAATTGTTTTTATTAGCATGTGGCAGTTTACCCCGGAATATTTTCATCCTTTTTGGGAAATTTTAATGTCTTTCAAATTTATAAAAAAAATTCAACTGTTAATTATAATTTCTCAATAATACCTTCCAAGCTGGAAGGAAGCATGCAACTGCTGGTTCAAGTTGCAGGATACACACAGGAAAATTATCTACAAAAAAAGAAGATAATGAATTTACGGGTTTCAACGTCTGGAATACAACTCAAGATTTGATTCTAATTATTTCCTTAATGTTGAGGAATCCAATTACCAGGAAAATATTAAAGGAAGAAGTGCATGTGGTTCAAAGAATCAGATAAACTTAACTTATTATATTTGGAAGTAAAAAGTATTTAAAAAATACATTTAACCACTCAGAAAAAAACCTTACTCATTATGTCACAGTTATAAACAGTTGAGTGACTAAACATTCCATAAGATTAAATTCCGTTCATAAAATTTGTTTGAAAAGAGGCAGCCTTGCATGACCTCCTAAGGGCCATGACCTCCTAAGGTCTTAAGGTAAACTTTCTTTGAACAATGACATCTCATTTTAAGAATTAGAACAGATTTGTAAATGACAGGAAGTACCCATGTTATAGAACCAGGGAGCTGTTACTTTGACTGATAGAAAGAACTACGTTATGTTCAAGTTCTGCAAGATATGCCGATTACAAGCATTATGATTGGATAAAACTGTCATCTGGTCATGATCTCTCAGAAACCGGATGTGCCATTAAATCTGTTTGATTTCTGGTATGACCAAACACACGGTTTAATGGGAGAGGCATGTTCAATCTTAGCCAAGTACGAAACTGTCATATCAACAAAAAAATCGAACATAACTGATTTAATCAGAGCTTGTGGAAGCTTTTTGATTTAATGATGGAGATACTATTTTCCCAAATAGTATCTCCATGATTTAATGAACATATGTTCAAATTCAGAGAGATATGACGGTTTTAACCAATGAAATTACTGGACTAGTACATATGTAGGTTAAAAGTATGTCGATTTGGGGACTTTGGCACCATTTATACCTTATGGCTGAGTGCACCATTCATGCCAATTGAAATTGACATATCTTGGTTCAAATCGACATAGTATTTGTGGGACCTATGGCAACGCATGGTGCACCATGGGCGCATTAAAATGCATATATGTTGATGTATAATTTATTGTGCTCTCACTGCAGGTATCGGCGCTATTTCATACTACGCATTCGGGTACGCGTTTGCCTTCGGTACACCAGGTAATCTGTTCATCAGTCATGGAAACTTTTTCTTCAACGACCTCGATCCTTCACTCTTGTCGCATTTCTTCTTTCATTTTGTTTTCGCTGCCACCGCATCGACAATTGTATCTGGCGCCATGGCGGAGAGAACGGAATTTTTGGCGTACGTGTTTTATTCCGTGTTCATCACAGGTCAGTATACGGAACTTGTTTTCCCCGGGTGTTAAGAGGTCAAATACAAATTTGAATATATTTAAATTTTAAATTGACAAATACCGACTTATTGTGGAAAGTATATTATGAGTCATCACTTTTGAATAATAACAGGTTTTAAAGAAAATCAATTAAACCTTTAAATTGATTTGTATCTTCTTCAGGTTTTAAATTATAATTGCCTTACTAGATTTTGCTTTAGTAATTTCCAGTGTTTTTAAGCTACAGAACTTTCAGCAAAATACACTAAACTACACAAAGACTTGAAGGAACGGAGGATGTGACGTCTCAACTACATGACCCGGGTCAGTCGTCTCTACACGAGACAGAGCTTTTATTTGAACATTTCCTTAACGGAATAAGATTCTTCATCATTCAGCCTGCAGACAGAGGTGCAGTGGTTAAGGAGTCGTGGTCGTATGTTAAAGGTACCAGGTTCGATTCCCGCGCTAGAGCTGCATTGCATCCTTGAGCAAGACATTTGACTGGTTCCAGAGCACTCAGCTATAAATTATTATTGAATTATTATTATTAATTTTTGCTGGGGATAACTTAACTTGCGATGAATTGGCGTCTTGTCCAGGGGAAGTCAGGCTTTCTCTCATCTGCTTACGCCAAGGAAACGGGGAAACAAGCACAAATAATAGGCATAAAGGCTCGATTGAATTGATCTTAACTGTTTCATCACTCTTGTTTCTTTTGAATTCCTTTTTAAATGGGACTTGCTTGACCACTGAAGTTAACCGTTTAATTTAACTGTTTAAAGGCCAGATATCGTGTTACAATGGAGATGAAATATGCACTACAAACCAACTTCTCTGATTGGTTGAAATATTTACACAATTACCGACAAGCCAATCAATTACCGCCGGAAGTGACGTTCCTAGT
Source organism: Chiridota heheva (assembly GCA_020152595.1). Lineage (NCBI taxonomy): Eukaryota > Metazoa > Echinodermata > Holothuroidea > Apodida > Chiridotidae > Chiridota > Chiridota heheva. The sequence goes on along the minus strand of JAIGNY010002648.1, from coordinate 22,374 downwards.
ATGTATCGGATGTATGGTGACGCGGTCAAGCAATTACAGTGAGACGAGATTCCAGGACTCTTTTAAATTTGGTAATGTTTGATGTCACTCACATCCGGTTGCCCGGGTAACGAGGCTTTTTAAAACTATACTTAATGTCTGAGACAAGAACATTTTTTTGTAAATGAATGATTTTTCCGATGGCTTCGGAATCCACCAAATATTATAAAACAATTTGACAATCTGGATTGGCCCATGAAATTCCTCCACAGATTCACATTTTACATTCACAGAAATGGCTGGTGTAGTAAGTCTACCAAGGACCTTCCACACAAGGGTGGATCCTTAATCCTCACTTTCTTGTTCAATTGTGTTTTTAGAATACAACTAAACCTGAATTGTAAATTTAGGACAGCAGACAAATCAAATAATAGAAAATAGGGCATTCAAACCAGGCAGTGAAACAACAGCAAACACTTCTACTGAGGGGGTATTTCAAGATCTAATAATAAATGATATCTACCTGTTTAACCCAACTTAGTGGCACGTCCGGATCCCGTTATATTCAAACGGGCTTGTTTTGTGACTGTATGCTGGTATCTGGGTATGGGGAAGTGATTGTAAACCCACATTTGTTATATAGACGCATCGATTATTATGCTGCCCTAGGAAAGGAATTCCGACATATTCTTATAAGCAGCAATTAAAGAATATGTTCTGGGCTTCAACAAAAAGTTGAATAATAGAACTGACGACTGAATGGAATTTATAATGAAGTGTCTTGGAAATAAATAGGAAAAAACAATAAGGTTTTACTAAAATAGGATGAAAACTTATTGGCCTTTGATAAACTCCCAAGTTAACCTGCAATGAATTTTCATTCTGATTTTGTAGATAGAACAGCCCTATTTGGTTTATAAGGGAAAACAGGTGTAACATTTTTATTGGAAGTGCCAGATTAAAGTTAAAGGGGGTATTTTTTTTGTTCAAATTCTTCTTTTTTTTCTTTTTTTTTTTATGTTTTTGTACTCTATAATATCTTCTCTATAAAATAGCAAAAAATCAAATTGATCTGAACAACCAGTCTGGTTTTTCTTGAGTTAAAAAAATAAGTTCAATTTAAAAACTAGCCGTTACCATGGAAACTAGTGTTAAACAAACCACACAACTAGCTGTTCTTATTTTCTTGTCAATAGCCTCCTAAAACTTTCGATTTCATCATTCTTTCAGTCTCCCTGACATACAAACTTGAAACAGCTGTTTATAAGACTAGGCGTGACCTTTTACTATCAACATACATATAGATTACAACTCCAAATACAACCAAACAACAAACAGACAAATTTATTTGGTTAGTTCTGGAATGCTGTTCTGATTTGTTGTCATCGTACCGTGTGGTTTGCCTTTAGTTTTATAGCTACTGATTATTCAGAAAATAATACTTTTGTTTTTATTAAGGATTTTTTTCAAAGTGAAATTTGACAAAAAAGGGTACAAAGAACTTTACATGGTAGTTACTCCGAGCAAAGAGCTTCTACACAGCTCTTTGCTCCGAGTTAAAAGAGAATGCTAGTCAGATAACATCTGACTAGTATTCTCGAGGTCGGTTCGACCAAAGACCTTCCACACGAGCTTGTGTGGAAGCTCTTTTGTTGGACGTAACCGTGTACGGGCTTAGTGCGGTTTTGCCAAGTTGAAGGGGAAACTTTATCATTACAGAAAATGGGATATTTTTTTATGAATACTTGTGTCGCCTCAGCCAGTCAGCGAAAATTAATGGTACTCATACATATTGGAAACTATTATCTAATACACAACATTTTTTAAGAAAACAAAAATTCTGACTGCAATGATAACTGACTGTTAGCATTGTTACGCCGCCGTGCACCACAACATTCCCGGATGTCCAACCTCCTCAATACGTTATAGCCACTACTAGCTGCTATACACAGTGTGCAAGTATTGCCTTGCAAGTGGTGTTTATCTCACTATATTGATGCAGGCCTATTCGTTATTGCTGTTGTTGTATCAAGGTCTGAAAGCAGTGTTAGACATCACTGCTACTTATAGCATTAGTTGTATTAGTAACAGATTGTAGGGCAAAATAATTATTATTTAAGAATTTGGAAGTGGAAGAGAATTAGCTACAAGGAAGGGAGGATGTAGACAGTGGGGCCGGGGGCGAGGGGGGCCCGGCGGGTCCTATGGCATAACGTATATATTTTTCAACATGGCTATAGACCCGATCGCCGTATGTATAATCGAACGCAAAATATAACTGACCCGGCAGCTGCTGACCAATCAGCAATTGGGTGGGATGGCATATGGGGGACAGAGTGTAAAGACATGTGAGACAGGATGGCGTGTTGTCTGGATTTTAGGTTAGATGGGACGGTGGAATAGCATGTGGGATATGATGGAATGGCCTGACAGGGTGGGATGGCACGTGGTCCATGGAAAGATGGCGTGTGGGACAGGGAAGCATGACGTGGTACAGTGAGGGATGGGATTTGGGACAAGGTGGCATGGTATATCGGACAGGGAGGTATGGCATGTAGGGACAGGGTGGCAAGGCATATGGTGAGATGTCATCTTAATTGCAGGTATGGTGGCATACGGGTCATGTTGTGGAATGGTAACTGAATTTCATTTTTGATTTCCTGTAGGGAGGGACATAGGATGGGGCAAGCAGAACATATGGGGATGGCAGTTGTGACAAGGGTGGAAGGCATGTTATTAGGGGAGAGGGGATTTACATCGTTTGCGATGTCTGGTTTATATCATTTGAAAGAGTCATCAAAACCTAGTAGTAGGCTTATTAAGTTGTTGTTGTTTTTTTTTTAATTATGAAAAGATAACTTTTAATGTTTGAATAATGGCTGATCAAAGTTTGATAAGTTTTTAATTCATGTGAAATTTGTGAGGTATGACAGTTTTGACAGCTCAACATGTTGAGAAATGATGGGAATGTATATTCCTGCAAGAATTTTATGGGAAAGACTCAAAATCATTTTGGTCAGAACTTGTTGCAACACTTCCAACGAAATATGACAGACATTAAAAATAAAAATAAATTTAAACGATTTACAAAAAAAAATACCCAGGTATTACATCACAAAATTGGCACAAGACATGCAAATTGATGCCCGAAATTTAAAATCGTTGTGAAATTGTCAATTATTGTCTGCGAGGTTTTCCGGCGGATTTAAGGTCCTAAACTGCTATAAAATGAAGATGTAAATTCAGGGAGCAATGTTCACGATGGTGGGGTTGATGCAAGCGTATATCATTGGCCTGGGGCCTATTTAAAAAAAAAAAAAAAAAAAAAGTTTTCTCACTGTTATTGAGTTTTGTTTTTTTATTTCTAAGGAAAAATGCGAGAACAATTAAATCGATCATTTCGTCATTGGATATAAAAAACCTTCATCAGGGGAAACTGACTAAAATTGAAGAAAATATTGTCACTTTTTCCCATTTTGGCGGATAGTTCCAAACCTTGTGGGGTTGATTGAAAATATCATCCATGGCGTTACACGCCAACCCATAGTGGTGCGTATATCATTGGCATATTAAATTATATAGGGTTGATTCACCAAGGGCTGATGGTCATTGGCCCCCGTTAAAAAAATCTTACGCGCCTGGGTTGATGTGAGTATATCATTGGCGGATATTCAAACTTGTGGGGTTGATGTGAGTATATCATTGGCGGATATTCAAACTTGTGGGGTTGATGTGAGTATATCATTGGCGGATATTCAAACTTGTGGGGTTGATGTGAGTATATCATTGGCGGATATTCAAACTTGTGGGGTTGATGTGAGTATATCATTGGCGGATATTCAAACTTGTGGGGTTGATGTGAGTATATCATTGGCGGATATTCAAACTTGTGGGGTTGATGTGAGTATATCATTGGCGGATATTCAAACTTGTGGGGTTGATGTGAGTATATCATTGGCGGATATTCAAACTTGTGGGGTTGATGTGAGTATATCATTGGCGGATATTCAAACTTGTGGGGTTGATGTGAGTATATCATTGGCGGGTATTCAAACTTGTGGGGTTGATGTGAGTATATCATTGGCGGATATTTAAAAACTTGTGGGGTTGATGTGAGTATATCATTGGCGGATATTCAAACTTGTGGGTTTGATGTGAGTATATCATTGGCGGATATTCAAACTTGTGGAGTTGATGTGAGTATATCATTGGCGGATATTCAAACTTGTGGGTTTGATGTGAGTATATCATTGGCGGATAATCAAACTTGTGGGGTTGATGTGAGTATATCATTGGCGGATATTCAAACTTGAGGGGTTGATGTGAGTATATCATTGGCGGATATTCAAACTTGTGGGGTTGATGTGAGTATATCATTGGCGGATATTCAAACTTGTGGGGTTGATGTGAGTATATCATTGGCGGATATTCAAACTTGTGGGGTTGATGTGAGTATATCATTGGCGGATATTCAAACTTGTGGGGTTGATGTGAGTATATCATTGGCGGATATTCAAACTTGTGGGGTTGATGTGAGTATATCATTGGCGGATATTCAAACTTGTGGGGTTGATGTGAGTATATCATTGGCGGATATTTAAACTTGTGGGGTTGATGTGAGTATATCATTGGCGGATATTCAAACTTGTGGGTTTGATGTGAGTATATCATTGGCGGATATTCAAACTTGTGGAGTTGATGTGAGTATATCATTGGCGAATATTCAAACTTGTGGGTTTGATGTGAGTATATCATTGGCGGATAATCAAACTTGTGGGGTTGATGTGAGTATATCATTGGCGGATATTCAAACTTGAGGGGTTGATGTGAGTATATCATTGCCGGATACTCAAACTTTTCACAAAAGTGCTCCAATCCAAAAATGAAAATTGTGAATTGGAAATACAGGTCAATATAGTATATATTTCTCATAAGTGTTTTAGAATAATCAAAAAAAAATAGACTAGCTCCCCGGGGATTCTCTAATTGCGCCTGTTCCATAATTCTACAAAGCTGTGTAAGTTACAAATTATTTTTTGATATCTTTAACAGGTTTTATATACCCGGTTGTCAGTCACTGGGCGTGGTATCCAACGGGATGGCTGGCCAGTGGTCCAGGAAATCCAGACGTCACTTACTTAGTGAGTAAAGCTTTGTTTAATTCCTTTGTGCAGATGTGTGCAATTCAGAGGACAGTGAAAGTTGATCTTATCTTAAAGAGGACTTACATAAAAACAGAATGGTGAAGAACTATTTACATATCTTCTGTTAAGAAGATATTCAAGTTTAAAGCTAGGTCTCTGTGTAGAAATGACTGGTGTAGTAAGTCTACTATGGAGAGTTGGCGCCAGGCGTGTCGGAAGGAACTCTGGGCAAAGGGCAGAAAATCAAGTGTGGGCACTTTTTTTGACAATAATTGGGGTACTTTTCATTTTCAAAAAGTGGCCCTTTCGGCAGTTTTGGAAGTAGTGGGCGACGTGCCCCTGGGCCACGATTCGTACACACATGGTTTGAAAATAGGCGTGATTTAAGGAAGCCCACCTTCCACTTACTTCCAAATATATACTTCTTTCTGGAAATGTTTTGTATCTTAGCGTGATTTCGTGATCCCCACACTTTTGACTTTTCCCCCACTATCGGTAGGCAAATCCCGGCCATGGGTTTGAGTTTTGGGAGCCAGGACAAATGTTAGCAATTGCCTATCGGGCGAATAGGTAAAAGGCCTACTTTTGAAAATTACTGCATAGAAAATTATTGGGGCCATGTCCTTCCCTCCCCCCCCTCCCCCACCGCGACCCTCTGTGTTGGAGCCCCTGGTACATGATATGCTTTATTTGTGTCAGATAAATATCAAATGTTATACAACTTCTATGTATTGTGTATAGGATTTGTGAGTGACTGGATTTATATTTGTTTTCAAACTTCAAGAATGACCTATGGTAATTTCATGTAACTTTAAAAGTAACTTTAAAAAGGGCACCCCCTGCCTCGATCTGCCCTCAACCTTCAAAAAAGCACCTCCTGCCCCTTCCGTCTCCCTTACTCTGGGGCAAGGGGGGAAGTTCCCCTGTGGATCCGACATCGTTGGTTGCGCCTCATCCTCATATTCTCAACAATTGTTAATATTTTGTAAGAAATTTGATTTTCTTTTTTAACTATTTGAATTATTTTTTCACAAACTTTCTTCAGGTGGTAAATTATTATTTTCCTTACTAGATTTTGTTTTACTACTTTCCTGACATACTCAATGATTTTAAACCACAAAATTGCCTCACAAATTAAGATAGAATACATAAAGACTATGAGGAATATGTGGATATGTCACAAATAGTCTAATTTCAGTCGTTGCTACACAGATTATAAATAACTTTGAACTTAGACATCTCCTTGACCCCTGAACTAATGGTTCTTAAATAAAAGAACACTATATGCTTGAAGCCATGCTGATGTGGTAGAAAGATAAGGTATATGTAGAGTTGTCATCTGGTACGTGTCGAGTGGTCATCTTTTATAACTATGTGATAAAAAGATAAGGTATATGTCGAGTGGTCATCTGATATGTCGAGTGGTAATCTGAATGTCGAGTGGTCATCTGATGTATGTCGAGTGGTCATCTTATACATGGCAAGTGGTTATCTTTTATAATAGTGTGATAAAAAGATAAGGCATATTCCGAGGGGTCATCTGGTATATGTCGAGTGGTCATCTGATATATGTCGAGTGGTCATCTGATATATGTCAAGTGGCCATCTTTTATAATGATGTGATAAAAAGATAGGGCATATGCCAAGGGGTCATCTGGTATATGTTGAAGGGTCATCTGGTACGTGTCGAGTGGTCATCTGATATATGTCGAGTGGTCATCTGATATATGTCGAGTGGTCTTTTGATATATGTTGAGTGGTCATCTGATATATGTCGAGTGGTCGTCTGATATAGGTCGAGTGGTCATCTGATATATGTCGAGTGGTCATCTGGTATGTCGAGTGGTCATCTGATATATGTCGAGTGGTCATCTGATATATGTCGAGTGGTCATCTGATATATGTCGAGTGGTCATCTGATATATGTCGAGTGGTCATCTGATATATGTCGAGTGGTCATCTGATATATGTCGAGTGGTCATCTGATATATGTCGAGTGGTCATCTGGTATGTCGAGTGGTCATCTGATATATGTCGAGTGGTCATCTGATATATGTCGCGTGGCCATCTGATATATGTCGAGTGGTCATCTGATAAATGTCGAGTGGTCATCTGATAAATGTCGAGTGGTCATCTGATAAATGTCGAGTGGTCATCTGATATATGTCGAGTGGTCATCTGATGTATGTCGAGTGGTCATCTGATGTATGTCGAGTGGTCATCTGGTATGTCGAGTGGTCATCTGATATGTCGAGTGGTCATCTTTTATACTGATGTGATAAAAGTTAAGTATAGTGTCGAATGGTCAACATTTAAGACATTTAAGAAAATGGAAATAAATTGATAAATGATTAAGAAAGTGTTCCCAATTTTTTAATATCTCGACGACGATGACGGCGAGTGAACACACAATTACAATGACGGGGTCGTCGCCTGCGTATTTGGTTAAGATAGTAACAATGCTGTCACGAAACGCTTAATACGACCCGAACGAGAACACATGGACGACGTACGGACAGACATAACATCGACAACCAAGTCAATGTCCACGGCCTTTGATAACCAGTTGTGGTGCACTGGCGTGTCTACCCAACCCAGGCTTGAACCCAGGACCTCGTGGTCTGTAGACCGATATGATAACCGCTACACCACAGTAGGTAGATAATTCTATTTTCGAAATTCATTTTACAGGATTTTGCAGGAAGCAGTGTGGTACACATGGTAGGAGGCACAGCTGCCCTTATGGGCGCCCTCATTGTTGGCCCCAGGATGGGGCGTTTCAATTCTGACGGATCTTCTAATACTATACAAGGTCATACCGTCCCAGTAAGTGTATCACACATTTTTTGCATGGACTAAATTGTTAATATATTGATTGATAACAGTATATGTGAATACTGATACACCTACCAGGGGTGGGAATGGTAAACACGGTGACCCTGGAGATGGTGAGCAATGGCACCATGCACCCCAGTAATTTGTTGGAGGGTTTATGCTTATTCTCTCAATGACTGTGCCTCACGCACGGAATATGAACTTACCATCGGATAAATGTCATAATAAGTCTTAAATTGAATCAATTGCTTTAATGTTCCACATTATATTGATTGTAAAGAATACCATCAAATCGCTTAACAATTGACAATTTTGCATTTTTTTAATGTTCAGATCTAATTATTTGCGTCATGAACGTTTCATCACCTCCCCTTCACCATTCACCCACCTACACCATTCACCCACCTACACCATTCACCCACCTACACCATTCACCCACCTACACCATTCACCCACCTACACCATTCACCCACCTACACCATTCACCCACCTACACCATTCACCCACCTCACCATTCACCCACCTACACCATTCACCCACCTTCACACCATTCACCCACCTACATTCCCCACCTACACCATTCACCCACCTACCCATTCACTACACCATTCACACCCACCTACCCATTCACCCACCTTCACACCATTCACACCACCTACACCATTCACCCACACCTACACCATTCACCCACCTACACCCATTCACCCACCTACACCATTCACCCACCTACACCATTCACCCACCTACCACCATTCACCCACCTTCACACCATTCACCCACCTACACCATTCACCCACCCCACCTACACCATTCACACCTACACCATTCACCACCTCACCGTTCACCCACCCACCTACACCATTCACCCACCTACACCATTCACCCACCTACACCATTCACCCACCTTCACACCATTCATTCACCATTCACCCACCTACACCATTCACCCACCTACACCATTCACCCCATTCACCCACCTACACCATTCACCCACCTCACCATTCACCACCTACCCATTCACCCTACATTCACCCACCTACACCATTCACCCACCTACACCATTCACCCACCTACACCATTCACCCACCTACCCATTCACCCACCTACACCATTCACCCACCTACACCATTCACCCACCTATTCACCCACCTATTCACCCACCTACACCATTCACCCACCTACACCATTCACCCACCTACACCATTCACTCCACCTGCACCATTCACCCACCTACACCATTCACCCACCTACACCATTCACCCACCATTCACCCACCTACACCATTCACCCACCTACACCATTCACCCACCTACCCATTCACCCACCTACACCATTCACCCACCTACACCATTCACCCACCTACACCATTCACCCACCTACACCATTTCACCCACCTACACCATTTCACCCACCTACACCATTCACCCACCTACACCATTCACCCACACCATTCACCCACCTTCACCATTCACCCACCTACACCATTCACCCACCTACACCATTCACCCACCTACACCATTCACCCACCTACACCATTCACCCCACCTACACCATTCACCCACCTACACCATTCACCCTACCGTTCACCCACCTACACCATTCACCCACCTACACCATTCACCCACCTACACCATTCACCCACCTTCACCCACCTACACCATTCACCCACCTACACCATTCACCCACCTACACCCATTCACCCACCTACACCATTCACCCACCTACACCATTCACCCACCTACACCATTCACCCACCTACACCATTCACCCACCTACACCATTCACCCACCTACACCATTCACCCACCTACACCATTCACCCACCTACACCATTCACCCACCTACACCATTCACCATTCACCCACCTACACCATTCACCCCTACACCATTCCTACACCATTCACCCACCTACACCATTCACCCACCTACACCATTCACCCACCTACACCATTCACCCACCTACACCATTCACCACCTACACCCACCTATTCACCCACCTGACACCATTCACCCACCATTCACCCACCTACACCATTCACCCACCTTTCACCCACACCCACCTACACCATTCACCCACCTACACCATTCACCCACCTACACCATTCACCCACCTACACCATTCACCCACCTACACCATTCACCCAATACCTTCAAAAATTGCTTCTCGGTTTATGACAGTTAATGTCTATTAGCACTTTTTGTGTAAAAGTAAACCATGTTTGTTGTCTGTTGTAGATGGTGGCGCTAGGCGGATTCATTCTGTTCTTCGGCTTTTTCGCTTTTAATGGCGGTTCACAAGCCAGTATCTCTCAACCTGGTGACGGTTTCGTGGTTGCCAACGCCATCGTAAATACCATATTGAGCGGCTCCATGGCGGCGCTGATAACCCTGTTTACGTGTCGCCTCCTCTACGGTACCAAAAAATGGAGCTTGCTTCTAACTATTAATGGTGGGCTGACTGGAATGGTAAGTTTTTTTTTTAATTAACATTAAATCTTGAGGCGTAGAATTCCTTTCTGATTGCAGTATGTGTGTGAAGGGGTTGTGGTTTTTGTTTGCAGTATGTGTGTGAGGGGCTTTTTTTTTGCAGTATGTGTGTGAGGGGCTTTCTGATTGCAGTATGTGTGTGAAGGGCTTTCTGATTGCAATATGTGTGTGAGGGGCTTTCTGATTGCAATATGTGTGTGAGGGGCTTTCTGATTGCAATATGTGTGTGAGGGTCTTTCTGATTACAGTGTGTGTGAGGGGCTTTTTGATTGCAGTGTGTGTCAGGGTCTTTCTGATTACAGTGTGTGTGAGGGGCTTTCTGATTGCAGTATGTGTAAGGGGCTTTTTGATTACAGTGTGTGAGGGGCTTTCTGACTGCAGTGTGTGTGTGTGTGTGGGCTTTCTGATTGCAGGATGTGTGTGAGGGGCTTTCTAATTGCAGTGTGTGTGTGAGGGTCTTTCTGATTACAGTGTGTGAGGGGCTTTCTGATTGCAGTGTGTGGTTGAGGGGCTTTCTGATTGCAGGATGTGTGTGAGAGGCTTTCTGATTGCAGTGTGTGTGTGAGGGTCTTTCTGATTACAGTGTGTGAGGGGCTTTCTGATTGCAGTGTGTGTGTGTGTGTGTGTGTGTGAGAAGCTTTTTGATTGCAGTATGTGTGTGAGGGACTTACTGATTGCAGTATGTGTGTGAGGGGCTTTCTGATTGCAGTATGTGTGTGAGGGGCTTTCTGATTGTATCGGTCTAGAACAATAAATTCTCTAGTGCAAAATAGGTAGAAGATTGGGTGATTTTGGAAGAAGTCTTGATAACTTTAACTTGGTTTCTGGGATGGAAATTCGCTACCGTAGCGTTAAAGTTAGTTGTAACTTGTTAGTTACAGTAGGTTTAACACCAATCATGTTGTTGTAACATTACCTACTATAAAGGATTAGTTTATGGGTCAAGCAAGTCCCATCTCATATAAAAGAAGACTTCAAAAGAAACAAAATGATGAAGAAAGCATTTAAAAGTCTGTTTCCGTTAAGGAGATATTGAAGTTTAAAGTTTGGTATCATTTGTGTAGAAACGACTGAAATCAGACTAATTGTGATGTCGCTGCCTCCGATTCCTCAAATTCATTATGTATTGTACAGTCTGTATTCTTTTGTCCTTCGATTTTGTGGTTTTAAAACCATTGGATTATGTCAAGAAAGTAGTAAAACAGAATCTTGTAAGGATAATTATAATTTACCATCTGCAGAAAGTTTGAGGGAAAAAAATTGAAAAATTAAAATATTTAAAAAAATGCATTCACAATTGTTACGAATGTGAGGATAAGGGCGCCAACCTTCCGTAGTAAACTTACTACACCAGTCATTTCTACAAAGATAAGACAAGTTTTAAACTTGGATATCTCCTTAACGGAATAAGATTTCTTCACAATATTGCTTCTTTTAAAGTCCTCTTTCATATCAGATAAACTTGCTTGACCACTGAACTAATCCTTTAAGTTTAACGGGCCTAATCATAGCTGACTTGTTTTAAATTTCTGAATACATGCTTGAACTTGAAAATATGGTTACGAAAAACGTAACCACTATGTTCTTGGGCGTAATAATACCAGAGAAATGAGAGGGTTTTCTCGCAATGCCAATGCGGTTTATGGGAACATTTAACAGTTTAAGACAAATGGAAGCATGACGTCATTGTGCTATGCCAACTAACGAACTGTCCGCAAGTTTCTTTAATACAAATCTTGCGATAAATTGGGAGGGAAGGAGACCCCCGTACGTACATTTGATTTAGGTAGTAGAATAGGTAGAATAGGTCTAATCATAGATTGCACTTCAAGTGAGTTTGTATCTTATTTTAGTAACTATTTACTGCACTTACTAACGTTTTACAAACCAAATTCGAATAGACGGATGATACGATTCTCTCCCCGCTTGTATTAAATTCAGTGTAAATATTCCTTTTAAAAAAAACATTTGAAAACTTTATTCATATGCCGCAATACTTTTAATTTATGATGTTCATCTCATTTGTTTCTTCACCCTTTGTAAATTGTAGTTTTAGTGTTATGTATTTTGCACTCACGTTTGTAGTTTTTGCAACTTTTATCGCGATTGTGCTGTAGCCGTTCTGTGTGAGCTGACTGTAGTCAGGTAGTAACGTTCCACTGCACTCTCCGTGCGTGCACGCTAGCGGTAATTTTGCACTGGCCTGGATATCGCGGACGGCACGTTGAAAATGATAGTCGCACTGTTAAGTCGTTTAATATGATTTTACAACAAAATTTTATAATCCAACATTCAAATACTCTCATAAAATGCCATCCAACTTGAAACAATAATTTTGAACGCAGAAGTCAGAACTAATCAAAATCCTGGTCCGTGGACAACAGATAGCTGGAGGTCCCTGGATGACAGGCTTGACAGCAGGTAGCTGGAAGTACCTGGCGGCGCGACCGACCTGAAAATAAATCATCAACGTACACATTTAGTTGTACTTGCCAAGTCGTTTGATTTGATTGCAAACAAAATTTTCGTAAAGAAATGTTCAATAATTCCAAAAGATTTTAACTGGATTCTAAAATTAGTGGTATTATCATATATCAAATTAATCATAATCGGTAAGTCTAACTCAAGTTATGTTTGACCAAAGGAAACAGTCACGTGACTCGATCTTTAGTAAGATCACATTATGTTCTAGAAAACAGTTACACTGTTTTCCAAGAACATAATTACACTCTTAAAAAGGAATGGTGAAATTTTGACCACAACTTGGTCAAATTTGTCGATAATTATCATTTTATGGTTAATTTTGACCACGTTATGGTCGTTTAATTTTGACCAACATTGGTTCGGTGCAAAGTTGACCATGTAATGGTCAAATCTGACCATTATTTTTTTAGAGCGTAGCTGTTACCTATGCATTAATTGCCATGCCACTTTCTAATCATGATTAAGGATTTTCCCCTTTGTTCCCCAAAATTAATTGCTGCGAAAATTTTGTCCAGTTCCGAACAGTAATTGCTTTAAAGCCTACTTGTTCCAAAATACACCATGACGTTTTGACATAACACATTAATATACGTGATTATGTAATTATACGTAATTATACGTAATTAATATTTTTTTATCAATATACGTAATTATGGATATTCTTAACCATAAATACGCCATGACGTAGGTAATGAATATTCAACACCTCCCCTTGTATGTTGGGCAATTTATCACTTTCCGTGTGTGAGGGGGCTGGTGGGCTCTCGAGTAAAAGTTACTGATGTTCTAAAACTTTTAATGTAACTGATAGCACAAATAAGCTCATCACTTTAAAATCTGGGCCGCTTACCGTTGACCCTTTACCCCTTTGAAGACCCTCTGGCTACATCCATGGATTTAGAGTGGAGTGGAGGTCGCTATCGGTGGATCGATTTTATGTGAAATTATGTACAACAAAGGCCTATCTTCACGTTTTTACCTAATTTTACGAAGGAAATGATTCCATAATTCTTTGTAAAGTTCTATGGAGAAGTAGAACAACATAAACCAGGGATTTTCCACACACAGAAAAAAAAGTCTTTGCATTAAACTACAAAATCCATTAAAATATTACAAAAAATAGAAATGGATTAAAAATTAACCAGTGAACCTGCTTTTTTAATTCTGAAGGGGGAGGCTACGACACCTTTCTAGGGGAGATTCACCCAAAGCCCCTCCCCCAAAGCTCTCCCTCCCTCCCCCAATAGCCCCTTAGATATGCCACTCCCTCCTCCGTACTTAGAGAAAAGTCCTTGCTATGGCCCATTAGTAACTGCAGCTGTCCAATAAGACCCTCAAGATATTTTACTCGATAAATTAATAGAGTTATGTGCATTCATATCTCCATGGTGCATCATGGGAAATTATCCTATAATGGTAAAGGAATTATAAGCAAACAAAGAGCGCACAGCAAAATACGCTCTGCGGTGGTTTGCCCCACGTGTAGGCATCTTTCATACTACAACCAAGGAGCTTCTACACAGCATTGCTAAAATGAAAAACACATTGAAAAACATTTCTGGTTAATTTGCGTGTTGTGTTTTGATTACTGAAAGTCTGTCTGCTTTTCATATTGTCAATTAGCGTACTTCGTGTACAGTGGGCATGCATACAAATTTACGTTCGGTACCCGAGAGGTACCCATGCGTGTGACGTCACATACTCTCTATTGGATGAATTATAAGGTTGTGTTTGTTTTGTAGGTTGCAATATGTGCTGGGTGCAATGCCCTGTACGCATGGGGCGCAGTGGCCACAGGGGCGGTAGCTGGCCTTGTTTTCGTAATCTGCAGTTACTTGGTGGAAAAGTGTCGCATTGATGACCCGATAGATGCTGTGGCAGGTAAGATTGTCCTTTGTTTAGGGCCCAGACACAGGTTTGAGATTGGGGGAGGGAAGGGAGCAGGACCAATATTGGCAATTGACATTGGGTGAAGAGGTACAGTCTATATGTTGAAAAGTATTGGGGGACATGTGCCGGGAACCCTGTCGTTGATAGTATAGTAGGGGATTAGTGGTTCACCAAATATTTACAACCTCCAGCCAGTAAATATTTGGCGCATTTACATCAAGAAGCCTACAACCGCTTGCTTTTACGATAATTACTAAACCTTTAAAGAGGAAAAGAAATCATTTATCATATAGGTTAAATTGAGCTGAGAACGTAACCATTTTGTGTGAACAAAAATAATTGTAGATAAACCAATTTAAATGAGTCCCCGAAAGACATAGGGAAAGGAAGGGAGGGGGAAGGGGGAGACTCAAATTTGAAAAATGTAATATACACAATTTGTTTTAACATCCTGAAATGATTTTCCTCGACAGGGGCTAGCATTCCCGATGGGTCTTAGACCCCTGGCGCCATCTTTGTGTCCAGATCTACTCTTTATTACAATACTGAGTTATGACAACATCATGTTCTTCGAACTTTCGAACCGCTGTGTTAATATTTTGAGTTGGTTCCCCACATTTCTAGAAATAACTTTAGGTACATCACGTGACCCCCTCCCCCACACACGCAACAAACACAACATCACTTCACATCGTAAGAATGTTATTTATTCATATGTAAATATCTAAATTGATAAGTATGGATTACATTTTCTTTTGCAGTGCATCTCGGCGGTGGCTTGTGGGGTAATACTGTCTGCGCCTCTGTTTACCATGAACACGGGGGTATTCTTCACCTGGAGTAGCACAGCTTTTGTTGTAAGTAGCTTCAAGGGAGATCACGTGATACCTTTTTGCAAGCTAGCTATACAATTAGTTCAAACTTAAGTAACTAAATATGCAGAGTGGAGTGGTAGGACCGGGGGAAGGGGCAAAGTTTCCCCCTATGGATGGAGAAAGTTTCCCCTATGAGAGGATTTTACCTACCGATTGCATGCCTTCTTCCTGGTTGGGATTTAATATTAGGGAAGTATTCAAATAGAATTAAAATAAATTTAGTAAATGTGAAAGAAAAGAAAATCGAAATCGATTTCCTGATCAGCAACAACGTTTGGATATCTTTAACTTGCCGCTGCAATGTTTCCGTTTGTAGCCAGGAATTTGAGGGGCGGGGGGGGGGTGTTCCTGCGACCCTAGTGTATATGGCAGAGCGGTGGAGTAAAGGGTAGGTCGGTGAGGATGGTTATGTTAATGGCGATTAGGAGTAGGGAATAAGGTCACAACCGATGGTGGATACGTTAGGTGGATGGTATGTTGATCATGGCATAGGTTAAGAGATGCGAATTTTGGGTGATGATTGGGATAATGTGGGGTAGACACTAATGAGATATTGTACAAGGAATGAGTGTAAGAGGGAAAATATTGGATAAAAGGAGGCATGTTTGGCGAATTGGTTAGAAATTGAAGGCTTGTTTGGCGAATTGGTTAGAAATGGAAGGCTTTTATGGCGAATTGGTTAGAAATGGAACAACAGGAGAAATGGGGAGGGGGAGTTTGCCGTGTTCCTGATGAAGAATTGCTTATATTCTTAGATTGCATGATCATATATGAATTAGGAAATTGCATGATCATATCTTAATTGAGAAATGCCTTCACAAATGTTTCCCACATAACATCTTTTTTTTTCCATATCTGAAATGCCTTCACAAATGTTTCCCACATAAGATCTTTTTTTCCTTTTCTGGGAAATAGCAATGGGGATGGAACGCTGTTGGCGCATGTGCAGTAATAGTTTGGGTCGGTCTGCTCAGTGGCCTCTTGTTTGGATTTTTACGCGTTTTTGGAGTCCTTCGTGCCAGCAAGGAACTTGAAGAAGCAGGTAAGTATCTCTTACCGTTTCTTGACCACCAAAAATAGCTTCAAGAATTCCCGACATCTTAATCTCAACAGAATAAGATTCTGTTCCTCTTGTTTTCACAAAACAATACGAATCCCTTCGCCATTGATAACATACATGTACGAAAATAATATTGATAAGTTGCATGCACCATCATTTTCCACGTATTCTCTTCTTCCATCTATATCTATTCCTCCCACTGATCTAATTGTCATCTTCTATTCACTGCGACGTTCTTTAACTTCCAAGCACGCCCCACCAAAATCCGCTACACCACCCCACTTCCTACCACCACACCCCTACCACCCCACCCCTACCACCCCATTCCCTACCACCCATTCCCTGCCACCTGACCTTCCTCCCTACTTTTCTTCAATATAAAAAACAAATCTTCTGCGGCAGTAATAGTTTAAATTTCTTTTCAAGGTAGACATTTTTCCTATATCTGTATTTACAGGAAGAACAATAACCATGCACACATTTACAAGAGAGTCAATAAACATGCACACGATTGCAAGAGAGTCAATAAACAAGCACACGATTACAAGAGAGACAATAAACATGCACACGATTACAAGAGAGTCGATAAACATGCACACGATTGCAAGAGAGTCAATAAACAAGCACACGATTACAAGAGAGTCAATAAACATGCACACGATTTACAAGAGAGTCAATAAACATGCACACGATTACAAGAGAGTCAATAAACATGCACACGATTACAAGAGAGTCAATAAACATACACACGATTACAAGAGAGACAATAAACATGCACACGATTACAAGAGAGTCAATAAACATGCACACGATTACAAGAGAGTCAATAAACATGCACACGATTTACAAGAGAGTCAATAAACATGCACACGATTACAAGTGAGTCAATAAACATGCATACGATTACAAGAGAGACAATAAACATGCACACGATTACAAGAGAGTCAATAAACATGCACACGATTTACAAGAGAGTCAACAAACATGCACACGATTACAAGAGAGACAATAAACATGCACACGATTACAAGAGAGTCAATAAACATGCACACGATTTACAAGAGAGTGAACAAACATGCACACGATTACAAGAGAGTCAATAAACATGCACACGATTACAAGAGAGACAATAAACATGCACACGACGACAAGAACGTCAATAAACATGCACACGATTAACAAGAGGGAGAATACCCATGCACACGATTTACAAGAGGGACAATAAACATGTACAAGATTTACAAGAGAAACAAAACTATACACGATTTACAAGAGAGACAGCAAATATATACACGATTAGCAAAAGAGACAAAAAACATGCACACGATTTAAAAGAGAGACAATAAACATGCACACCGTTTACAAAACGTCAATAAACATGCACACGATTAACAAGAGGGAGAATACCCATGCACACGATTTACAAGAGGGACAATTAAACATGTACACGATTTTAAAGATGGAGGATATACATGCGCACGAAGTTACAAAGAGACAATAAACATATTAGTGCTGTTCGGCTAGCTTTAAAACACTGTTTGGTATGATTTGTTTCTTGCAGGAATGGATATCATGAAACACGGTGAGCCCGCCTATCCGATCGCGAGTTACATAAACAGCGGTGGACCATTCGCAGGTTATACAAATGGTGTCCACACAGCAGGTACTTCTTTTTTTTTTTTTTCCTTTTAATAACATCAACATCGATAGGATGCCATATTCTCGAGGCGCACAGCCATGTTGTAATCAAACACGATAAATAATTTTCTTCAAATATTCAGTTTGGGATTGGGGTGACGTTTATCGCATGAGGCCTGCAGCCCACAGACCTTCTTGGCTGCGGTGCTGCGCCACTAGAATTTATTTATTTTCCATAGAAATATAGATTCACGTTTTATAGCAATTCATTAGTCTTACCAACTTTATTGTTCTATTTTTTTAAATTATTCAATTTATTATTCGTCTTTAATCAACTGATTTATTCTAAAGTTCTTCAATGCACTGCCAAATCCATTTGGCATTTTCATGAGCGTGGCATAAACTTGGGGCATAAATGGGATTTGCCTACCAAAAGTGTGTGGGGGAAGGGGGTAAAGGGTACAAGGCAAAATCATGAAAACATGCTAAATTAAAAAAAAAAACCATACAAAAGATATACATTCCGAAAAAGTGGGGGTGGAGAGGGTGGGTGGGTGGGGAAAGTTCCACTTTGCCCACCTCAAATCCCCGCCTATGACATAGGCGGATTTGCCTACTGAAAGTGGAGGTAAAGGCAAAATCATGAAATCAATTAGTTGTTAGATAAATGAACCAATAGGACAGTAGAACAATTAATCGTTAATAAATGAACCAATTTGTTAGATAAATGAACCAATAGGATAAAAATGAATTGTTAGATAAATGAACCAATAGGAGGATAGTAGAAAATGAATCGTTAGATAAATGAACCAATAGGATGATAACAAAATGAATTGTTAGATAAATGAACCAATAGGATGATAACAAAATGAATCGTTAGATAAATGAACCAATAGGATGATAACAAAATGAATCGTTAGATAATTGAACCAATAGGATAGTAGAAAATAAATCGTTAGATAAATGAACCAATAGGATGATAACAAAATGAATTGTTAGATAAATGAACCAATATGATAGTAGAAAATGAACCTTAAATAAATGAACCGATAGGATAGAAAATGAATTGCTAGATAAATGAACCAATAGGATGGTAGAAAATGAATCGTTAGATAAATGAACCAATAGGATAGTAAAAAATAAATTGTTTGATAGATGAGCCAATAGGATGATAACAAAATGAATTGTTAGATAAATGAAGCAATAGGATAGTAGAAATAAATCCTTAGATAAATGAACCAATAATATAGTAGAAAATGAATTGTTAGATTAATAAAGCAATAGGATGATAACAAATCATTAGATGAATAAATCGTTATATAAATAAAGCAATAAGATGAAGGATGATAGAAAAAGAAATGTTAATTCAAAGAAAAATGAAATGTTAAATCAATGAACTAATAGGATGATAAAATCAATTGTTAGATAAATGAAGCAATAGGATAGCAGAAAATGAATTGTTAGATAAATGAGCCAATAGGATAGCAGAAAATGAATTGTTAGATAAATGAGCCAATAGGATGATTACAAAATGAATTGTTAGATAAATGAAGCAAAAGGACAGTGGAAAATGAATTGTTAGATCAATGAACTAATAGGTGTATAAAAATATGAAATTTTAATCAAAGAACCAATAGGATATAACACAATGATTTGTTAGATAAATGAACCAAAATAGGACAGTAGAAGATGAAATGTTATATTAGAAAATGAGTTGTTATAGTAGAAAATGAATTGTTAGATTAATGAACCACTAGGCAGATAGGATAGAGAAATGAAGTACTCAATGAATGAACCAATAAGATGATAGAAAAATAAACTATTAGGAAATGAAGCAATATTATGATCGAAAAATAAAATGTTCAATCAATAACCCAATAGAATGATAACAAAATGAATTGTTAGACTAATGAACCAATAGGCAGATAGGATAATAGAAAATTGAAATATTAAATGAATGAACCAATAGGATGATAACACAATGAACTGTTAGGGAATTAAGGCAATAGGATGATAAAAAAATAAGATGTTAAATCAATAACCCAATAGAATGATAACAAAATGAATTGTTAGATTAATGAACCAATAGGCAGATAGGATAATAGAAAAATGAAATATTAAATGAATGAACCAATAGGATGATAACACAATGAACTCTTAGAGAAAGGAACCAAAAGGATGTTAGAAAAATGAATTGTTAGATAGAAGAACCAATACTTTGATTAAAATATGAACTGTTACATAAATGAACCAATAGGGTGATATGAAATAAGAACTGTTAGATAAATGAACCAATAAGATGATAGAAAACTAAAATGTTGGATCAATGAACCAATAGGATGATAGAAAACTAAAATGTGATAAATGATCCAATAGGTGACATAAACAGTTGCGTCCACGCCCCCCAACGGGAGATCTCCCAATCAGGAGATTGTGGTTCAGTATAACCCACAAAATCTTTCCAAATTCAAATCTCTCTATAGAAATACATAACGGTAAAATCGGTTTAAGCCAATTAAAGGTAGGAAAATTACATGCGAAATATTCTAATTTGATGGTGTAGTAGAACGATGAAATTATTTCCACCAGCGAAAATTTGACTTTCACCGGGGATATTTAGAGTAATCGTCTCTGACGAGCAGATTTTAACATCTTAGTCACCAGCAAAAGCTTAAATTATACAAGAAAGAATGGTTAAGTTTCTATAAATATTCATTTCAATATCATTTTCAAGGCTGCAACGTTATTCTAACTAAATAAATTTTAAGAATAACATAGTTTGAAAAGCAACAAAATAGTTATTTTCTAAACTTAGTAGTAACAGTTTAACTTATGGTCACTGCGCATGTCTAGATCTCCCAATCAAGAGATCTCCTGATCTGGAGCGTGGACCGGACTGATAAACCAAGAACTGATGTTAGATAAATGATAGAAAATAGATTGTTAGATAAGTGAATCACTGAGATAATAGAAAACTAAATTGTTATGTAAATAAACCAATAGGATGATAGAAAAGTGAATTGCAAGGTAAACGAACCAATAGGATGATAGAAAAATGGATTATTAGATAAATGAACCAATTGGATGATAGAAAAATGCATTGTTAGATTAATCAACCAATAGGATGATAGAAAAATGGATTGCTAGATAAATGAACCAATAGGATGATAGAAATTGAATTGTTAAATAAATGAACCAATTATTTAGATGAACCAATATAATGCTAGGAACTGTTGAGAAATTAGATAACACCTGATAGACAGAATACGTTTTATAGTTGAATAAATGGATGATGAATAATGGAATTTATGAATTTTTGTATTCCCCAGTCAAGCGGCTATATTGTCATGGTTATCGTGACGTCACTCCTTATACTCTCTATTGTCTGTTCTTGTTGTAGAAAATGGCGTTGGTCCTAATCCTCTGGACGATGTAAAAGCAAACGGTGACGATGGGCCAACGATAATGACAGACATCCAGATCTCCTACGAAAACGACGCTTTTGACGACAAATCTATCGACAGTATCGATGATGACAAGAAAAATTAACGAAGTATGCTTCTTTAGGAGGCAAAACCCAGTAGTATATTAATGGTGCTGTCAAAGCAACAACTCCCTGGTATATTATAATGTCATGTAATGGGACATTGAACAGTGATCAATGACGCACGATGAAGTCTTCTCATGGATATTCAACACTATTTAAATTCCTTCATCCCCGAACAATCAATTCCTGGAACAAACTCCCTGATGTCGTGGTGCTGTCTGGGCACTATGCAACCTTCGAGTCTCGGCTGGCAGGGCACTATGCCACAGGGGTCGTATCACCCTAAAGTCCAACAGCACCTCACCATTGTACCTTTTGGTCTACGGACTTATTTTATTGTGTTTCAAATTTGTTGATTTTGTGTTTAAAAGTGTTCCTTAAGTCCGGACGTACTTATTTAACTTGCTGTTTTCTTCAATGTTTTTTGTTTTGTTTT
>JAIGNY010002642.1:0-13832 GCA_020152595.1 Chiridota heheva | reverse complement strand
ACATCTTTTACGCTTTACAATTTTTGCTGATCATACTTGTATTTTGTATAAGCATAACAATTTTGATGTCATTTCAGTCATCAACTCTGAATTAAAAAATGTTGCCTACTGGTTTAAGGTTAATAAGCTATCTTTAAATATCAGCAAAACTCATTTCATGGTTTTTCATCCCATCATAAGAATATAATTAATATTGATATATCGATTGATAATTCCCAAATCAAACGTGTTGATGCCATCAAATTTTTAGCTTTATACATCGACCCTTTATTAAAATGGTCTTCTCATATTAATAAGATTAAGACATCTATTTTTAAAATAATTGGGGTTTTCTATAAAATTAAAGAGTTTGTACCTAGTTACATCCTTAAAAATTTATATAATACTCTTATTCTTCCTCATTTAAGCTATTGCAATGTAGTATGGGGTAATGCTCACCCTTCTCATCTAAATCATTTATTCATACTTCAGAAAAATGCTGTTCGTATTATCACCCAGTCAAGTTTTCGAGCACATACATCCCCTCTTTTTACCAGATTATGTTTTCTTAATATTTTTGATATCCACAGACACCAATGCACTGTATTCATTTTTAAATTTGTTAATCATTACCATCATTACCAGATATTTTTAAGAATTACTTTTCTTTTATTCATAATATACATTCCCACAACACCAGGTTCTCCCATCATTTATTTTCTCTTCCCATAAATTCTGACCTTTTCAAACGCTCCATTGTATCTAATGGTATTAAGTTCTGGAATCAAATATGCGATTCTATAAAAATCATAAAAACTGTAAAATTATTTTCTGATAAGTAAAAAAAGACACTTATATCTAAATATGACTAACTCTAGTTTACCTTCATGTATTTTCATCTCCACTTAGTTTATGATTATATTTGACCTCTTATCTATGTTTACCCAACCACTTTATTAATTTCCCCTAGGCTTCGTTATGTTACCGGGTTAGGGGTTCCTCTTTTCCTTGTATTTTTACAGTTTCACTTTTCTATACTTTTCCTTTATGTTTAATTATTAAATGGTGGGCTTCTTGTAAAAGCTCCGGCTTCTAAGCTCTTCCACCATTTTCTCATAAATTGTTATGTGTTTTCATTATAAATATTGTAATATATGCATGAAAATGGAAAATCAATCAATCAATAAATCAATCAATGTCCGACTCGGCTAGATATCGGTGTAATATGATCTCCCGACAATCTGATACTTGGCTGCTTGGGCACTGATCTTATGGGCAGAGATGTAAAATTCCCGATGTACTGTTTAAATCAGTGATTTATCTGCATCATTCCCGATTTGGCTAGAAATTGGGCTCATGCCCTCAGGCTCCCGACTCGGCATGATGCTGGCAACATGGGTACCGATCTTAGAGATCTGAAATGTCGGATTTGCTGTTTAAATCAGAGAATCTACCAGGAGTCAACCCGACTCGGTCTGCGGGTTATATGCCTAACCTGATAACAATCCTGTCCTCCCGACTAGGCATGATGCCGATAACATGAATTCGGGTCACCACTCTTAATCGGGCAGGGAATTTGGATGTCGGTGGCGCAGCCATGCCCAGAAAAGAACCGTGAATTTTGATGTCAGCGTACAAAAAGTGGGGGTCCGAGGAACCCCGATAACGTTATTTCGGCAATAGTAGGGGAGGGGAACCAGTATCTCCCTCCATCACGAGACTTCTACACTGGCTAACTGGTACGATATACTAGAGATTTTTACAAGAAAATTGTGACACGAAAATTGGCGGGAAACTACCTCAGAAATTTTTGCAAGAAATACAAAAGTTGGTGCAAAATTACAAGCTCAACATGCAGAAAACATTTTCCATTGATTTCCACGTATTTGTCACCGTTTTCTAAGGGTTTTTTTTTTATTTTATTTTTTTATCCGAATACAGGAATACGATCAATAATAGGCTAATTTGTCCAACCTTTCTCAATTTTCTCCTTTACCGGTTTAGAAATGGTAATCCAAATGCTTATCATAACATTTTAACTTTAGAATTAAACAATTTCTTGTTTTCTTGAATTGAATTTTTGCGACGTTTGTGTCTTTATTTAAAGCAATTTTGGGGCATCAAAAACGAGAAATTTTCAGCGCATCCGGGGCATCGCCCTTGAACCTCTAGCAAGGCTTCATCTTACGAGTTTGCCAGAATTTTCTCAATTTTCGGTGGAAAATTCCTGTTTAGAAACGTTAATCTAAACTGCTAAAGCTTCTCCTAGTAGATTTTATCGTAAACTTTAAGTTTCAATTGATTTTTTGAACGTTGTGTTTGATTTAAAATAGTTTAAATTAAAACTATTAAAGCCATCTTGGGGCATCCAATGTAAAAAAATCAAGGGCTTTACCCCTGGACCACACCGGGCCTTGAACTGGCCACGGGATCCCACGCCGTTACACGAACGCAATACGTACGTAGTGCTGTCTTTTCTCACATCGACAACTGTGCACTCCCTCCCCGCGAACCAAAAACAAAGCCATTGCTCAAATTAAAATGTTTATTCTTTTCAATTAAATTATATTTTTCCTGATAGGTTTTTGAGTCGGACAAAGAGTCATGTAAAATGCACCAGTACGGCGGTGCTGGTGTGAAATAAAAGATGGCAACCAAATTTATGGTTCGATATATTATGTTATCGAAATAATATTCATAAAGACTGTGAAAAGGAAGTGCTTTAAGAAATGGCTGATGACTAATTCGCCCCTAGACTCAACCCTCAATATACCGTGCATGATAATTACGTGCCTGTCATATGGAATGGATGGGTATCCCCGTCTCCCCCAGGACATCATCCGCAACATTCATTACATAGTCACATGTAATGAAGGGTATCTCGGTCTCCCTAGGCATTCCACCCTCAACATTCCATGCATGATAATTACGTCACAGTCACAATGAATGGGTGGGTATCTCAGTCTCCCCACGGGACTCCACCTTTAACATTCCGTGCATGATCATTACGTCAAGGTCACATGGAACGGATGGGTATCTCGGCCCCCCTCCCCGCCCCACCCCCTCCCCTCCCTCCCCCAAGACTTCACCGGATCTCAACATTCCGTACATGATGATTACTCGTCACGGCCCCACGGAATGGATGGGTATATTGATCTCCCCCCACCCCCTCTCACGTGAGTCCATCCGCAACATTCCGTGCATGATAATTACGTCACGGAAACACGGAATGGATGGATACCTTCCTATCCCCCCCCCTCCCACCCTCGGACTACACCCTCTACATTCCGTGCATGCATTACGTCATTGTCACATATAATGAATGGGTACATCGGTATCCCCTGGGACTCTATCCGCAACCTTCTGGGAATGAAAATTACGTCACGGTCACAAGGGATAGATGGGTATCTCGGTTTTCCCCGGACTTCATCGCAACATTCCTTGCATGAAAAAGACTGCATGGGTATCTCGATCTCCCTCAAGAACGTCACCGCAACATTCCGTGCATGATAACTACATCATGGTCACATGGAATGGACGGGCATCTCGGTCTCCAACCTCCCTTCTTCCCCCACCACCTCCGGATCTCCACCCTCAACATTCCGTGTATGATGATTACGTCAAGGTCACATGGAATGGACGGGCATCTCGGTCTCCAACCCCCCACCCCCCCCCCCCCTTTCTCCCTTCCCATCCGGAACTCCACCCTCAACATTACGTGCATGATATTAACATCATGGTCACACGGATAGATGTGCATCTCGGTCTCCGGGACTCCACCCTCAACGTTCCGTGTATGATGATTACATCATGGTCACATGGAATGGACGGGCATCTCGGTATCCAACCCCCCCCCTTCCCTTCCCATCCGGAACTCCACCCTCAACATTACGTGCATGATATTAACATCATGGTCACACGGATAGATGTGCATCTCGGTCTCCGGGACTCCACCCTCAACATTCCGTGTATGATGATTAGTCAAGGTCACATGGAATGGACGGGCATCTCGGTCTCCAACCCCCCTCCTCCCTTCCCATCCGGAATTCCACCCTCAACATTACGTGCATGATATTAACATCATGGTCACACGGATAGATGTGCATCTCGGTCTCCGGGACTCCACTCTCAACATTCCGTGCATGATGATTACGTCAAGGTCACATGTAATGAATGGGTATCTCGGTCCCTCACCCCCCCACCCCCCCCACCACCAAGGATTCACCGGTCCTCAACAGTCCGTGCATGATAATTATACGTCACGGCCCACACGGAATGGATGGGTATCTCGGTCTCCCCCCGTGAGTCCACCCGCAACAGTCCGTGCATGCTAAATACGTCACAAATATTCCCTTTGATTTCATTTGGCCCAAATTTCTGTCTAACTCAGTCCAATCCGCCATTAACTATATTTCGAATTGGTTTAGCCATTCCAGTGCAGCTAAAGACCCCCCTCCCCTAGTGTATTTTTGCTGGGGGTGGGGTATACTGGCAAGTTCGTGAACGCATTGGAAGAATGATTATATCCATATGTATCTTAACTATGAATAATACACTTTCGAGGTCTAGTAGGCTCTACAGACTATCTGTACTCTATTAGTTCTTGGGTAGGTTCCCCCTTCCCGACCCAAAGATTAAGTTACGTTCCTAATTATTCTTTTTCATGTTTCAATGCCTTCCCCGAACTGCGCATTTATCGGTTTAGCATGGCACTTCCTGGTTCAAAATCAGATTGTTGCGTCTATTTTGAAAATTGTGTATTATATACATATGAATTTTGGCTAACATTTGCAGAATGTCATATTTATTGTTTATAGTAGCAGTAAATTACATTTTATTCTCTTACCTTTCTATCCCTCTACTAAATCCACACTAATAAGCTTATTCCACTCACTCATTAAAACATAATATTGTATCTGTTAATACTACGTGTCGTTCTGTTGCACTGAGAAAATTGTATGTTAGTCTATGTGTAGACCTAGAGAGAAACGTCTACAATGTTGTTCAAATGTCGAATATGAATCATATTTTGCAAAGTGACATTGGGTCAACAGAAGGGCAGCATAAGTGTAATGCTTTATTTTACATGCAATGATCGGGTGTATGTAATGGAGACTTATCAAAGTATATTGGAGTTGGAGTTGGACACAAAACACTATGCAACTTACTTCCCGGAACATGTATAGGTACTAGCCGGAACATGTATAGGTACTAGCCGGAACATGTATAGGTACTGGCCGGAACATGTATAGGTACTAGTCGGAACATGTATAGGTACTAGCCGGAACATGTATAGGTACTAGCCTTTAAGGCCTGCAAGGCTTGGTTGGACTGCACATGTATAGGTATTTATGCAGCCTTTAAAACCTCCGAGGCTTGGATGAACTGCACATGTATAGGTATTTATTCAGCCTTTAAGGCCTCCGAGGCTTGGTTGGACTGCACATGTATAGGTATTTATTAGCCTTTAAGGCCTCCGAGGCTTGGTTGGACTGCACATGTATAGGTATTTGTTCAGCCTTTAAGGCTGCGAGGCTTGGTTGGACTGCACATGTATAGGTATTTGTTCAGCCTTTAAGGCCTGCAGGGCTTGGTTGGACTGCACATGTATAGGTATTTATTAGCCTTTAAGGCCTCCGAGGCTTGGTTGGACTGCACATGTATAGGTATTTATTAGCCTTTAAGGCCTCCGAGGCTTGGTTGGACTGCACATGTATAGGTATTTATTCAGCCTTTAAGGCCTCCGGGGCTTGGTTGGACTGCACATGTATAGGTATTTATTCAGCCTTTAAGGCCTCCGAGGCTTGGATGGACTGCACATGTATAGGTATTTATTCAGCCTTTAAGGCCTCCGAGGCTTGGTTGGACTGCACATGTATAGGTATTTATTCAGCCTTTAAGGCCTCCGAGGCTTGGATGAACTGCACATGTATAGGTATTTATTCAGCCTTTAAGGCCTCCGAGGCTTGGATGCACTGCACATGTATAGGTATTCATTCAGCCTTTAAGGCCTCCGAGGCTTGGATGCACTGCACATGTATAGGTATTTATTCAGCCTTTAAGGCCTCCGAGGCTTGGATGGACTGCACATGTATAGGTATTTATTCAGCCTTTAAGGCCTCCGAGGCTTGGATGGACTGCACATGTATAGGTATTTATTCAGCCATTAAGGCCTCCGAGGCTTGGGTGGACTGCACATGTATAGGTATTTATTCAGCCTTTAAGGCCTCCGAGGTTTGGTTGGACTGCACATGCATAGGTATTTATTCAGCCTTTAAGGCCTCCGAGGCTTGGATGGACTGCACATGTATAGGTATTTATTCAGCCTTTAAGGCCTCCGAGGCTTGGGTGGACTGCACATGTATAGGTATTTATTCAGCCTTTAAGGCCTCCGAGGCTTGGTTGGACTGCACATGCATAGGTATTTATTCAGCCTTTAAGGCCTCCGAGGCTTGGATGGACTGCACATGTATAGGTATTTATTAGCCATTAAGGCCTCCGAGGCTTGGGTGGACTGCACATGTATAGGTATTTATTCAGCCTTTAAGGCCTCCGAGGCTTGGTTGGACTGCACATGCATAGGTATTTATTCAGCCTTTAAGGCCTCCGAGGCTTGGATGGACTGCACATGTATAGGTATTTATTCAGCCTTTAAGGCCTCCGAGGCTTGGATGCACTGCACATGTATAGGTATTTATTAGCCTTTAAGGCCTCCGAGGTTTGGTTGGACTGCACATGTATAGGTATTTATTCACCCTTTAAGGCCTCCGAGGCTTGGATGGACTGCACATGTATAGGTATTTATTAGCCTTTAAGGGCTCTGAGGCTTGGATGGACTGCACATGTATAGGTATTTATTAGCCTTTAAGGCCTCCGAGGCTTGGTTGGACTGCACATGTATAGGTATTTATTCAGCCTTTAAGGCCTCCGAGGCTTGGATGGAGTGCACATGTATAGGTATTTATTCAGCCTTTAAGGCCTCCGAGGCTTGGATGGACTGCACATGTATAGGTATTTGTTCAGCCTTTAAGGCCTCCGAGGTTTGGTTGGACTGCACATGTATAGGTATTTATTCAGCCTTTAAGGCCTCCGAGGCTTGGATGCACTGCACATGTATAGGTATTCATTCAGCCTTTAAGGCCTCCGAGGCTTGGCTGGACTGCACATGTGTAGGTATTTGTTCAGCCTTTAAGGCCTCCGAGGCTTGGATGCACTGCACATGTATAGGTATTTATTCAGCCTTTAAGGCCTCCGAGGCTTGGTTGGACTGCACATGTATAGGTATTTATTAGCCTTTAAGGCCTCCGAGGCTTGGTTGGACTGCACATGTATAGGTATTTATTCAGCCTTTAAGGCCTCCGAGGCTTGGATGGACTGCACATGTATAGGTATTTATTAGCCTTTAAGGCCTCCGAGGCTTAGATGGACTGCACATGTATAGGTATTTATTCAGCCTTTAAGGCCTCCGAGGCTTGTTGGACTGCACATGTATAGGTATTTATTCAGCCTTTAAGGCCTCCGAGGCTTGGTTGGACTGCACATGTATAGGTATTTATTAGCCTTTAAGGCCTCCGAGGCTTGGTTGGACTGCACATGTATAGGTATTTATTCAGCCTTTAAGGCCTCCGAGGCTTGGATGCACTGCACATGTATAGGTATTTATTAGCCTTTAAGGCCTCCGAGGCTTGGATGGACTGCACATGTATAGGTATTTATTAGCCTTTAAGGCCTCCGAGGCTTGGTTGGACTGCACATGTATAGGTATTTATTCAGCCTTTAAGGCCTGAGGCTTGGTTGGACTGCACATGTATAGGTATTTATTAGCCTTTAAGGCCTCCGAGGCTTGTTGGACTGCACATGTATAGGTATTTATTCACCCTTTAAGGCCTCCGAGGCTTGGATGGACTGCACATGTATAGGTATTTATTCAGCCTTTAAGGCCTCCGAGGCTTGGATGGACTGCACATGTATAGGTATTTATTCAGCCTTTAAGGCCTCCGAGGCTTGGTTGGACTGCACATGTATAGGTATTTATTCAGCCTTTAAGGCCTCCGAGGCTTGGATGGTCTGCACATGTATAGGTATTTATTAGCCTTTAAGGCCTCCGAGGTTTGGTTGGACTGCACATGTATAGGTATTTATTCAGCCTTTAAGGCCTCCGAGGCTTGGTTGGACTGCACATGTATAGGTATTTATTAGCCTTTAAGGCCTCCGAGGCTTGGTTGGACTGCACACGTATAGGTATTTATTAGCCTTTAAGGCCTCCGAGGCTTGGATGGACTGCACATGTGTAGGTATTTATTAGCCTTTAAGGCCTCCGAGGCTTGTTGGACTGCACATGTATAGGTATTTATTAGCCTTTAAGGCCTCCGAGGTTTGGTTGGACTGCACATGTATAGGTATTTGTTCAGCCTTTAAGGCCTCCGAGGCTTGGGTGGACTGCACATGTATAGGTATTTATTTAGCCTTTAAGGCCTCCGAGGCTTGGATGCACTGCACATGTATAGGTATTTATTAGCCTTTAAGGCCTCCGAGGTTTGGTTGGACT
Source organism: Chiridota heheva (assembly GCA_020152595.1). Taxonomy (NCBI): domain Eukaryota; kingdom Metazoa; phylum Echinodermata; class Holothuroidea; order Apodida; family Chiridotidae; genus Chiridota; species Chiridota heheva. The sequence goes on along the minus strand of JAIGNY010002642.1, from coordinate 5,305 downwards.
GCACATGTATAGGTATTTGTTCAGCCTTTAAGCCCTCCGAGGTTTGGTTGGACTGCACATGTATAGGTATTTATTCAGCCTTTAAGGCCTCCGAGGCTTGGATGGACTTCACATGTATAGGTATTTATTCAGCCATTAAGGCCTTCGAGGCTTGGATGGACTGCACATGTATAGGTATTTATTCAGCCTTTAAGGCCTCCGAGGCTTGGATGGACTGCACATGTATAGGTATTTGTTCAGCCTTTAAGGCCTCCGAGGTTTGGTTGGACTGCACATGTATAGGTATTTATTCAGCCTTTAAGGCCTCCGAGGCTTGGTTGGACTGCACATGTATAGGTATTTGTTCAGCCTTTAAGGCCTCCGAGGCTTGGATGCACTGCACATGTATAGGTATTTATTAGCCTTTAAGGCCTCCGAGGCTTGGTTGGACTGCACATGTATAGGTATTTATTCAGCCTTTAAGGCCTCCGAGGCTTGGTTGGACTGCACATGTATAGGTATTTATTAGCCTTTAAGGCCTCCGAGGCTTGGATGCACTGCACATGTATAGGTATTTATTCAGCCTTTAAGGCCTCCGAGGTTTGGTTGGACTGCACATGTATAGGTATTTATTCAGCCTTTAAGGCCTCCGAGGCTTGGATGGACTGCACATGTATAGGTATTTATTAGCCTTTAAGGCCTCCGAGGCTTGGATGGACTGCACATGTATAGGTATTTATTCAGCCTTTAAGGCCTCCGAGGTTTGGTTGGACTGCACATGTATAGGTATTTATTCAGCCTTTAAGGCCTCCGAGGCTTGGATGAACTGCACATGTATAGGTATTTATTAGCCTTTAAGGCCTCAGAGGCTTGGTTGGACTGCACATGTATAGGTATTTATTCAGCCTTTAAGGCCTCCGAGGCTTGGATGGACTGCACATGTATAGGTATTTTTCAGCCTTTAAGGCCTCCGAGGCTTGGATGGACTGCACATGTATAGGTATTTATTAGCCTTTAAGGCCTCCGAGGCTTGGTTGGACTGCACACGTATAGGTATTTATTCAGCCTTTAAGGCCTTCGAGGCTTGGATGGACTGCACATGTATAGGTATTTATTCAGCCTTTAAGGCCTCCGAGGCTTGGTTGGACTGCACATGTATAGGTATTTATTCAGCCTTTAAGGCCTCCGAGGCTTGGATGGACTGCACATGTATAGGTATTTTTCAGCCTTTAAGGCCTCCGAGGCTTGGATGGACTGCACATGTGTAGGTATTTATTAGCCTTTAAGGCCTCCGAGGCTTGTTGGACTGCACATGTATAGGTATTTATTAGCCTTTAAGGCCTCCGAGGCTTGGTTGGACTGCACATGTATAGGTATTTATTCAGCCTTTAAGGCCTCCGAGGCTTGGATGGACTGCACATGTATAGGTATTTGTTCAGCCTTTAAGGCCTCCGAGGCTTGGATGGACTGCACATGTGTAGGTATTTATTAGCCTTTAAGGCCTCCGAGGCTTGGTTGGACTGCACATGTATAGGTATTTATTAGCCTTTGGGGCCTCCGAGGCTTGGATGGACTGCACATGTATAGGTATTTATTCAGCCTTTAAGGCCTGCGAGGCTTGGTTGGACTGCACATGTATAGGTATTTATTCAGCCTTTAAGGCCTCCGAGGCTTGGATGGACTGCACATGTATAGGTATTTATTAGCCTTTAAGGCCTCCGAGGCTTGGTTGGACTGCACATGTATAGGTATTTATTAGCCTTTAAGGCCTTCGAGGCTTGGATGGACTGCACATGTATAGGTATTTATTAGCCTTTAAGGCCTCAGAGGCTTGGTTGGACTGCACATGTATAGGTATTTATTCAGCCTTTAAGGCCTCCGAGGCTTGGATGGACTGCACATGTATAGGTATTTTTTCAGCCTTTAAGGCCTCCGAGGCTTGGATGGACTGCACATGTGTAGGTATTTATTAGCCTTTAAGGCCTCCGAGGCTTGGTTGGACTGCACATGTATAGGTATTTATTAGCCTTTAAGGCCTCCGAGGCTTGGTTGGACTGCACATGTATAGGTATTTATTCAGCCTTTAAGGCCTCCGAGGCTTGGATGGACTGCACATGTATAGGTATTTATTCACCCTTTAAGGCCTCCGAGGCTTGGCTGGACTGCACATGTATAGGTATTTATTCAGCCTTTAAGGCCTCCGAGGCTTGGATGGACTGCACATGTATAGGTATTTATTAGCCTTTAAGGCCTCCGAGGCTTGGATGCACTGCACATGTATAGGTATTTATTAGCCTTTAAGGCCTCCGAGGCTTGGTTGGACTGCACATGTATAGGTATTTATTAGCCTTTAAGGCCTCCGAGGCTTGGATGGACTGCACATGTATAGGTATTTATTCAGCCTTTAAGGCCTCCGAGGCTTGGTTGGACTGCACATGTATAGGTATTTATTAGCCTTTAAGGCCTCCGAGGCTTGGATGGACTGCACATGTATAGGTATTTATTCAACCTTTAAGGCCTCCGAGGCTTGGATGGACTGCAAATATCCATTTTTACTTCGACAATAGACACATATGCACAGTTACAGGCCATACATATTTAACAAAATAAAGCGCGAAGAAAGGACGTTCATTCTCCCCACTAAGTATGGGGTAGGAGACCTTTGGCAGAAGGTCCCCACAGATGAGGCTGGCAGAACCATTAGTAAAAGTTTCGGGATCCCCCTCCCCAAGCTCAACATTTTTACCAATATGCGGTTCCCGCGAGTATAATCCAAACATTTACAAGCAAATATTACGGGGCATTGTCTATGTATACATGTAGGTAGGATCTACCCTTGGAAATATTGGCACTGACACGAAATATGTGAATGGAGCTAGGCAATCATTGGACCACCGGAGTATATTCCCTCCCATTATTTGATGGGGAAGGAAAGCATTTATCATAGGCGGGATTCGAGGCCGGAGGGAGGGAGGGGGTGGGGATCGGTCTGCCGGCAAATCAATACCGGTTGATTTAATCATTGTGACATCGGCAAATGCCGACCCAATTAAAAACCTTCAAATTTTTAAGCTTTTAGATTCGAAGAGGCAAAACAAATATTATCAAATCAAAATTTATTCACATCGGTAAATGCAAAACACAAACAAAAACCTACAAATTTTGAAGCTTTTATCTTCGCCCCTGGGCCCAAAGTAAACCACTCTTGTATACCGTTCTTTTGTATGCCCTCTGTATATTCTTCACTGAAATTTCCTTATTATTTTAAACCATTTAGAGCATCAAAATCAAGGAATCTTCAAAGTCTCCAGCGGCTTCGGCGCTAGCCTCCTGGGCCCTCCAAGGGCTTCGCCCCTAATTGATTTTGATTTTTTAAAAATATATCAATTGAAATGCACGGTCCACAGGCCATAAACTTCATTGAACTTTTTTTAAATTATTTTTAGAGTCAATTGAGGCATCAAATTCGAGTATCCGGATTTCTCCCCCTGGTCCCTACCAGATCTTTGCCGCTGATTGATTGTTACTTTAAAAAATATCTATATTCTTTTCATCAATTGAACTGTCGACTCGCATGTCCTCGTGTAAACTTCATTGAAATTGTTGGAATAATTTTAAGCCATTTTAGGGCATCGAAATCACAGAAGTTTCGGATTTTCCGAAGATTTCGCCCCGTGGACCCCTTCCAGGGCTGGACCCCTACCAGGGCTGCGCCCATACCAGGGCTGCACCCCTACCAGGGCTGCACCCCTACCAGGGCTGCATCCCTACCAGGGCTGCATCCCTACCAGGGCTGGACCCCTACCAGGGTTGGACCCCTACCAGGGCTGGACCCCTACCAGGGCTGTACCCCTACCAGGGCTGGCACCCCTACCAGGGCTGCACCCCTACCAGGGCTGGACCCCTATCAGGGCTGGACCCTACCAGGGCTGGACCCCTACCAGGGCTGGAACCTACCAGGGCTGGACCCTACCAGGGCTGGACCCCTACCAGGGCTGGACCCTACCAGGGCTGGACCCCTACCAGGGCTGTACCCCTACCAGGGCTGGCACCCCTACCAGGGCTGCACCCCTACCAGGGCTGGACCCCTATCAGGGCTGGACCCTACCAGAGCTGCACCCATACCAGGGCTGCACCCCCACCAGGGCTGCACCCCTACCAGGGCTGCACCCTACCAGGGCTACACCCCTACAAGGGCTTCGCCACTGATTGATTTTGATTTAAAAAAATCATTACTTGAACAGTTGAAAATGCATGTGTCCACATGTAAACTTTATTTCAATTTTGCTATTATTGTTTAAAGGAAAGGCATGGTCCCATCAATAAATTAGGAGGTGAACGCTGCCGAGCTATTAACGTCACTTCCGGTTTTCAATTATCCTTATTGATTGCGAGATATCTAAGATGTTATCGATAACACATGTAGGTCCCTATGTTCTGTACGGCGAATGTGTTATCGATAGCAACGCAGATTTCTCGCGATCGATAAGGAAAATTGAAAACCGGAAGTGACGTTTCCTGCACGGCGGCGTTCACTGCTGAACGTACTTATGGGACGATACAATTCTTTTAAAGCAATTGAGTGCAGCAAATTCACTTAATCTTCAGAGCTCCCAGAGCTTCACCCGCTGGACCCTATACCAGAGCTTCGCCCCTCATTGATTTTAACTTTAAAATATTTTTTTAAAAATCATGCTTTTTATCACATGAACTCTCGAAACTACCCCTAACTAATAGTTTCAAATTGAAAATAATAGGGCTACCGAATAATGTGACTACCATGGGCCTATATAACAACCGTTCCTTTATTTAATGCGGGTCTAAAGGCCTAATAGGCCCATAGAAACAATGAGGGACGACTGAGAGATCAATTCGTACCCTAATCGCTCATTCCGCGTAAGCGGTGTAAAGGGCGCGGGTAGGACACTTTTCCGAACAGGGGCCCTATTTTTTCACTTAACCAGCATCAGTCGAGACAAGAACGAATTACAAGATAGTAGACTATGAAAAACCTCGCTTAGCCACCTAGACATGAAGAACCTCGCATAACCACCTAGTCATGAAAAACCTCGCTTAGCCACCTAGATATGAAGAACCTCGATGAGCCACCTAGATATGAAGAACCTCGCTGAGCCACCTATATATGAAAAACCTCGCTGAGCCACCTAGATATGAAGAACCTCGGTGAGCCACCAATATATGAGGAACCTCGATTAGCTACCTATATATGAAGAACCTCGCTGAGTCACCTAGATATGAAGAACCTCGCCGAGCCACCTAGATATGAAAAACTTCGCTTAGTTACCTAGATATGAGCCACCTAGAT
>JAIGNY010002640.1:5000-14191 GCA_020152595.1 Chiridota heheva | reverse complement strand
AAAAGAGTTCGTAATAGTTTTTGGTTAAAAATAAAAAAACCATTTAGTATTTAGCATTCATCCATCACTGTACTGATGCATATGTACCTGTGAAAATAAAAAAATAAAAAAATAAAAAATGTTTGAGTAATCATGAGAAAAAATCATACTGCACATAAACTGTATATACTATATATATGAGCCAAACTTGAAAGTGCTCAAGAATACAAGTCATCATTGGCACGTAAGTTTGACTCACGCTGTGAGCACTACATTGTCTCCTTGAGCAAGACACTTTACTATACTTGCTGCAGTCCACTCAGCTGTAAAATGAGTACAAGCATTGCTAGGGAGTTAACCTGCAAAGGACTGGTGTCCCATCCAGGGGGAGTTGTATATTGTTATCCATTTACGCCAAGGAAACCAGGGATAAGCACCAGCCTGCTGGGCCCTTATGGCCCATGTTAGGATTTAGTTGTAGCTGTCTGCATATGTCAAAATTGCAAGGATTCCATCAGTGGTCAGACAAAATTTATGTATTTTAGAGGGCAAAAGACAAACTGCTTCAAAAAAAATTGTTTGAAATGAAATGCATTTTTTTTTTTTCAGCTGGTAAATCATAGCACTTTTACATTTGAATTGAAATGTTGTCTTAGTGCATGTTTCACAATCTTAGATCCTTTTTTATATTTCTATAATTTTCCTCTTCATTAGATTGCAATACCTGTGAGGGGAAGCAAGGGGCGTGGAACAGTATTCACTTGGTCGACAAGAGCTGATCCATATGATGAGGAGTAAGTGTATTTGATCTCATTGTGTTCAAGGCGTTGTTGGTGCTTGGATTTTGTTATTATTATTATTATTATTATCATTATTATTATTATTATTATTTTTATTGTTATTGTTATTATTGTTATTGTTGTTGTTGTTATTATTATTTTATTATAATTTATCTATTTTATTTTTACTTTTTATTTTTGAAATTATTATACATGTATATATATATATATATATATATATATTGATATATATATATATATATATATATATATATATATATATATATATACATATATATATATATTGATATATATTTAAATATGTACTTATATATTTATATATACATATATATATATATTTTTTTTTTTTTTTTTTGAGTGGGGGGATTTTTCCCCCTGATGATTTTTTTTGAGGGGGGATTTGGAAAAATGGAAAACTTCAATACGTAGGCATCTTTATGCTTACTTAGTTTGCAATAAATTTTCCCCCAAATACCAATAAGATTTGGGGGGAGGGGGGATTTTTTGCTGGAATTCCACAATCCTCAATTTTTATGGGAACACTGGTTTAAGGCTTAGTTTAGCTTATATGATAGAGAACAAATCTTCTATTCAAGAGATATGTAATTCTAAAGAAGTCACAAGATTGTTTGAAAATGACTGTCTGGTGTAGAATATCTACAGTAGAAATGTGAGGTCACACCCTCATTTTCTAGACAAATATTTAAAGAGTATTTATTTAAAATCAGAGAATTAAAAATAGGAATAGGAATTGACAAAGATATCTCAAAATTCCTTAATTTTGCAAAACACAGTTTCTTCACAAGATGTTGTTTGAATATAATTCAAGAGTACCCAATGTTTTTTTTAATTCACAAAATTCTTAGAAAATATTTAATGAAATGCACAAAGAGGAATGTGAAGCTGTGATGTTACTTCTAGTCTGATGTCAGTCATTTCAATACATATCTACTAGAATTTGAATATATCTCGTAAAAGGTATATGGACAAATAGCAACAATAAGAACATAAATGGTTTCAAATACCGTATTCGACGTAATAAAGCACCTGGGGGGCTTACAAAAAAATTCCCAATACATGAAGCAATGTCTTTCCTTATTAGAAATTGTCCGTCAATCATTCACAGTTAATGCACATTATTACCTCAGGCATTATGATACACAGCTATGTTTATCACCAGTTTGAAAACAAACTTCTCCCACTAAGACACCTAACACGGATGAGTAATTTGGCTGTGATGTGCATGGGAATGGCAGGATAAACAATAAATTGTTTTTAGTGGAAATACAATACACTGAACAGGAAGTCGGGTTGGTAATTGTTATACCTGAGTTTTCAGGATTAACTCCGGTGTCAGATGCGGACAGGCTTAAAGAGAAACATTTCGGAACATAAATACATATAAACAGCATTCATTATTTATTGATGTTGGGATAGCACTTGCTGACATTTGCAATACATTACCAGACTTTCATGTTTTTCAAAATCCACGAAAAAATCGTACTGGAGGTGGAATTTGCATTATTCTCCGAAAAGGATTTCATGTCTCACTGAATAAGACAGCTCCATGCTCTTCATATGAACTTATGGATATGACAGTCTCGTCAAACAGACAGCAACCTTTTAGGCTGATTACCATTTACAGACCCCCGCCATCCAAGCGAAATAAAGTGAATAGTGCAACATTTTTTAATGAGTTCACTACGTTGTTGGAAGAAATATCAATTGTTCAGTGTCAAGTATTATTCGCTGGTGATTTTAATTTTCATGTGGATGATGAAAACGATCGTGATGGCCGCCGTATGCTTGATATTCTTCAGTCAGTTAGTTTTCAACAACATGTGACTGGCAGTACTCATAATAAGCAGCACACACTAGATTTGATCATCTGTCGTGATATTGATCCTTTTGTATCAAAGATCACAATCATTAATGGTCTTCCATCAGACCATTCAGCAGTTCGGTGTGATCTTGATGTTGCTCGACCAGAAGCGACCAAAACCATCTTGTGTCAACGGAATTTGAAAAGAATTGACCTCGTTGCTTTACGTAAGGATGTGTTAGATTCGCCATTGTTTCAAACGCCTGCTGAAGACCTTGATGCGCTTACAGACCAGTACAACACGGTCTTGCATAAGATTCTTGACCATCATGCTCCCAAAAAAAACAGGGAAATCACAAATCGTCCCCACACACCTTGGTATGATGACAGTCTTCGCATCGCTAAACGGAACAAGCGTTCACTTGAGAGGAAATGTAAAAAGTCCGGTTTGGTAATAGACAAACAGATCTTTCAGCAAAGTTGTATTGAATACAAGCGGCTCCTTGACAGTGCCAAACAGAGACATCACCAGTCAGTTATTACCAACTGTGACCAGAGGCAGCTGTTTAAAGTTATCGATAGATTATCAAATGTCCAATCATCTACAACTCTACCGAGCAATTCGTCAATAGATCTTGCAAATGCATTCGGGGCGTTTTTCGAAGAGAAGATTCTTAAGATACGACATTCATTGGACATTGACTCTTTACCTGTTTTCTCTAAAATCATCCACCGGACTTGCAATAGTTCTTTTGCGAATTTCAAGAGCGTCACTGAAAATGAGGTTCGGGAGGTTGTGCAGAAAGCAGCAAAAAAGTCTTCCATACTTGACCCACTGCCAATGACATTGTTTCTTTTCTTACTTGAGGACCTTTTACCGGTTCTTACAAGGATTGTAAATAAGTCTCTATCTTCGGGTAGGTTCCCCAACAGCTACAAAGTTGCTCGTGTAAAGCCTCTAATCAAAAAACAGTCTCTTGATTGCAAAGTAATGATGAATTATCGACCAATTTCCAATTTATGTTTTGACTCTAAGCTTGTTGAACGGATTGCGGTCTTACAACTTCAGGACTACTTGAGAGAGTTTGGATTACACGCAAATAGGCAGTCGGCATATAGGCAAGGCTGTAGTACGGAAACAGCGCTTTTGCGGGTGTATAACGACCTTTTGCAGACGATAGACAAAGGTGATGAAGCTGTTTTGATCTTACTCGACTTCTCCGCAGCTTCGACACCATTGACCATCAGGTGTTAATTGCTCGCCTCGAGGAGCGTTTTGGAATCACCGGAAGGGCTTTGGAGTGGTTTACGTCTTACTTGAAGGATCGCAAACAAGCTGTTAGTGTAAACACAACCCTATCAGATCCGATTCAACTACATTATGGCGTTCCACAAGGATCGGTCGGTGGTCCCGTTATGTTCACAATGTACAGTGCTCCAATTGAAGATATAATAGAGTCAAACGGAATTCAGTGTATGTCATACGCTGACGACACGCAGGTGTACATCCCTATGAAACCATCCGATAGAAACACTTGTATTGCCAAATTGGAAAAAAGTCTTGTTGACATAAAAGCTTGGTCCATTAGCAATAAACTTAAACTGAACGATAGCAAGACGGAGATTTTTCATATCACGTCGTGCAATGTCAAATCAAGCAATATTGCTGGCATTCAAGTAAATGGAACTGTAGTGGAACCTGTGCAATCAGCTCGCAATCTCGGTGTCATTTTTGACAAGCAGCTGTGCATGACACAACACGTTAACAACATTTGCAAGAACGCCACACACGCAATCAGATGCATTGGTCGAATCAGACACTATCTTGATAATGACACTACCGAGAAACTAGTACATGCTTATGTGACTTCTAGGTTGGATCAGTGTAATTCCCTTTTATACGGATTGCCTGATATCGAGATCATGAAATTACAACGAGTCAACATACCGCCGCCCGACTTGTAACACACTCGAAAAAGCATGAGAGTATTTCCGAGATTCTGCGAAGACTCCATTGGTTGACCATTCGTCAGAGGATTGCCTTCAAGATTAATCTACTCACCTACAAAGCGCTTCACGCACTGACACCATCATACATATCAGATCTTGTTACACAATATGCCCCATCGCGGTCCTTACGTTCTTCATCGCAAAACCTTATCAAGCCCCCTACATGTCGTTCTCGCACTTCTTATGGAAGACGTTCTTTCATGGAAGCGGCTCACACCGAATGGAACAAACTGCCTTTGCATGTTAAACTTGCGTCTTTAATATTTGTCTTCAAATCCAAACTTAAGACTTTTCTTTTACACAATGACCGTAGATCTATATTTTTGTATTCTGTATATACCATAATCATTTTTACTCTTTTACACCTATTTCTACATAAATGTTTTTTAAATCTGCATTTCCATTTTAAATTATGCATTCCATTTTAAATATGCATTTCAATTTTAATGTTCGGTACTTTGTAACTTATGAATTTTAAGTTTTTTTTGTTTTTTCTCTTCCATTTTTATTGTATTGTACAGCGCTTTGAGATTCTTCTGAGTTAAAGGCGCTTTATAAGCACCAGCTATTATTATTATGTTATCAGTCAAGAAATGTCGGCTGAGCGGTTATTAGAGTAAGGGTACTTATCACGTCAAATAAGATAAACTAAAAACCATGCAAACAGCAAAAAATCCCACCAAGAGTGCTTACAAATTGTCCATTTTTACAGCATTTTAAAACTTAGATACCTAATTAGCATAATTTGCGCAATATTTTGTGACCTTAGGATAGGACAACTAGAAAATTGCTCTTGTTAATGTCTTTCGGTTCTTCACCAAAATATTTGGAATAGGAGAAGTTGGCTATAGTGTACAGGAAATTGGATATTAATGTAGCCTTGACTTACATTTAGCAGGAGAACGCAATTTGAGGACCTTTGATATTTGGGAGAGAAATATTAAGAATTTCAGTAAAGGCTTTGTAGCTGTATTCCTTTGCATACATCATTACTTTTGCACATACTGAGAAATTAACAGCTTCTATTTTCAAAATGGATTTCTATTGTCAAAATGGACTGGAACGAAGCCTTCAAATTACCATTATACTCCTTTTTCGGTACTTAATTTGAGGACCGTTGATATTTGGGAGAGAAATATTAAGAATTTCAGTAAAGGCTTTGTAGCTGTATTCCTTTGCATACATCATCACTTTTGCACATACTGAGAAATAAACAGCTTCTATTTTCAAAATGGATTTCTATTGTCAAAATGGACTGGAATAAAGCCTTCAAATTACCATTATACTCCTTTTTCGGTACTTAAAAAAAACTCTGTACCAGAATAGCTAACAAATTTTTTGTTTGCTATTCTGGTACATAGTTTATAAAGTAACAAAAAAGGAGTATAATGGTAATGTGAAGGCTTTTATTCCAGTCCATTTTGACAATAGAAATTCATTTTCAAAATAGAAGCTGCTAATTGTATAAACTTTGATTTGTCAGAACTTAAAAACTGTAAGTGATATTGTGAACTTCTAAAGACTGTCCTGGGTCCAGAACCAGAACTGTAACATTTTTACATATGTACATAAGGACAGGGCCCAAAGGAGTACACAATTTGTGTGCAATTTGTGTTTGCTTGGATTACTCAACTAATTTGATTCAGATTGATTATGAATCAAAACTGATACTAGCGAGACAAATAGTAGTAATTGTTTCTGTTGATGATTAATTATATATTTGATTAACTATATATTTAAAGTACTTCTAGTACAAGTTACTTGAAAGTGTGCATTGCCCCCATGGAATTTTTAGACCCCTGTCTGCCATGCTGTTCACTGTTGCCCTTTTGGAATTTTTAGATCCCTGTCTGCCATGCTGTTCACTGTTGCCCTCTTGGAATTTTTAGACCCCTGTCTGCCATGCTGTTTACTGTTGCCCTCTTGGAATTTTTATACCCCTGCCTGCCATGCTGTTCACTGTTGCTTTCTTGGAATTTTAAGACCCGTGTCTGCCATGCTGTTCACTGGAGCATCCAGGCACCTTTGTGGAGTTCTCATTAAAGGGGTATTCAATTTTAAGGGTAACTTAAGGGGCACAAATATTACTCTGATATGAAAGAGAACACGAAGAGGAACAAATTAGTTACATTTCTAGACTAAATTTGAACGTGATAAATTTGTTTGGTATAGACCGAGGTGGGTCTGCAACCAGTGAGTTTACAACTGGTTATCCAAAGCCGTGGCCATCTTGATATAATGTCCTGCACTGGATGCTTTCAGAACGTTAAATCTTGCTATGCTATGCTATGCTAAACCGAGTTTAGCCGAACGTGATTTCTTCAGTACTTCGTCCAATCAAATACTGGGGGAACTTTCCTTTGTTTCCCAACCAATCAGGTGCAAGTTTTAGTAAAAAAGGTAAATATCAATACGCATGCGTATTTCCTTCATGTATAACGCACATATGATGCGTGCGCTTGAAAATATTTTTTCATACGCTTAGTCTCATACCGTGCATGAATTGTGCAGACGGCCAAGATTCCACCAGTATTTTACTGGTCAATAAGATTCCTCCAGTATACGATTGGTCCATTGTGGACACGTGAATCTTGGCCATGTGACATTAATTAATTAGTTATCTGAAATTGCTGATTCAGATTTGAAAAGGTCTATAAAGCTGAAGAAAGTTCTCATTTATTTCATTAGTTTCATTTCTTGATTTGTATTTTCAGGTGGGTTGTTCAGAAGATGCAGTTGAAAATGAAAGGAACGTCAAATCTCATAGACTTGTATGAAGCACCTCCTCAGAAAGACACTGAACAAGGAAATGAATCTAGTGATAAGTCAGATGATTTTAGAGGTCAATGGGATCTTTGACAGTGGGTTAACAGACATATAGTATCGATGAATTATTTATGCAATTTTTGTTGTGAAAACCAATACTGTCTCAGAAATGGAAAAGACCATCTATTCTACAAGATTTGTTTGGCTGAGTGGTAGAGCATTTGATTTTCAGCTGGAAGACGCAGGTTTAATCCTGGATCAGGACCATCATACCAGAGAGTCAGAGACTGTACAAATGGTGCCTGTTGCTTGCTTTGCTGCTGCTCGTCATGTAAAGGATAGAACAGGGTAGTAACGTGTTAGTGTAAATGGAAAAGAACATTGTGTATTGGACTTGGATAGATCACTTTTACTATTATGAACTGATGATGGTCATAGAAAATTATGATTACATAACAGACAATAGATGTATAAAGGTATTAAAAGCTGAAGTGTTGTAAACTTTTAAAATGATTCATACCTTTGTAAAGTGCTGCCATGTGGATGCTTTTATTAATAATGGTTAAATAAAAAGATTAGTCAGTAAACATACTATGATCATGAGGATTAAAGAGTTTTGCTTTAAAGAGTCTAATTTCATCTGTGCAATGCTGCCAAAAGGGTGGGGACAAACTGATGTGGACCCTCTGGCTAGATTCACAAAGTTTTAAAAGTAAGAAATTGTCAGGAAACTTTTGCCATAGTTTGCTAGCTTTGGTTACCCTTATTGAAAAAAATAAAAATCTTGAATTTGAAAGAAGCTTTCCTTGCAAGAGTCCTATTTTCAGTTTACATCAAAACAGGGGCAAGGCTTGCCTTCACTAATTAAGGGAAAAGTCACAAAATCCATCTCACCCCACCTTAGCAATTCCATCTCACCCGCTCTATCCCACCTCACCTCATCTGCTCCATCTCTCTCACCCACCTCATCAACCATCTAACACTGCCTCTTTGGCTCCATCTCCCCCTCCCCCCCCATCCACTTTTGGTACATAGGCAAATTCTGCCCCTACTCTATTGAGGGTATGATAATAGTCAAAAATCAAAATTGCACATTGCTTAAATGTCAACATTCTGTTTAAAAAACATCCTTGAATAATAGGCTGATAGGTGAGGTTTTCAATAATGAACAGATGAATGATGTGATATTGGAGAATAGGTAGCTTAGTTGGCAGAGTGCACAGCTGAGATGCTGAAGGTCCTGGGTTCAAGCGTCAGGTTTAACTGGTTTTTTACAGCTATGCAGACAGATAAGCCGAACATCAAAGCGGAAGCATTTCGTCTGCAGCTCCTACTCTTCATTCAGCTGTAGAGAAAAGTGACAATGGTCGAATGGCACACATGGACGTTAAGCTGTCAGTCTCAATGGCAGGAGAGTCACCCCTGCCTTGTTCTCTGATCACTTATTCGAGAAGAGAAGCGTGAAACGCTGTCTTCATTCACTTTTAAGTAACAAGTTCATGTGTGCCCATAGGCAGCCGGAGAACCAGTTTGTTAGTTGTAGAGCACATTTGAATAGTTTTTAAACTAGAACTGCGCCATATAAATATATATATATATATATATATATATATAAATATATATATATATATATATATATATATATATATATATATATATATATATATATATATATATATATATATATATATATATATATATATATATATATATATATATATATATATATATATATATATATATATATATATATATATATGTATATATATATATATATATATATATATATATATATATATATATATATATATATA
>JAIGNY010002640.1:0-2500 GCA_020152595.1 Chiridota heheva | reverse complement strand
TGTCCTTCGTAGTTACAGTTGCTTGATAGATGAAACATTCTTCTTTGCATCTACCATCCACCGGGCATTGTTCTTTAACTCTGCAATTGCATTTTTTGGTTGAAGGTTTCTTTTCAGTATCAATTATTGATTTGTTGTGAGCGTCGATGATGCAAATCAGATTGGGCATGCAGCTGTAGCTTAATTTGACAGTGTTCCTATTAAAGATTTTGTGCAGGGTATTGTTAGGGGGAAATTCCTCATCTAAAATTTTGAGGAATTGTTTACCAATATTGGTTTCAACGTTTTTACTGTTAAACCAAATGATTTTTCTGCTTCGGTTTCTTCTTTTAATTCCGGGTGCTGCTCTGTCTGTGAATTTGAGTTTATGTTTGTATCCACTCTTGGCGAGGGCTTCCTGATATTCTGCTGATGTGTCATTGAATGCTGTACTGCTGGATGAAATTTCGGATAGTCTTTTGTTTATGGCGATGGGGATATTTTTAATTATGCACGGCGGGTGGTTCGATTTGATATGTATATACTGGGGGTTGTTGTTTTGTTTCTTGTAGGGTTTGTGGGTGCCTGTTGTTAGATTAAGGTTAATGTCCAGAAAGTCGACTACTTTGACATTTGCTACAATTGTTATTTTGAGTCCATTTTTGTTGAAGATCTTATTAATTTCTTGTTTCATTTTTTCAACTTTGCGAGGTGAATCTTCAAATGCGGCCAGACCATTGTCTCTGTAGAGTCCTATGTTCTTACCGAAATTTTGTAAATAATATCACACTTATTAAGGAAATTAATATTTTTTTTGTAAATAAGTCTTTCAAAAATTTGAGCTTTTGATGAGAGAACTGAACTAAATAAGTCGGTAATTATTTAAAGTGGATGGGTCATCAGATTTGAAAATAGGGGTTACTCTTTATCAGGAACAATACCAGATGAAAGCGATAAATTAACAATATGGCTTTGTGGGGCAGCAATAGTATTACTATTATTATGTAAAATTTTAATCGGGATACCATCAATATCAGAAGCAGAATTCTTTGGTAACTTCATGATATTTCTGATTATTTCAGACAGAAATAAGGAATTGTGAGAACATATGGTATTAATTAAACGAGAAGGAAGCCTGCATGAGTCAACAATTGAAATGATGTTGCAAAGATGGAAATAATCGCACAATCAGGTCAAAATCGTGTTAATCATCTGTGGTGGCAAAGGGGGCGCCCCCAGCAAACCTTTCTGAGAGGGCACCAAGTTCTCAAGAGGGCGCCAAAACTAATAACTTCTTCCTATATTATCAAGTAATATTCCATTTTTGTAGTCTAAAAGCGCATGATTTGTCACAGAACATACTATCTGCTCCTGTTATGAAAAGCAAACAATTTTATTAAATACAACTGGTAGAAGCTTTCGAGATGGCGCCGAATGCTCATAGGGGCGCAAAAATTGTCATGAAAATATACTCCTATATTAAAAAAAATTCTCAACGTTGTAAATATCTTTTTCTCAAAGCTTTATTCTTACATCGAAAACATGAAAACCATTCCTAGACCCCAACTAAGAACACATATATAGTCAATGGGATCCTAGTGGGATCCTAGGCAACATTTGAACATTCGTTCCAAAATAATAATCCTGGTAAGTAACTTTACTTTGGAATTGACACGATTTTGAGCAACTTTCTGCTCCCAAAAAATGCTACTAGCTTTCTGGGGCTTCGCCCCTCGGTGGCTAGGACGTCGGCTCTGGATTTGACACAATAATAAGCAAAATCTGCCCTGAAAATTGTTAGAAATGCAGGGATTCCGGGTGTTCCCCCCCCCCCTCCCCCCCCCCTCCTTCATCTCTTCCCATTGCCCCAATGTGCAGCTTCACCCAATAGATGTGACACATTTTTATAGTCCTTATCTCCTATTTAAAATCACAAGAAACCCTGGGTCCCCACCCGGGCTTTGCGGCCTTCACTCCTATAGAATGCCTTGGAGTTCCCCCTTCCCCTCCCCCCCTCCTTCTCAATAGTAAAAAGTGTTACAAATTTATTTTACTCGGGAAATTTCCTTCAATTTCTGAGAAATAATCTTCAATTTTCGGGAAATTTTCCTCGTTTTCGGGAAATTCCCTTCATTTTCATGAATATTGCTTTTTTGTTGAGAAATTTCAATATTTGGGCAGTTTTCTTCAATTTTCTGGATTTTTTTTTACTTTGCCTTCAATTAAAAAAGAATGTTTTTCAATTTTCGGCAAATTTGTCTTTGACAAATTTCCTTCATTTTTGGGAAATTCGCTTCCATTTTCATAAAAAAAGAAGTTATTTTTGGAAATATTCTGGAAAATTTCCTAAATTTTGCAGAAATTGTATCCAATTTCTAGGAACTTTTTCGAATCCTATAAAACTGTGCTAAAATACATCTGAATAGAGTCAAAGAGCGTCGATACCTTCAGGGGCGTCACTACTCTCTAAATACTCAAGTGTTATATATAACTATTAGTGTTGAATCTAACACTTTCCAGG
>JAIGNY010002639.1:0-14205 GCA_020152595.1 Chiridota heheva | reverse complement strand
TCGTGAAATTTTCTGTCATAAAATTTCATATCATGTAAAATTTCCTGTCATGTGAAATTTTGTCACGTGAAATTTCATGTCATGTGAAATTTCCTGTCATGTGAAATTTTATGTCTTGTGAAATATTTTCATGTGAAATTTTGTCATGTGAAATGACATGTCATGTGAAATTGTGTCATTTGAAATTCTGTCATGTGAAATTTTGTCAAGTGAAGTTTCCTGTCATGTGAAATTTTATGTCATGTAAAATTTCGTCATGTGAAATTTCATGTCATGTGAAATTTCATGTTATGTGATATGTCATGTCATGTAAAATTTCCTGTCATAAAATTTCATGTCATGTGAAATTTCCTGTCATGTGAAATTTCCTGTCATGTGAAATATAGTCATGTAAAATTTTGTCATGTGAAATTTTGTCATGTGAAATTTTATGTGATGTGAAATTTCCTGTTATGTAAAATGTCATGTCATGTGAAATTTCCTGTCATAAAATTTCATGTCATGTGAAATTTCATGTCATGTGGAATTTTATGTCATGTGAAATGTCATGTCATGTGAAATTTCCTGTCATGTGAAATTTCCTGTCATGTGAAATTTGTCATGTGAAATATTGTCATGTGAAATTTTGTCATGTGAAATTTCATGTGATGTGAAATTTCCTGCTATGTGAAATGTCATGTCATGTGAAATTTCCTGTCATAAAATTTCATGTCAAGTGAAATTTCATGTCATGTGGAATTTTATGTCATGTGAAATTTTGTCATGTGAAATTTTATGTCATGTGAAATATTACGGCTATCATTACTTCTGCCGACTTGTTCATCCAACAAGGCATCCACGAATTGGTCTGGAGGCAATTCACCTTGAACCTTTGACATTCATGCGAATCAATATCCCATTCCTTTAAGTAAATTTGCATGATCCAGTCCCGTCCATCATATCCCATTCTCCACGTGGATTTGTGCGGCCCATCTCGCTGAAATTAAAATGCGAACTGTTGCAATAACGTTGTGCAGGCAATTTTTTGTTCTTCTCCAAAACGTCGTCACTTCCATCCTGGAGCAGTTACATGCGCTATTTCTTGCAAACAAGTTGTTAGTAAGCCCGGATTCCTTGACGAGGCAAACGCACATTTTGCAAGCACAGGAGAAAACTAAAACGTTGCTCCTGGACAATCAAATGCGGAAAATGTTGGAGCGTCAAGATTTCAACAACGAAGAGTAGGTCAAACTGTACGAAAAATCACTGAACTTGTACTTGGTTTACCGACGTAAAACGATAGTTTCGCACGTCCCTCTACGCCCAATTCTTGAGTCACATTTTGTTGATGATATCATTGTCAGCATACCGAATATTCTACGAGGTAGAGCTGAACAGGCGACCAAGACGGTGCTGCGAGAGATAACATGATGTCCTACAGGCGAGTTACTCATTGAGGGTCGTGTTATACCGAGGTCCCATGCAGTAGATCTCCTAGATGACACCATCCGTTCCGAAAATCATTTAATCCCAAGGACATAGCGCGTTTGCAAAAGGGTTGTCACGTATCAATGTTCATCAAGAACTTATCGGTAATCGAATCGTGTTGAAAAGACTTTAACGTTTTCGACGAACAGGAAAAGTCGACTGAGAAGAAGAACGAACAGTCATCTTTTCATTAACAAAACGAATGGAAGACGACGAAATACCGAGTACGAACCAAGAACCTCTTTCACGGCCCGTGTACGGCGCAGGGATTGGTCAATGGCCCAATGGCTACAACACACAGAAAACGAATAAAATTAGAATGCATCTATTTGTTCCGTTTAGTAATACAAAAACGATCACGGCGAGCATATCGTCATCTTTGGTGACTTTCTGCAACGTGCTAAAAAAAACCATCTGTACCAGCTGCTGCTGTGGTGGGCGTGTGACGATGGCAGAACTTAGAAAAAGAGAGAGTGGAAACGGCGATTCAAAAATCTACTACAAAACATTGCATTCCGCTGGCTTCGTATGAGTCGACAAAATACACAACGCAATAAAAAAAACGGTTTCCACACATCACACGAGCAACGGTAGCAACATTTCGGGACAAGCAGAATGCCCACACCCTGAACAAATTCGTAATTTTTCCAAATTCAACAGTTGGGACAAAGATGTCATTAAATTAAGACGAGAAGAAGTATAAAAAAGCAAGTATATCAGGTTTCAGCCCATTTTTTCGTTTTTATGTTTGACAATCTCGACGGCACCAATGGTGGAGTGTACAACAACTCATGGTACCAGATCCAATGAGCTGTAAAAAGGAATTAGTGAAGCAAGAGCACGCCAGACTAAGATAACCCTTGATAAACCGTGGACAGTACTGAATTAGGAAGGATGAAAAAATCATTATGGCATACGAGCAAAACAACGGTCATTCAAGATGTCAGGAACCACCAACATTTGGATGTCACAACCATTAAAATATGAATGAAGAATGGGTATATGTGCCACACCCTTAGATAAAGCAGAACATAAACCCACTTTTCGTGTACACGGGCATCATCACACCACACCCTGTGGGCGACTAGAAAGTGTAGATATTAAAGAGTTTCAGCCTTCAGAAATTTACCAGAGTTTGGCTCACCAGTGGACGTTGTCCAGTACTCCGTCAACCTCAATCCCATCGAATGGATACAAATATCAATTTTGTGATGGAACGGGAGAAAGAAGCCCTTCTTACATCTGGAAGGACCATCGTGACGTTACAGTTTTCGTCAATGACGCTCAGCTTTCTTATAACGATATAACCTCATCGTGACGTCATCGTCATCATTATTGCTTTGATTGGCGGAAAGCACACCTCATGGCTGAAGGTTATTTATCCGTGTTTGTTGGACCCGCCAACCATCGGGGGTATTGTCTAGGAGGGGTGTTATCGGAACTGTGTTATCGGAACTGTTTCGAAGAGCGATGCCATTTGTGTAACGTGAGGCTGCAAGCTTGGCAAAAGAAATCGGAAAACAAGCGTTGGGTGCAGGTGCGGACATACTGGAAGAAGTGATGGCCGGTGATAATACCAAACGGGCGACAACCCGTAGAACGAAAGAGGCTGGACAACGGATGAAAAGACCAGCTTTGACACGTGCCAAGACGGTGCTGACGAGGCAATCTGGAAACGGGGAAAACACAAATTCAAATCAAGTATACTTCGATTGAGCAATTCTCTTCTGAAAGCATACATTATCCAGGGTCCATCGCTTTACAAATTTAAAGTCATACATGTACGACAATAGTCAAAGTCTTCATTTCGAGTTTCGCATTCAAAGCGGCAACATGACTCTCGTGCACAACCATTCCGTACCTTGTTCCAAATCAGAAATGGATCTTTTCAGCGTTCGACTCACCCAGATCGAGATCAAAGACCGTCCGTTTGGCGGTCTAAACGCTTTGGGACCGATCGAGTTTGTCATACCTAGAACAGAAAATAAGTATTTGGACATCAACAAAATGCAACTGTACATTAAGGTCAACAGGTTTTAGGGAAAACAGTAGCGGTTGAAATATCACCGAGGACAACGACGAAGTGGCTACCGTTAACACACTCCTATATTAAATGTTTTATCAAGTAGGCGTGGCCCTTAACGACAAACTGATAAGAAATTCTACGTCGACGTACCCGTACCGAGCAACGATCGATACCATGTTTATAGCTATGATACATAACTCAATGATACGCATCTGTTGTCATAATTTTATCTCAAGAATACTGCATCGCACATGTATTTTTACGATTTGACGAGGGCAACCAATCCTAATGCAGGATTGAAAACACGATTCGATAAGACAAAAGGCAGTAAATTCTTCTACATGATAAGAACAATCCACGCTTATCATCCAGATGACTTTACCCGAAAAGCTATCTACACAGCCGTTTATACATATTCCAAATTTCAACGTCATAGCTATCAAAATGCCTAATAAAATTTGGACATTTCAAAGAATATGATTGACGCTTCTGTCTCCGTTTTCGTCTCTGTTCTGTACCCTGAGGATCCAAGACTTTTAAATTGTGCGAATATCTTCCTTTTTGCACACCCAAACATGTGCTAAACACTGGTTCTTAAAAATAGTCATTTTGTCTCAATATCCGCTTCAAATGCCTTAGTGACATAGCCAGACCATAATGTATTGCCAATATCATCTATTTAGTGAAAATAACCCTCTTGCCCTTGTCATAAATACAACAAATTATACATCTTAGCAAAATAAAGCTTTGGGAGTTTACAATTTTGCTTGAATAATATCAACATAAATAATGTCAACATAAACATTACGTACGATAATGGTCTTCACCCAAGTTACAGGCCTTGGATGATAAACACAGAAAGACTTACATACAGTTTGTACTCAGGAAACTGTTAAACTTATGCACATCCGCGTAGTTAGAACAATAAGGTAGAGTGCACTTCAAACGCAAATTAGTAAGCAATATCTTTATAATGTCTTTATACAATATCCCTTAATAAAAATACATTTCCATAGCTTCATCTCTCTCCTGCACTTCATTTCATAGCTTCATCTCTCTCCTGCGCTTCTACCATCATGATCAACGTACAGGTAACCATGTAGATTTTAAGTTTAGTCGACCGCTGACCTCTAACTTTCAGGACGCCATACGCAAATTATTTCGTTTAAGCGAAGCATTATTTCGTTTATTTGAAATAGTATTTCGTTTAAAGAAAATAATATTACGAATAAACGAAATAAAAATTTTTTGTTCATATCACCCTAGGGGCTCCGATGTTAAGTCTATACACCATTCAAAAAAACTTGACAAAGCACGTACGCTTCCTGACTGATGGACCGTTCAGCTGTTCATATAATTTTCCAGCCCGATACCACGGCATCAATAATTTATGTATTTTAGGACACTTTGGTGTGCGGCTGTCTGCAGTGACATCAAACATGTACACGCGCTATTTTTTAAAAACTCAACTAGTTTGAGATTGTTCATAGTAATCGCTGCCACCTGTTCATATCTGTCACAATATTTTACTTGCGAAGCTGTGTATCGAACTATTCTCTGCAAATAAAAATATAACATAAAACAACAGTCCAATCGGTCAGCTAATTTTAAGAAAGTCTTTTTAGAAAAATCAGTTTTATCCAAGGCGATGCAGCATTAGCATTTACTCATGAAAATACAGATCCGACAAAAATTAGTTATCTATTGCTGTGAAAACCCACCGTTTTTCGACGATTTTAATTAAATCAAAATGAAATTTTGTTAAACAATAAGCCGTAAATCCGGGTAGGAATAGAATCAGAAAACATTTGCAGATGTGGTTCTATGTTTACAGCCAGTATGCGGCTGCCTTGGCCTACCTACTAATTTGAACCATAACCCCAAAATTAAAGAAAGCACCAACAATACTTAATTACTTTATATGACCACATGAAGGCAGATATCACATTGATTGAATGTTCATTTTATGTACAAATAAATTTCTTGTATTTATTTGGTTAATCATAGGACTTATATCAAATCTAGAGAGCTACAGTGGGTTTGATGTGGGATTTTTCTCTAGGATTGGTAGACATATAAATGTTGGTATAGGTGGACTTCTTGTTTGTGTTTTCTCAATTAAGCAGTCAACTGAGGGCCACTGAATTAAGTTTCCTTTTTGCACTATTTTGAATGATAACAGATCATACGTATGTAGGATGGCTGTAAATGGTAGAATTAAATAACAAGAAATGCTGTACTACTTAAACAGTTTAATATTCATGATACTGAAGGGAATGATGTTGAAGTCATTAAGAAATTACACTGCAAAATTGATGATTTGAATGACTGCAAATATTACCTGGTGATGTATTCACCAAGCTAGGCCTATGTGCCAGTGTTCCACTACAGAAAGTACATTAAGCATCAAGCTTCTTGAGGAAATAAAATTAAAATAAAGTAACGTATGCTCATATTATACTCTCACAGTACTACCATAAAAACTTGAAATGTGAACATGTTTTTTGATATCTCATTTGTTATCTTAAATGTTAATGTATGGTTTAATTGTTACTTTTGTTGTATTTACTTTTTTTGCCAACGTATTCTGTCAAATTTGATTTTATATTTGTTATTTTATTGTAAAGAAAGCCTCATCTCAAACCAGCTTTCAGCTGAATAAACTTTCTTGTATAAAAAGGAGTGAATAAATTAAATAGATAGACATGGCATATTTATCCCATCATAAGATCATATTCTCAGACTATAAGTGATCATCCAAATATGATTTTTCTTACTGCCTAAATTACCTGTTAGGCAACTTAGTTGATAGTGTAGATGTTTACATACACTTGTGTATGTTATGTGTTAAATTATAGTTTACCGTATGAAATGTGTAATGCATATAAACATTGCACATACATGCATACTCTTTCTTCGCCTTTACTAAGAATTCACCAACTGAACTTTGTGCATGCTTGGAGACCAAATTTCATCAAAAATGTGAAACATTGCAGGAAAATTATTCATATAAGAAGCTAAACATTAGAATATTAAGATACTTATGTGTAGTACCTGAACGCTCTATTTTCATGGAAAATTATCAAAATGAGAAAAATCATAATTTTCTTAAATAACCTTTACAAATCCTGGTGTAAAAACTTTTTTCTAATGAAATAAATGCATGCATTAAAAAATCACTATGGTAGATTTGAGACTTTCACCTGCCATCCCTCTTTATGTTAATACTAACAAGTTTTTTCATCACATATGGTTTTGTTTTTAGTTTTTAGGAATAAAGTGTGACCATCATTCTCAACCCTGACAGGGATTTAGCAACGTTGTTTTGCAATGAACAGTAGTTGGCAAAACTATTGGTCTTATTCCTAATAGGAATGACCTTTACCACACACATTGGCAACATGTGTACATCATGTAGGCCTATTTTGGTTGACATGGCTTAAACTTGACAACACAACATTAATTACCAAATATCATATACGAAGCTAGGGATTATCAAGCTTAATGAAACATAATTCCATTGCATATTTCAAAAGTGGTTGGTCGATAAAAATTTAAATCTGTGAATTTCGGTACCAGCAAATGTCACTGCTTGTCAGTTATTTATGTTCTTTGCCTGTACTGTCACTTTAGTCTTACAATTTACAAGGGTCAGTAGACAATCCTAAATTTAGAGATCAAAAAGTCACAGTAGGCTACTAGGTAACATGAAAAATGCTAAAGAGATACTTGCAGACAAACAAAAAAAACGACAGTGAGTACTATGCAAAAAGGTTGAGTTAAGCTTTAATAAGTTAAGTGAAGGGCCAATAATGCAGTACGCTACTGTGTTTGCATTGTGTTATAACACGAATCTTCATGCCTAAATCACGCAATGACCAAAACCTTTGCTGAAGAGTTAGTATGAAAATTGTTCTTACTTCGAGGGCTAAGTCCATAGACCTTATCTTCCAGTTTGTAGCCTTAGTTAGTAGACTATTACTTTTGTGTTTAGTAATTAGTCACATACCCATTGTATACGCGTAACGGGGACATTTGTTGGGCCGTCCAATCGATAAACGTCATAGACCACTAACAAAAAAGCAAAAATAAAACGTCAACTAAAAACAAAAGAAAATAGTAAATGCTTGTCATGATAAAAACAAGTCCTTGCTTGAAGCGGAGCATTACAATTGTTAGCTAGTTTGTGTTCATATTGGATAGAATCTTATGCCATGCACAAATTGAATAAGTGTAGGCTCCATAGGTCTTTAAGAGAATTCAGTCGAAATCTACTATGGATAAAATCTATTTCTCGTTGTTGTTATTTTAAATTTGAAAAAGGTTTTTGTTTCTTTTTTCAGTAAAACTGCAGTACAGTAACGTTACAGTTAGCCTAATTGAGACTAGGCTCTAAGCCTAATGAAGATGAAGTTCGGCGTTATAGAACATATAAAGTGCGTTAACTTTTAAGTTTATGTCCATATAGGCCTCGTAAGAATTGACTTAAAATTGTAGCTCTGACTCCAAATTAGCTTCCAAAAGAAAACAACAGTTTTTTATACTTAAATATGTACGATTTTTGGTAAATCAAAAAGTTTCTTAGAGGCAGAATTTGCCTTGGATCAATCATCACGAATCAGAGTAGTTTATTTACGTTTTCTCTTGACTTGCTGCGTTGTCTGGTTGTGTACAATTTAGACGGTTGATGCGCTGCGCTTACACTTTGCCTATCAAAAGTTGGTTTGTTTACAAAATTGCCGCCGGATGATGTCATTTTGCGTTTGGTGGATTAGGTCTGTATGCGAAGCTCTCGGACTGATCGCTTCATGCGAAGGGTGGCTGAACTTGAAGTCAACATATTAATCATGTGACTTGGTTCGGTGAAAACAAACCCAGCTCTCCATTGGCATTAGTGTTAAAACATACAAGTTTTTCACAAATATTATATATTTCCTTTTTCCTTCTGGACAAACGTTTGACTTGATAATATTAGGAAAAAGGGTAAATATAGTACAGATTTCTCAGAAAGTTTGATTCCTTAAATAAAAGAAAATAATACCAATTAACCATTTACGAAGACGGTGTCAATGGAGTTAGTTTTAATTACTGATACCGGATAATTTGATTCAAAATAGTGTTATAATATGCCTCAAAAAGCATGAAAATCGCTGAAACGCCGGCCCTCTGAGTGCTGATTTGAGAAGGCCCCTCTCCCATCTCCATCCCGAGCCCTATGGGGCGGCTCCAATTGATGACTTTATAACCCCCAGTCCGCCCCTGCTAATGGGAAAGCAGCTGTCGCAGCCCTAGAACCCCCACTCTCATCAACAAATGAGGGGCTTTATATTCTGGTGAAACACACATGCAAAATACTATGTCATACTTTTCAAAATGTAGTTAATGGAAATATCTCGAGTGACATGTTACCTGAATTTCATATACACTTTATAAAATCAAGCCTTTGAAAATGTATTTAGTATAAATACTATTAACTTGAAGCGCCTAAGGAAAACTGGTTTACCGTAAACCTTCCATGTTTTAATCGTGTTTAACCCACCACTTCATGTTCTGGCCTGACTTGGCTATACATTTTATTGAGTAAGATTTTTCGAAATGTTGAACCCTCAATAGGGCAATCAAGAACAAATAAGTTGCTACAACAAAGAAAGACTGATGCCAATTATCATTGTTCACAAAATTGAGTATATCCACTATATAGTTATTTCATGTTTCCTAATTTGCAGAATATGGAACCACGAAGAACTAAAAAAAATTGCCTAATATTTGACCCCATTGATAATGCTACTTATTAACCCATCAAGGAGGAAGACCAATCAGGGCTGTTTTTGAAGTATATTGATACAAATATTGGTAAAACATATATTGTTTTCTTATAAAACTAGCTATGGGTGGTCAGCAGTCAACACTTGCGAAGTG
Source organism: Chiridota heheva (assembly GCA_020152595.1). Classification (NCBI taxonomy): domain Eukaryota; kingdom Metazoa; phylum Echinodermata; class Holothuroidea; order Apodida; family Chiridotidae; genus Chiridota; species Chiridota heheva. The sequence continues at coordinate 4,793 of JAIGNY010002639.1, read as the reverse complement.
TGTGCGCCAGCCATAGCTGTAGAAAGTGGTTTGTATGTTGTTTGAGGAGAGGAGACCCTTCTAAATTGAAGATGAATACATGCTTCTGAATCCGCAGGAAGTTGTAGGCACCAAATGAGACTTCTGCAAATAGTGGCATTTTATGTGTGTGTTACTTAATGTCAGTATTGGCACTAGGATTTCAAAGCTTTAGGGAATATCTCCCCTTATGGTTTTTTTTTTTTTTTTTTTGGGGTAGGGAGAGGGGTGCGATTTAAACAAAAAGGGGGATTTTTACAGAGGTCTAAACTCCATGATGGGCATTCAGCATTGTGATTATAGGCCCTTCATGTCCTTCATACGAAATCCTGTAACTTTATACGCTACAAAACCAGCCACGGAAGCCACATGCAAAATAATACGTATGTAAGATATGGTGTGGATATTCGTATGGCCGAGTTAGTGTTAGGTTAGTGTTAGGTTTGATTAGGGTTAGGACTGGACACTCACTATACGTCCGTAAGGTCTGCCGTATAAACAGGCGCGACCATGTACGTGCATGACTAAAGCTAGAGGCACCGTGAAACCCCAAAACATGAGGAAGATGTCGTTTAGTTTTCTAATAATTTGAATTTTTACTATACCAGTATAAGTTTTACATCTGTTGACCAGCATATTTTGGTAAATTTTAGATTATCGTACATGTTTTCATGATAAGCACGAATTTATTTGAAGACACTAAAGATACAGACAAAAGTTGAATATATTCTGTACATACTACGCTAGTTTTGCAAATACCTTGTAGGCTCAGAAGTCTTGGTACTTAATTTCTTTGCAAATTCCCCCTCCCCCTTCCCCCCCTTTCCTTTCTACCTTCCCTAGACTTGTGCTTGCGGGAATTTGATAACTTTTGCGGGAGTGCCGCTATTGCGCATCCTGATGCAACACTGCCTAACAGTACCAAGAAGTGTTTGAACTACTTTCAGTAAATCTATTACAATGCTGCAATCACTTTGCATGGTTGTTTTAACCATTAAAGGCTGTCAGTTATTTATTTCACATTGGAGACGGGGGTTTGGGGGTTGGGTGGTCTCTGGTGGCTGACCCACACAAAATATGCAACAAAAATTGAAGAGGTACAGTAATACGTATGTTGGTAAAGGTGTGCCATGATGATGAGTTTCCATGCATCAGATCAGAGTGCATTTTTAACTAAAAATACATGGTGATATTGTAACGCAGTAGATTACTGTATGTCATTTCAATGTCATTTTAATGATAATGAAATTAATCTGATAGAGAAAGATGCAAATTTATGTTCATATACATAACACATTGCAAGAACCCATTGATTATCCTTTAGTAATGTAAGTAGTTCCAGCCTGTTAATCGAAGTTGTTACATAAGGAACTGGCCGACAACTTACAAAATTGTAAACACCGCCGTCGTCTGCTAGTTTGTCTAAAACGTATATAATAAGCTTAATCTTTTTTAAGTGGTCTGTTGATTGTGAATTCTTAAAAATTGTCCGACTTAATTGATTTCATGACTTTTGATTTAAAATTTGATCCTTTTGGGGTTTTGAACATAGATTTTGCCTCAAGACATGCAAGAATCGAGAATCAAATGCAATTAAATTTGAATATTAACGCTAGGTCTATTGCTAGGCCTAACATTAAAACTAATTCCAGCATGAAAGATGGACGTTTTGTCAGCCTAGACAATCTGGCACACAAATTAATGTTGGTTAATACTTTTTCCATTTTCCCATTCTAACATTAAACTAGCCCTGGAAGAGATGCTTTTGCCAACAACAACAAAAAATTGAGTACCTTGAAAAAGCCGAAATCTAATTTCTAGTATATCCTCATGAACATACAAAACTTTCTCAAAAATTTCTCACCAATTTCTACCAATCTGTCATTGATTTCAATAAAATACACGTATTTCTTCCTCTTCGATCCGATTCTGTCAAATTCAAAATTCTGGTCACCACTGTACATACTGTACTTACTGTATGTACTGCACATATATGCATTTTCCGAACAACATATTAATGTCAGAGATTAGCTGCTAATTATATATTCATAACCTTTTACACAGCCCTGGGAATGGCTATGGATGTAAACATATATTCGCGGAAGAGACACTTGTTCAGACGAGTTTCAAAAATTAGGTACATTTTGGCCGAAAATCTACCCATTTGTGAAGGAAAATATTACTAGAAAATTGTATGGCTACATTTAAAGACATATAAACAAAATGCATTTACAATATGTATCAACACGTCAAATCATGTATCAAAGTAGATTGTTCATTTTTTGAATTATTTAGCTGCAATATTTGTAGAGGACTACTAAAGTGACTGCATACAGAAGTGTTTCAATCCTTGTCTCAATTTGTGATTATTTTCATCTGGATTTTGGATTTTATTCAGGACGAGTTTTACCAAATTGTTGTTTTTTACACTTTTTCTGCATATTTTTAATTTTGTCTTTCTGGCTGTAGTTTTATCGTTGAAAAGGTTGATGCTATTGTGCAGACCGAGTTTGTGGCTTAGATGTAGGTAGTCAGACATGTGATATTCATAATTCTTTGGGTGAGGAATTTGATAGGGGTTCTGTTCAGGTAGATAGTCTTAGATCGGATTCTGTAGACAGGCCTGATGTAGGGTTGTCTGTACTTGATGATTGTACAGGTACTATTGGTCCTGAGGTTGCTGATTAGTCTGGTACGTTGCCTGTGGATTCTGGTAGGGATAAGGTATTATGGATAGAGGATTCACTTGTAAGGTATGTTGACACAGAGTAGATTGTAGTAGAAGGATTAGGGTGTGTCTTCCAGGGGCTAGGGTTGATGATGTTAGTTCTCGTGTTGAGACTTTATGTAAAGGTGAAGATACCGTTGTAGTTTCAATTGGTACAAATGATATTTCAAGGAGGAATGTTGATTCTGTTAGGCGTAGTTTCATGGATTTGTTATTTAAATTGAAGGACACAGGCTGTAGGGTTCTAGTTCTTAGTCTGTTACCGTATAGGGATATTTCCTTCATAATAGATGAGATGTTGTTGATCAATAGTTGGCTAGAAAGTATTTGTCGTCTGTTTGAGTTCGGTTTTGTACAATTCTGGCATAAGTTTGAATATCAGCTTGATTGGTTAATGAGAGATGGCTTATATTTAACTAGAAAAGGTGCTCGTGTTCTTGCTAGGGGTATCAATAGGGCAATTAAGGATCAATTAGGAGTCCTTTAAACTAGTCACGGGAGGTAAGAGTTCAAACCTTCCTGTCAGGCATGTTTCTGGGATTGGGGTTTTAGGGATTGTTCTAGTGGTAGGCTTAAGATTATGTTTTCAAATGTTCGTAGCATTTTGAATAAGCGTGATGAGCTTTTGGCTGAAGTTTCAATTAGTAGACCTGGTATATTTGTTATTACTGAGAGTTGGATTTGTAGTGAAATTAGTGATTCAGGTACATATTCCAGATTACTCAGTTTTCAGGCAAAACAGATTAGATACTCTCAATGATAGAGGAAGTGGCGTTTTATTGTTTGTGAAAGACAGTTTTAGTTGTATAGATAGGACTGCTAATTTTTTGTTTTGGTTTTTCAAATTGCCTATGGTGTGAGCTTATTGTTAATGGCGGTGTTGGTAGTTCAGTAGTTATCGGTGTTGTGTATAGATCACCCCATTCTAGTCCTGAAAACAATCAGAAATTGCTTGAAAATTGATTCTAGGAGGGTAATTGTTTTGGGGGACTTTAATTTTCCAGACATTGATTGAAATCTTTGTACTAGTGGTCCACATGGTAAAGAATTTCTGGAAGCTTTATCTGACTGCTTTTTTACTCATCCATGTGTTGTTTCCCACGCTTGCAGTAATTGTCTTGATTTGAATTTCAGCAGTGAAGAAAGTATGGATAAAAATGTGCTGAGTAGCATTAAGGCAGGGTGTAGTGATCATGACTTCATTAGTTTTGATCTGTATGGTTTCACAAAGGCTTCTCCAGCTAATCAACTTTTAAGAATGCTGACTTTGCCGCACTTCAGGATAATTTGTCATTTGTTTAAACTTCTTTGCTCTGTGACTTAGATCCTTCTAAATCATGGGATGTTTTTCTAAACTATAGTTTTGGAAGGTGTAAATAAGTTGTTCCATTGAAGAAAGTCTGTAGGCGTAATCGGCCAGTGTAGATGTTTTGGGAAGTTTTGCAGGCTGTTCGGAAAAAAGAAGAAGTTGTGGCGTTGTTATAAACACAGTGGGTGTCATGCGGAGCTTGCTAGGTATAAGGATCATGAAAAGTTCACAAAGGGTTTGATAAGACATACTAAAGTGCTTTTTGAAAAACATTTGTCCAAAGAGGTTAAGATTAATCCTAAGTTGTTTCCTGTTTATGTTCGCTTAAAACAAAAAAACCTTTATGGTAATGATGGTCTTACTATTAATAATAGTAAGAATATGGCTGAGATTTTGAATGACTACTTTGTGTCTGTTTTTACTAAGGAGGCCCCTGCTGATGGTGTTGTGGATTATTTTAGTGTGCACTCTCCAGTAACCATGAGGGATGTTGATTTTTCAATTGATGTTGTGTATGAGAAGTTGAAGAGTTTGAACTCAAAAAAAGGACTCGGTACAGATGGTATACATCATGCTGTTTTACGTGAGTGTTCTGGTGTTCGTTCTGTTCCCCTGAGTATTATCTTTTCAAAGTGCTTTAATGTTAGTGTTGTCTTTAGTGATTGGAGAATTGCTAATGTCACTCCTTTAAAAAAAAAGGGTAACCACAGTTGCCTTGCTACTATAGGCCAGTGAGCC
>JAIGNY010002643.1:1065000-1069030 GCA_020152595.1 Chiridota heheva | reverse complement strand
TAATCTTAGTCCATAGTGAAATTTATCATATCAAAAGACGACGCGGAATGGTATTATCTGCATGATCTATGTGTATTGAAGAATCAGTTGTTTTAACATCTGAGAAAACTGTACGAAATTATTAACCTGAAGACGATTTTTGTAGATATGTTATTACCGAAACGATGTTGAATTTATTGCATTGAACTTTCAGGATGTGGTGGAAATTACTTTGGACCAGATTGTGAATTTAGATGCACCTATAATAATAACAGTCCTGCTGCCTGTGGAAGTCGATCATTTTGCTTGCCTGATCCTTACGGATGTGGTTGTAATACTGGTTTCAAGGGACTGAAATGTGACTCCGGCAAGTTATTCTCAAGATTTCCATAAGCTTATAATTTTTGCCGTATAGGTTTGTTTGTCTTACATGTCTGCATTTCTCCTTACACATTTTGTGTTTGTATTGGTATTGCTAATTTGTATGTGAAGTCGAAACCGTTCGGAATGACCCAAATTGTTGTATCGGGTCTTACAGGTACCGCAAAACAACCCATTATCTCTGAAGAACTTTCAGATTATGTATTAAAAGTCATTCTTTGCTAATACTTGTTGTGTTGTCTGTTTTTATTGCCGATTATAGTACACCCTATCAAATATTTTTTTATAAGCATGAGTAAAGCCACGTTTAGAAAAATTTAACATATTATGGAGTTAAAAACTACAAATTTTCTCCAATTATTTTTGCGCGCGGTTTAGAAGCTAGTGACTTTATAGAGTCATTTTTCAAAAACAATTTCCCTCTTGTTTTTCATTGCCTATCATAATCAATTTATTAATTATTATATTTATTAACTATTATTGCATAGCAGGAGAGAGAGGAAATGTTATGTAAAATTAGCATATTATTGGGTTCAAAACCAGCGATTACATCAATAAATATCTATAGGTAAATTATAAATTAGTGAGTCTTTTTAAAACAAATTCCTTGTTTTTCTGTTTTCATTGTAAATTATAATCAATTGTATTACTCACTATTTCATACGCATGTGAGAGGCCATGTTAGGCAACTTTAGCATATTATTGACTTACGGTTTAATATTGGCTAAATATAATACTTTTCCATTTAAAATGACCAGCGTGCCAGTGCGAGGTAGAGTTTAGAATTAACAATTAGAATTGAAGTATCATTAAAGTATCATTATATTTTACTACGATTGCATTTAGCTTCTATTAAAATATATGACTAACCTTAATTGACAGAAGAAAACACCATGCAACCTTGCTGAGCCATTTCGTGCATAATAACCTTATCCAAATGCCAATTAAGAAGGAAACAATATTGTATTATTTTGCTACGTATCTCTTTCAAATTTATGACGCTAATTGTTTGTTTTTAAATTCCATCCATGATATTCTGATATTGACCACCAACAGAGTGTACGTTAGAAAGGGGATGCAAATGATTTTCATTCGTCATATCTTATTTTACTAAACATTCTAGATTGTGTTCCAGGGACGTTTGGAGCAGGTTGCACACAAAGTTGTCATTGCCAGTCAGGAGAGTGTGATCGATATACTGGTGCGTGTACGAGCGGGAACACCGCTTGCTCAACACCATGGACTGGAAGTGCTTGTCAAGGTAAAAGTTCTTGTGAATCTTGTTTGTCATTTTATTCTATCAATAACTGATTTACATGAAGTATTTGATCAAAGAGCTTCCATACATACTAAAATCTGTGTGTAAATTTCATTTAATATATTTCAGCTCAATGAATTTTACATTTCTTCTTTAAAAAAAAACTTTAATTGTTTTCATTCGACATACATATTTATCGATAGCTTAACTCAATTGGTAGAGCACCCGTTTTCTACTCGGAAGGTCATGAGCTCAATCCTTGGTCGAGTCATAACAAAGACGAGACCTGCTAGATTGGATTCTGGTATTGACACAGATTTGTGTGATGTTTGTCATCTGTCGCCTTAGGGGTTTCTATTGTATACCGCTTTGAGCATGCATACTACCTGGTAAGCTGCTATATAAACAAAAAAAAACTGCGTAGCATTATTATTGTCTTTTTCCATAAAGGGGTAAAATACAAACAGAAACATGAACAAACTATATCAATATTTTGTTCCCGTACATAAGATATTGAATTCTAAAATTGTATAGCCGATGTGACCCACTCCCTTTTTAACAATAATAATGTAATGTAGATCCTACTTTTTGCATGGGAGAAGAAAGAACATCAAGAATGAGCAAATGGCCTCATTGTCAAAGACCCCAAAAAACATACCTCAGGAATTGCCAAAACTGGAGAGGAATCCAGCTTCTTTCTTTACCTAGTAAGATTTTCAGCAGGGTAACCCTAGAAAGAATCAGGACTGCAGTGAAGTCTAGTCTGAGAGAGGAGCAGGCAGGTTTTCGATCTGGACGATCTTGTTCTGACGATATAGCCACACTGCGAATTATCATAGAACAATCCATACAGTTGCAATACCCTCTTTACATCAATTTCATCGACTTTAGGAAGGCATTTGGCATAGTGGACAGAGCATCAATATGGTTCATTCTCGGGCATTATGGAATCCCCAAGAAAATTGTTAATATCATCCAGAGTTTATACAAAGATACAACCTGTAATGTCATTTACAACAACGAGCGTACTCAACGTTTTACGTATAATACTGGCGTACGACAGGGATGCCTTTTTCACCAATTAATTAACTTGGTGATGAAGAAAGCAATGAACCAACAACATGGAATACCGTGGACGATGGTAAATAAACTAGAAGACCTTGACTTCGCAGATAACATTAATCTGCTATCTCACACATTCCACCACATACAGTCCAAGACTGAGAGGCTTCAAACAATGGCGGAGCTTACCAGACTCCGGATAAAGACTGAGAAGACAAAGAGCCTTCGCTTAAATGCCTGCTTAGATGCACCCATTCTTCTGGAGGGAATGGCTATCGAAGAATTTTACTTACCTTGGTAGTATTGTCAACAAAACAGAAGGAACTGAAGAGGACGTCAGAGCAAGAATAGCAAAAGCAAGATTGCTTTTATCACTCTCAGCACCGTCTGGAGAAATGATAACATCAGCTTAAACACTAAAGTAAAATTTTCCAATGCAAATGTAAAGTCTCTACTACTTTATGGGGCAGAAACCTGGAAGCACACCAATGGTATTGAAAACAAGCTACATGTCTTTATTAAAACTTGCCTGCGGAGAATCCTGCAGGTAAGATGGGCAGAAAGAATATCAAACAAGGAATAAAATAACCAAGCAAAAACCCATTCTTAATATCGTCAAAGAGCGCAAATGGAAATGGGTTGGAACACACGCTATGCAGGCAGCAGGGACCAGTCCAACATTGCCAGTCATGTTCTTGATTGAAAACCTCAGGGCAATCGAAGGAGATGAAAGGCCAGCAATGACATGGAGATTAACCTTGATGCTGAGCTCACAAAAGTACGACTGTCGTGGAGAAAACAAGAAGGCTTGCCCAAGATCGAACAAAAATGCTCACTGGGGAGCAAAGAGGATGAAGATAAAAGATCCTACTTAAAATTAAAATAAATGAAATATTGTTCAAACATTTTGTACATGGTAATTCACATTTTACTCAATACTAGATTAACTTTAGTGTATGATACTCCGTATTCCGTATTCTTTGCATTTTTATTGTCACTGGGAACAAAGGTATTTCCCCAGGTATGTTTGGAAATTCCTATCAAGTGGAACAGACAGAGATTTCCGTACTCACTGCATTTAAATTAGTATTTAAAGTGACAGTAGGCTATGATTTATAGTATAATACTGTAATAAGGTTGTATTACTGCTACGCTGAATGAACTCTTATTTTATTTGAGTGTTTCCATCTGTCCAACTGTCAACGATGAAAATCTAGCTGACACATACTTACTTGCGTTACTTCCCTTTTTCTTTCGTATGTATGTGCCTACCGACAATGTTAGAAGAAATATATTTCTTCATGTTAAATCAATCATAGTGTGTTCTTTATACTTCCTTCATTTTGTCGG
>JAIGNY010002643.1:1035000-1057500 GCA_020152595.1 Chiridota heheva | reverse complement strand
GTTTTTGTTTTGTCGAAATATTCACACAATCACCCACAAGCCAATCAATTACCGCCGCGGAAGTGACGTTCTAGTTTGTATCGGATTGATCTGTTTATTGGTGGTGGGTGAAAAGTGGCTTGAAGTCCGTTGAAGTAGTTATATTTCATTGGAATTAAACACTACGGTTAATTCAATATAAACAATATTTGTTTAAATTTAGTCCGGATGATATTGGATGTTATTAACTCTCTGTGAGGGGTGAGGGTTTTGGCGTAATGCATACATGTGTACTACACTGCCAATATACTAATAACTACAAAATAAGAAACTTTGACATCTGTGCAGAATAAATCCCAAAACTGTTTATTCCTTTGCAAAGGTTATCAGTAGCATCCGCCGTGTACATTTCAAACTATGTGAGCAGTAAATGCTTAGGTTGCGCTTTTGATATCATTTTTAATATAATTTTCAATAAATAGACAAAATTGTTGAAGTTATCCATAAATTGTGTCCTTGGAAAACTCTATGAAGAAGTGCAATTTTTATAGTAGGTATTGTTAAAATATATGTTATATATATATATATGTTTATGTTTTCTGGGACATTAATCCAATCAATTTCAAATTCGATTTTGATTGCAAGGTATTTTAAGCTCATCGACTGGTAAGCTCATAGATGACAAGTAAATTACATTAGTTTTACATCACATTTTAATTAGGTTTCTATATGAAATCTCTGTCAAAAGTTACATCATCTTAACCAGTCTTACGTTTGATAACCCTTTATTTCGTTTTTTCCCAAATTTTGGAGTCATCACATTCATAAAAGATGTGGAAGATTGCCGTTTAATTCCGAAATCAAATAAGAACAAAACAATATACAGCATTACAAAAACAAATCATATACTGATTATTGAAAAGGAAGAACTATTGAGCGCTTAAAACTACTCGTGTTCTTTCTTTCTATTTTGCATGCAAAATAGCATTTGCTTAAAGGTATATGGACAGGTAGCAAAAACATGAGTTTGAAATGTTTAAAATATACAATAAACTATGAAAACAGCAAAAAGACCCATCAATTTTATTTGAAAATTGACCATTTTACAGAATATAAAAATGTAGATGCCCACTTAGCACAAATTGCCAACTATTTTGTGATCGCAAAAACTAAAAAGAGAAAACTAGAATATTTCTCATGATAGCTTCGCCCTTCCCCAAAATATTTGGAATGGGAGAAGCTGGCTCTAGTGAACAGCAATTATTCACAAATTCACATCAATTTTTTTAAGTAGATTTCACATTAGTACGTAATTCAAGAACCTTTGATATTTAAAATTTGGGGAAAGTATAAAGATTTACATTGACGAATGTTAGCCAGTTAACTACATCATCACTTTTTCACATGCTGATTTTGTAAAACTTTGATATGTCATTAAGTAAAAACTATAAGTGTTCATTTAAATTATATTTTTCTCAGTATCCAATGTGCTTTCATCTGAAATAAAATCTCTATCTCTCCATATACCTTTAAAACGAACAACTTCTTGCATGCAATATAATGCATATCATTTTTATTCTCCCTGTATTTCAGTGCCAAGTTCTGTTGAATTCATACAAGTCTCGCAAGTTAATGAAGAACCGAAGGGAATTTACGTCACATGGCAGGTAGGTTGCAATGTATATCTATATCGGTTGTTTTGGAGTAATTATTCCTCCCAACGTGTGATGTATGAATAATGTCTACATCACTCACCACACAATCCTCATTTTAATCCTTATTTTCTAAATAAATTCCTTAATTTGGTATCATCTTTACAAGTATCTTTATTGTACGCATAGGTTCTTCAAACCCTTTCACTCATCGTTTTTAACTAGACATTCTTTAACTTTATAACTAAAACGTTAACAATTGGTTTTGCAGTGATTTGTGGAAGCTTTATTGCGTAAAATTTGTCCAAAATAGATATGAAAAGAAATATGATATGTATATATTTGAATGAAATATTGTTGTTGGTAAAATGTTATGTCGGGGAAATTAAAGTGAATAAGCCGATTGCTGGCAATTTTCCTTTCTAAATGTATTTTTGTGTTTCTGGTTTTTGTAATCGAGGTTTGTTTTATGATGCTGGCTGATTGGCCCCGCGATCAACCCCCAACCTGGTGGACCAAAGTTATATGTCAGGATTTCCGTCCCTTACCCACATGTTCCAGTAAATGGGAGGCGCTAGATCTTCGCTTTTTTCCACTGTCACTTAGCTGCAGTGTTGTCCACTGCATTACCACGAATTATTACAGGGAAGTGTGACATATGACTTGTTGGCAGAGCCTTTGGACTGACGTTAGGCATTTCTCAGTATTTGAAAGATAGTTCTTAGGTAACACCAGAACTCCCCACTGAGACCTATTAGCAACCTTAATCCCCATCGACCGGATTAATGAAGGAACAGACAACAAATCGAGAAATGAACAAGCAGGGTTCAGAAAAGGTAAAGAAACTACTGAACAAATCTCCATACCGAGAAACATCATCGAGCAGGTCAACAAATGGCAAGCCTCACTGTACGTACACTTCATAGACTCCGAAAAGGCATTTGACTCAATTCATAGTGAATCCATATGGCTAATAATGAAACAATATGGAATACCCAACAAATTGATCAGCATCGTGAAAGCCATGTCAGGTTTGCTGTTCCCACTTGTCATAGACTGGGTGATGAGGAGAGCGGTGCAGAATGGCGAAACAGGAATCCAAGCTTGACGACCTAGACTTTGCAGAAGACGACATTGCTCTTCTATCCTCTATCAAACGGCATATGCAAACAAAGACCAATAGGCTAGCAGAGGAGGCTACAAGAACCGGATTAAAATTTAACACACAGAAGTGCAAGAACATGAAATTCAATACAAGAAGCAACGACAATATTACAGTAAATGGATACATTGTCGGCAACTTAGATAGCTTCATCTACCTGGGTGTTACAGTGGCCAAAGAGGAAGGAGGATCAAGTGATATACACAATAGATTACAAAAAGCAAGAAGTACATTAGTGAGACTCAAAAAGGTATTAAGCTCAAGCAGTATTAGCAAAAATGCAAAGATTAAGCTGTACAAAATCCTAGTAAAGTCTGTTCTCATGTACGGAAGCGAAACCTGGAAAATGAATAAAGGTGACGAAAAACGTATTGACATTTTCCAACACAAATGCCTACGAAGAATCCTTGACCTAAGATGGCAGCAGAAAATTTCAAACAAGGAAATACTACAAAGAGCTGATATCCAACTCCTCAGCAATTATATCAGACAAAGGAAATGGAAATTAACTGGTCACATATTGAGGCACGAACAAAACGACAACTGTGTGACACCTCCAGCATGGGTACCTGACGAAAAACGCAAAAGAGGGAGACCCAAAACGACTTGGAGGAGAACCGTTGAAAAAGAAAGAAACAAGGCAGGGTGGAAAACATGGAACGAAACCAAGATTACTGCAGCCTGCAGGACTGAGTAGAAACATTGTGTGGAGGCCTTATGTGCCACTTGGCACGATGTATCTAAGGTAAGGTAAGGTAAATGTATTTTGTTCAATTCAATGCTACGGATATGACGACAAATTTTGCTATAGCATCAGCAAACATCAATTAGCGACATGTAGGATGCTGGGTCATGAAAACTATCTTTTATTCGTAAGGTTCCAAACACAGACGACCTTCAATGCAGAAGTAAGCCCACGTACACTGTTTATTATATAACCGACGACGAAAGTGAAGAAAACAAAGTCACTTCTAACGAAGCTGCCTGCATGTTAGATAACCTGAGTCCTTACATGACGTACTCGATTGATGTGACTGCTACCAACAAGCACAATGAAGGGGATAGAAATTCGCAATATAAGGTCATCATGTCTCCAGAAGAACGTAAGTTGACATAAAGTAAATGTTCTCTTCTTTGCCAGAACTAAAAATACAGCGATTACTACTCAGATTATACACATTTGAAAGGTATGTATGTATGTATGATGATGCTTATACATGTGGGATTTTCGGGCCATTGTAGCATTGATTTTGGGGTTATCTCCATAACTCCATAAATGAGGTACAAAACCACGTAAATTGTGTACTGGTGTGAGTACATGTAAGACCTTTAAATGGGTATGTTACGTTTACTTAATCATATTATTTCATAAAAACGCATATTTAGAACTTCTTAATATCAAACAGCAGTGCATTGAACATGTGCTATACAGCGGAATGTCTTTGTATATTCCAAGTTTTATCCCAAATCCTAATTCGGAAATTACTCCCACTCTAAGTAAATCCTCTATGCCTTTAGACATTATGGGCAATGACAATTAAAAAAAAAAAAACCTAGTCATATACCTCAATATGTCTTTTTTTTAAGGTGAAAAGTGAAAATCAATCTTACTCAAAAATACTTGCCACTTAAAATTTAATTATGAAATTACTCGTGTGACAAGAAAGGGGCACGCTTCTTAAAGAAGACATATAATCCCTTTTTCAGGTGATAGAAAATTAAATTCTTAACCAACTACCAACAAATGTTATTTCTATCATAAGTTTTTCATATTTGAAGTTCACACATGGAGGCAGTGCCATTTTGTTCATTTATGTATTGCAATCTTTTGCAACCCCAACAGGAATATAAGTATTATATTGTATTTCTTTAAAAGTTGTGTCAAAGTTTTTATTCTAAATTGATGTGACACAAAGTTTTTAAGAGTTTTAACTTTCGCCTGTCAAAGAAATTTTTTGCAGAGATATTTAAAATTTGAAATTTCTAGCAATGCAAATAACTCTAACGTTAGTATTGCAAAGTGTTATGGGAAAATAAAAACCGTTAATATTGCAAAATATCACAAAATGGCGATGTCCATGTCACGAAAAGTTCCTAATTTAAGGGTTCTTATGTTAGGACCTCTCCCGGACTGACAAAAACAAAACGTGTTCATTCGCTAGTAAATTTGAGATATATCTTAAAAGAAATACAAGGCATTTCAACATCCTGCTGGGTTAATGACATCATTTTTTGCATGTTTTAAAATCAAAATAGCGGCTCCCATAGTAGTAGCATTTAAGTTTTTAATAATTACAAAACATGTATTAGATTGCTTTGGGAGGTATGAAAATTGATCAGAAGATTTGTTATTTTAACTCTATCATATGAAATAAGTATTATGTCAAACTTACACTTTAAGTGTAAATTGTCTTCAGCTGAAATGCAAATTATTTTCATCTTCTTAGGATTAACATTTGTAAATACTTTATAGCTTCATACTTTGATCAAGACCCTTTATTTTTCTGGCTCCCCTTTGCACTTTTATTTGTGTGGGTTAAATTGCTTTAATCCAGTGCATATCTTTCGGAATTCTCCTAAAACGTTCTCACCCCTGTACGATCTGAATAATACTGTCACTCTCCTACTAAGAACAATTTCAAAATTATGAGCAAAGTTTGATAGAATTTCCCTTCATTTCTTCATTTTAAATTAACTTACATCGTGAAACAAGTGTTAATATATTAAATCACGTGAAGTTTATATTTTTACAGTCGCGCCAGCTCCAGTTATTACACTCGTTTCTGATCAATTTTATTCTGTGATTTTTCAATGGGAAACCGAGGATCCATTGAATGATTATGGAGAAATCTCGGCTTTACACGTACTCTTTAAAAAGGTAAATGAGGGGCCTTCACCAATTAACATGCCGGTTGCTCCGGGAACGTATTCTGGTAAATTCGACATCGTTGCTCTGGATTATGCGACTACTTATTCTTTTAAGGTACATCAATACTTCCGAACTATGTAAAATTTTACTTGTTGGATATATATTGACTTTTAAGCAGAGTTATAACCAAATCATATTTTTGCAAGTCAATTCAAGACACCAGTCACTTTTTGACAAGTCAAGTCCAGTCACAAGTCAAGCTTGCAAGTCAAGTCACAAGTTACTTGTTGGCAAGTCAAGTCACATGTCATTTTTCGGCAAGTCAAGTCAAACTTTCAAACTAATGGCGCATCGAATTTCTGCTGTGGTATGATACAATTAAAATTGTATGAAAGTCTACAACGATTACATAAAATATCTAGATTACAAATTAAAACAAGTTTAAAGGTCTACGGACACACAAATAGCCATTTATATAGCTATAGAAAGATTATAAAACTCTGAGACAGCTCAAAATTTGTATGCAATCCTTTAACTTTAATTCCTAAATCTTATTCACTGAAATGATGGAAAAGTCTATTACTGCTAGAATTTTATTGGGCGAATGATAAAGACGTTAAACTTTGAGCCATAACTTGCTGATCCACTTTAAAGAATAATGATAGACACTTAGAAGCAAAAGGTTTACAAAAGAAAATACCAAGGTCGCTGTGTAATACATCACAAAATTTGCATAAAAAATGCAAATTGGTGACTGAGATTTAAAATGGTCATTCTCTTACCACTTTTGATGAAATATTAGGCAACTATGATAGTTTCATAGTTTTTGATATATTTTAAAGCAATTTTGCAATAATGTTGCCACTTTATTCGCGCTTTCTGTTTGCTAACAAGTTTCATAACTATGCTAAACAATTAGAAGAAAAACTCGGCAAATTAATAACGTAACTTTTAATAAAGCAACCCATAAAAACAAATGTCAGTCCTTGCGGCGGATTGTTTCTGACGCCGTGCACGATCATCCAGTACTAACTGAGAAGAAGCTGTTTCACTTGTATAGTTGAAGGTGAGCTCATTAAGAAAGCCATGAAAATGAATTTGAATAAATCTCTTGTTTATATTTTACCTAAAACAGTTTAATTTAAAATCGTTAAATATGCTAAGGCATTTTTGCTTCGAACATTCCTTGGTATCATATTAGCTGATTAGATCCATGAGGCTGTGACTTCTATAACAGCGTCTATGATATAAACATTATGTTAACATAGATATAAAAAAATAAAGACAAAAAACTAATAATTCACCATAAGGAAACACTAATTTTTTCGAAAAGTAGGGGCACAAAAATATGATGTAGACAGAGCCGAAATGATTTTTTTTCTTTCTGTACACTCCAAAAAACCTCTTTTATGTCGAAGTTTGTGTACTCAAAAAGCGAAAAGAGAATCAGTGTTTAATTAATGTAAGTCATTTTCAATTGTAGGATCCTGCTGGAACAATTCCCCCATTTGCTATCCCTTTCGTATCGCCACTACTTATACGACATACAAACTGTCGCAATTTAAAATGAAGCATCTATGAGGCATAATTTCCTTGACGTTCCCAGTTTCCTCCAAATCCAACATTGGAAAAGGGGAGGGGTGAAAAGTTGAGAAAGGAAATAATCACTAATACGCTAAATAGCTCTTGTAAACTGTTAAAGCTGAAGTGTTCTAACAGCTTTGTCCAATATTGTAGCTAGAGCTTGCACGCTCACAAAAATATCGATTCTCTAACCTATCATCCAGTCGTTTTTATACCATTAATTAGGTTCCCTTTGCATCTTTTGATCCCTTCAAATGCAATAAGCCTATGCACGTTCTGTATACGACTTGTATTGTATAAAGTTTATACTAATGCAAGGTACGGTATACAGGGTGCATGGGTCCAGCTTGTGTTGTAATTAGATTATATACAATAAACACATTTATAACTTCTTTGATTTCTTCAAAACTATTATTCTGTTTTTATTTATTTTTTATCAAAATGGTTAATGTCGACATGTCAAATTTCTTCAAGTCATGTTAAGTCACAAGTCACTTGTTCGCAAGTCAAGTCAAATCACAAGTCAAAAAAATGTGACCCGAGTCCAAGTCAGAGACTCGATTCAACAACTCTGCTTTCAAGTATGTGGAATATGTAAGCAATAAAATATAATACATAACACTAAATGTTAAGTTCACTGGCATGTGTGTGTGAAAGACAATATAAGCAAAGCAATAGTAAAGAACGTGTATAAGAATCTAATTACCGTTACGGTGATGTTCAAGTATTGTGTTTTATGTTATTGGTGTAGAAACCACGGATGTATGCCTATTTGTGACATCGTTTCTTTATTTTTCTAAAAATGTTGTTTATGCCTTTTATTTGAGTATTTGCTGGGATTTTATGATTTTTGTTACATGGTGACTATTAGGGTGATTACGACTTATACAAAGATATTTTCAATCAGTTAAAAAGTTATATGAATTTTCAATAAAGCATTTTAACAATTTCTAATGAAGTGGAGGTGCGCCGTCTCGTTTCTCGACTCTCTACACCTGTAAATATCATCCATACTTGATGCTTGGTAATTTTCCAGAACAATGAAAAAATATCACAGTGTTCACAGTTCTGTTTGTATTATTTGCCTCTATTTTACAAGACAAGAATATTTGACCATTGGACTAATCATTTAATGCCACCATTTTTACCGACATTTTGTATGTATATTCAGGCAAGACTTATGAATGGAGTAGGAAACGGATCTTGGTCAGAAGCTATCGAAGTAACTACTTTGAATCAAAAAGGTAAGGATTCTTGTACTTTGTTTATTTAGTGAATATTGATGTACGTTGACAATGTTGGAATAATGTTGGATTTGCATACTAACGTTGGATCAGCATGTAGCAATGCACGTTGAACAAGAGCCTAGCCGCTCGGCTATCGTAATCCATACAAGCAGTCTATCATTAACCAGCCTTTTGCCATCGTTATTAACTACTACAAAATTTGTTCATGGAACATCAGGCTTTATACGCTACTACTGTAAAATGATCCAGTACCAAACCCACACCACTAACACATTTCATTTCAGGATTGTATTTGGTCTGCTTTTGCATATAGCTATGTGTGTCATATTGAATTAAGATTCTCTGATAGCATAGAAATTCCACAATTGTGATTAGAGAGAAGGTAGGATCACCTCTGAGGAGGAAAAACCTTCTAATTTTCCATCCAGATTACAAGCAGAAAAAATTGGTCTGTTTAAGTAGTTTTTCCATTCAACATTTCTTTGCGGGAAATCTAATGTGTACAGGATAGCCTTTTGTGATTTACCGCTTTTTTTAGTAAGTTTCCATGATTTTAGAAATAATCTAATAATTCCCAAATTTTATCATCTGGTTGTGAAAATAGCAGGTTACCAGGAAAAAAGACTCCTCTTGGAGAGATAGTGTCCGCATGCATCCCTCTTCCCATGTCCGTGCCATTAAATATTACTTTGAATTCCTTTACGAACAGCCCATGAACAGATCTAATGAACAGTCCAGAAGAAAGCAGAATTTTTCAGGTTCACCCGGATCCTTGAAATGAAGAATTTGTAATGCGATAGAGGCTGTCATGTGCCCTGATGCAGCAAACCTCAAATGTATATTTATTGTGTAGAAAATGTACAAATAGTTGTGAAAAGTTTTAAATGCTTTGAAAACCAAACAAATGTGAATAATCAATACAAAATATTATGGAGTATTTCGAGCAAATATGGATTAAAGGGCTAGATGCATTTAATAAAATATCTCTTTTGGCAGTCTGGGAGATCTTCTAAAGGTAGAGGATGAAATGATTCAAGAAGTAAGAGAAGTAGTAGAAAAACTATACAATGTTACCCATAATGCCCCTGTGCTCTTATATATACCTTAGTGTGTGGGTCAAACTTTAAACGGTTTAGAAATTTGTTCTAGGCTATGGAATATGAGTAATAGTTTACTGTATGTAAAAATGAACAAAATGAATCAAATTTCACCGTTTAGATTTCAAAAAATTCAGCTCGGAAATTCCTGACCTTGACCTGAATTCTTCAATTACTTTTGGTCAAGTGGCTAAGATGCAGAAAACCACTTACTAAATACACGAGGTATATATGCATTTAGATTGTATGGATATCACGTTGATTATGAGAATATGAGTAATTGAAACACGAAAATGTTATCTCCTAAAAGTGGGGGATCTTCTACTTTTAGGAGATCTCAGGCCTGTTTGGTTTATACAATTCTACACATTAACTTTTATCAACTCAATTATTGTAAAATGGATCTTTAATAGATGTTACCCTGAAACTGCAATGCAGCTTTGTTGATCCTCAGTAAAAGCTCTCATTTGAAGAACAAAATAGGTGTATGTTATTTGGTTGTCCTTTGTGGACCAATTTCATATTAAACTTCTTACTGATTTTATTGAAATTTGATCAATTTTAATAAATCTTAATTAAACTGTGAAGAAAAGAAAACGTAAATTTTCCATGAGAACATTTATTTACCAGTTTTACACTCTTATCAATTTCCCAGAACCAGAATACCCACCAACAGACCTGGAATTTGAAAATGTTACATCAAGCAAAATTACTGTAACCTGGAAAGCAGCGGAACCTTTTTACACAAACGGTGATATAACTAATTATGTGATTGGATACGAAATCTTTACAAAGAATAGAAAGAGAAGAGATGTGTTGATGGAACTTGTGCCCTTTACTGGCACCGATGGTTCATATACATTAGATAATTTGGCAGAAATAAAACTATACAATATGGGTAAATATTCTTTATAGTCATTATATCTATCAAACTTTATAATGTGAGAAATGCTTTTACTTTTGTTGAAAATAAGGATTATCAACTAATAACAAATTTCCCTTCTGACAACAAATTATTGAGTTTTGACATATTCCCAATTGTTTTTAGCTTACTTGTACATATCCCAATGAGAGATTATTAAACAATTGCATAACTGTTTTTAGTTGCTTTTTCATTTACATATCAACGAAATCGACAAATATATTGAACATTTCTGAAACTTAACTTTAAACCTAAAATTCAGGCATTCTTGAACTAAAAACATCATTTTAGTGAGTAATCACTTACACATTGTACGTACTTGATATTTTCTTTACAAGGTTGCAACTGAGAACGCCGCCGGCATGGGAGTTCATTCAGACACCATCCTTGTTACAACTGAGCCAGGTAGGGGCTTTGATTTGCATTGAAAATTGATTAATGACGTATCAAAGGTACAAATGAAATTGTTTTGAATTTCATTTTATATCAGGCACATGGCTCAACATGGAAAGCAGACAGCTTTATTAATAGAATAAAAACAGTTGTATATGTATATGTATTACATTATGTATTTCGTAATGTTTTTCTTTCCTTTCTTTGAACATGTTAGATAATTCATTTTAATCTCATTAATCTCATTAAAGTGAGTTCCGTGCCTACGCGTTTTTTCATTGTTACTTTGTATCCTTCTAATCTTGCATATAGTACACCTCTTATCAATATTCATAAAGCTGGATCAATATTTATAAAGCTGGATCAATATTCATAAAGCTGGATCAATATTTATAAAGCTGGATTACTGAATAACTGACATTTATATTTGTTTTGTTCCATTTCCATAGTATTGCGCTTTTTAAATTAAAACATTATTGAAGTTGCTTGCCTTGTTGTACAAATCTGTCACATTTTCGCAGCATTCTGCTTGTTTAGATTCTTCATTACTGCTGGATTAATGCGTGGTGGAATCCGTTTACGCAATCCTGAGATTACACAAAACTATTTATATAGTATTCTATTATATCTGACGGTTTTCGTGCCTTCGTTGTTATAGCAGTGTATATCCAAATATTACCTTTAATATTACCTTAAACTGTTTCCGTGAAAAATACCTATATTCAAGCTTCTTTGAGCATTCTGTAAATAGAAGTAACATTTTCTTAAGAATTAGAATAATCTTGTCTTTAAAATGATGAGCTTACTTCAGAAAACGGATCTTTACTACCCATATATTGTTGTATCTTATTTTGCATAATTGTTTACGGTTCACGCGGTATCTCCCTGTTTAGTTGCTGCAATTCTATCTAATTGAAAGAAAGTCATTCCCGAAGGAAAGATATATGATAATCATTATGGTAGATAACACGATAAAGTAACTTGTTTATGATATTTTCTTTTACATTTCAATCACCATGGATGAACTTCTAGGCAACAGCTTTGACAGTGTCGCACTTGTTGTCTCGATATCAATTGTTGGAGCTATTGTACTAGCCATTCTTATCGTACTGCTTGTCACGCGGTTAGTAATGATTAATTGTGTTATTCACTGTATTAGTTGAAATTCGAAACTGCGGGAACCAAAATGCAAATACACAGTGGCTAGAATGGATCACAAAGAAAATGAATCGTGTAAAATCTGTAATGTATTTACTCAATCTTCTAAAGGCAATTCTTTAACCCGGCAAAATGAAAAAGAATATAAATGATTTTCCAATTCCCGCCTGCATGGAGTATTGGGAATGTGATACGTTTTGTTTTTCAATATTATATGCTGGAAAGTTTCTAAGTGAATAAAGGGATTTTTTGATATAAAATTATTTGTGAAGATCCTCTAATGAGAAATGAAAGATCGTTTACGCAGTTCAGAGAAACGGCAAGTTTTAAAAGTTAATTACAAACGAGGAATTTACTAACCTCAACAAAAAAGTTCAGCACAATGCATGTTCTTTTAGATCAATAGAGAAAACAAAATTTAGAATTATGTAAATGGCATGGACCGCTAAATTATAATTGCCTATTATTATTACTCATACTTATAGAGCGTTCGCTTCTACAATTGTTTCATTTTGTATGCGTGCTATTATGAAAGTGTGATTTCATAAACATGTATTTAAATTCAGCTTAGAGCTTAAACAAAAAACGTTGTTTGCTTTTTATTCTTGCGTTTTATTGCTTGTTTGCGTTTTATTCTTGCGTTTTATTGTAGATGTTTAGGTTTTTATTACGTTTTTTGTGTGACTGCCGTCGATACTCTTAAGAGGGTAGTGACTCCTCATTTTAATAAACGTGGTTCGTAAATAGAGGACTTAAAGTAAAATCCTTAAAGCGAAACTTACTTCCGGACCCAAAAGACTCCGGCTCAAGCTCGTCTGACATCACATACTTTACTGATTTGAGAGAGAACCGTTTCTTTGATCTCCTGTGAAAGACACTAGACAAACAACTGATGATGTACAGATGTATATCCGAATATTAAGCAACAAAAAATGATTAAATGTTAAAATGCTTTTCAACTTTAATTACTTACTGGTTTAAAACTGCGTCGCTTTGCCAAATTGCATAACCCGTCATGTCATGTATATCAACTTTCTATCTCGGGAATGTAATTTGAGCAATAGCAACCTTTTAATCATTTTAATATCCTCAGCTTTTCGCCTGCTACATAATTTAAAGCAGACAGTTCAATATTCTTTTTAACACCTTCTTAACCATTTTGTTCCCGTTATTGTGCTCGTTTATATAGAAGAAATCAATTCTTTATGTAAAGATATTTTTACAATGTATATGTATTTCCAGCATGAGGAAACGATCAAAATCAGAGATATCAGCAACTGCAGACTCGTATTCTGCAAAAGGTGAGAAATATCATGCAAGTTCTACTTACTGTTAGTTTTCTCTTATAAAGGTGGAGTGAAAGTATGATTTCTTTAGGTGCTTCACTTTTCTTTGTGATTAATCTTCATTAAATAGGATAAGTATATTTGATGTAGAGTAATATTTGAACAATAAACTTTGGATGATGTATATGCTTGATTCCAGATTATGTTGACTAACTACTTTATCAAATAACAGATCAGATCTATGTTCTTATATCGGTTAAAGATATGTTGTTTAAGTACAGACGAACTTTGCATGATATATTTAGAATGATTGATTGCTCCACAAAATTTTGAATAAAATTGTAAAATCTTTATATCAATTGTCGAGCTATGAAGACTCATTCGTCGGTCTTCTCTCAACTTTCTCTGGTGAAAACAAAAGATATTACCGAGGCGAAAAGCTAAGGATATTAAAATGATTAAAAAGTTGATATTGCTCAAATTGCATTACCGAGATCAAAAGTTTAAATACATGACATGACGGGAATATGCAATGGTCAAGGAGTCATGCTCGTGTACGTTCGTTTCATTGATTGTGTCCTTGAGCAAGACACTTTACTATATTTGGTCCAGTACACTCAAATGTAAAATGAGTACCAGCTCTGCTCTGCTGGGAAGTTAACCTGCGATGGATTGGCGGTCTTTCTATCGGAAACCATGTACTCTCATCTGCTTATGCCAAGGAAATCGGGGATAAGCACCGCTCTGATGAGCCTTCATTGCTCTAGTAAGGATTTAACTTAACTCCACCAGCACCGGTATATAAGTAGATTAATAAAATGTATAATTACACAATACAGGAGTTTGGCTCGTAGTCAAGTTTTAATCCCCCTTTCTCTCTCTCCCCCTCAGGATAACTAAATAAAACTCTAAATTCTGTATCAAACAGTATGTTTATTATTCCTTGTCACACAGCTTTATCTAAACCTAGTCCATCAGATGTACTTGGCATGACAGGTGCTACGAATAGTGCATATCGTAAAGATCCAGAATCGGATAAGCAAGACGGAGGTATTTACGAGAATACTGCTGATGCACTACCTTTACCTATCAAAGTGGTGGATTTTGTTCAGTATGTGAAACAAAGACAAGCCGGAGGGAACGGCAGTCTGCATACTGAATTTGCCGTAAGTTTCGTAGGATATTTGTGTGATGTGCCCTGCCCTTTATTTTATATTACGAAACGGAATGTAATTACCCAAGCTTCTTCTTCTGAAGAGACAAAGAACTAAAACAATTAAAAGCCTAATTATCCTTATATTAAATTAATTATATATTGGCCATAGGATATCAATCAGATTACACTCCATAATGTTTCTTAGATAAAGTTCAAACACCATTTTCTTCTGCTAGTTTTAAAGACAAAAGTTTTCTTTCAGTGGCATAATTGTGAGATTTGTATTTTGTACATATATTTTATTATGTTTTCTTATGTGCTTACGTCATACTCGAAACTATAAACTGAAAATAGCTCCCGCAAACTTTCTACACTTACTGCTGTAATGAATTGCATTATTTTTAAAGAAACTATTTCTTTGAGTCCTATCCCAATGGGAATTTGCTGTTAAAATAAAATAAAATGTCACAGGTATTTACAGGCAGCAAGTGATGTTAACAGGCGCGTGAGTCTCTAATCAAGATCATATGATGTAGCTAGCTATATTGATTGTACCTTATGTTCAATGTGGTTTAAAAAACGTATGGTACAAAAGAAAAGAAATAAGACAATTCATGATATCGCAAACGTTACATGTAAGCTGTGCAATATGAAGCAACTTGATTGGGTGATGGTATTCGAATAATTAATTTACTTATAGGGGCTTAGTGAATTTTGTTACAAATTACGTACAATTCATTCGGTATGTTTTGTTGCGAGTGGAAAAATAGGTTCCGAAATTATATTCAAACATCATGCTATCAGTAATTAATAACTATTTCTCATAGAGTTTTTCTAGTTGATTGATTCTAGTTTAACCAAATATATGTTGGAAGACGTGCATGATAGAATAGCCTACTCAGCCTCCTACAACCGAAAACAGACGACTCTTAAGAATAATATTTTGTATTTTATTAGTGCTGGTGCGTTACTTGAAACTAATAAATTAATTTTCATTATCTTACCATAGACATTGCCCGCTGGACAGACAGCCGAATGGGCAGTGGCAGAAGATTTCATACATAAGAAGAAAAACCGCTTCAAAAACATTATTCCTTGTAAGTTCATTTTTAAGTACGAGAATGTCATTAACTAACGTTTCATTTACGCTTTTCAGAACTTGCTTTACAATGCATTAACAGGAACCGTATAAAGAATTTAATTTAGGTTAATGTCCTATCAGTCTTAATATAAATTTGAGAGAAATACATGAAATCGCATGAAGAACCGTGTGCGGCCGAGGAAGAAATGAAAACAAATTAAATAATTGTCTTCAATTCGATAAAATTATTTAAATGAACTAAATTGGAAATATCTGGGATCCACAAGTGTTTTGATATATCTCACAATATTGGAAAATATTTTCAGTATGACTTCATTATAAAGTAATGTAAGAACACGTATATATCAGATATAAGAATTTTAATAACATTATGTGCAAGTATATAAAGCATGCAAAACGTAGTACTTTTAGCATACATTCCATATTTGCACATAATGCATTATTTTACAATAAAGTAAGTATTATGTGCTTATTTACATCAATCATATTTGATGCATTAAAATAATTTATAATGTTAAATTAATATTTCATAAAAAAGATTATCTCTTTGTTACACAGATGACCATGCATTGATAAAACTGAGAGGAGACGAAGCCAACGATTACATAAACGCAACCTTTATAAAAGTAAGTTCAAATACATATGCAAATTTCAAAGCAAATGTGCTTGTTTGATACGTTTGTTGTAGAGTCCTCAAAATTCTCTTCTCCCAATTTATATTTCGACTGCATTTCAAATAATTTTATATCACAATATCTTGCAGAAGTTGGTTTTATGATTTTAAACAGTAAATAAAAAGCAGATGTAAAATCACCGCTTATTTATTGGGGCTGTTTAATTTTCTTAATTAGGTTGACTTATTCCCATTTTCTTAAGTTAGTTGACTTATTCCCATTGCATTGTAAACTAAGACTTTTTAACAATTAGAACATAGAACTACATGACGTTGAAAAGTACTTGAAATTGATTGAGCGGAATTTATTTTTGTATTGTCGTGTCTGTCGTTTATCAACAACAAAGCAAAACAACGAATACAAAACCTAACGATGTACTCTGGAAAGAAATAAACGGGTGTCTGCTCACACAAAATTGTAATTTTTGTTTGATATTTTCTACCCTTTTGATTTCCTTGGCGAATAAGTCAATAATATTTTGCTTGAATCAAATCATAACGTCACCTTGTAATTTTGCCAGAAGAAAAATGACTTTAAACCTTTCCCAAGTAATGATTTCATTGATATTTGAGATCTTCTCCTTCGGACCTCCTAAGTCCTAATTTCAGCCCCAACATTTAACATCAGAATTTACAACTTTTAGAACATTTTAATGAATGTCTTTTTACCACAGAATATTTGCAGCCTAGATGTTTGTCAAACGACAGACTAAAAAAAAATGAAGTATGCTAAGTATGCACATTATTATTTTCCAAACAGCGTATATAACATTTTCCATATTAGCTGTTTGAAAAACAGGAACCGAGAACAGGATTTCAATATATTATTTGTTGTAAGTACAGCGAATGGCCGTATATTGGAAGTATGAGATTACCATTTCTTCAAAATCAAAACCTTCCTACACCTATAAAAATAAATAAAATTGTTCTATAACCTTTTCAATCTTTATATCAAATTTGTGATTTACGTATTTTTCTTTAGGATACCCAAGACGAAAACTCTTTTCTTGCTGCTCAAGGTTAGTGCAAATATTTCGCGTATTTGTGAATATGTCTCGAATTGAGCTTGCAGTTTGTAGAAATTATTTTTACCATTACATAAAGCACACCTACATGGTAAAAATCTGTATGATGAGTGTTGAAGTAGATATGGAGGGTTATCAAAATTAATGTTTTTTTGTCGTTAAAACATCATTGAGAAAACATTCTAAAAGTATTTTATCTCAATTATTTTGATAAATATTTCAAGACAAGCAGAGTAATATTTGTATAATTTGACAGCTCCGAACGTGACTTCGATGAACGATTTTTGGAGACTTATCTGGCAAGAAAATATTAAAGATATCGTTATGCTCACCAACTTGGTCGAAAATGGCAAGGTAATTTCAATAACTCAATTTTTGCAACTTTATATTCTATTATTTAAGGTTATCCATACTTTAAATAGCATGGAGCAAATTGCTATGATAAAATAATCTTCTTCACATATTTCATGATTATGGGAAATTTAAAAGCAGTAAAGTATTCATTCTTATAAATACGTTTTATATCGCGCACAATTTAAAAAAGACAGTATTTTTTACCTGCATCGACTGACACCAAAGTAATTGTATGCAAGACTAAGTCTTATAATTTTGTCATTATTTATTTGAAATATTCCTGTCCTGTAAAATACAATATTCATAACATATTTACATTGCTTCAATTTTATCGTACATTTTGAACATTTTCATTTCCATTTGCCTTATGTTTACGATTATGCCATTTGAATTCGTGCAATCGGTATATATGTGCAAAACGTGCAAGAGAATGATGAATATGTTTTCAAGGTAAAACATGTATTTGTCGAACTTCTACGAGTAGCAATTAAGGATACAGAAGTCAAACTTCAAGATTCAATGTTTTGTTAGGGTCCTCCTTCTCTTCAGCTATCCACAATTACATCTTAAGTACCGGTATTTTCTTCAGAATCGTTGCACAATGTACTGGCCTGAATTTGAAGGGGAGACCATATTATCTGGACAGATTAAAGTCAAAATGGTGAAGGAGAAAACATTTTCAGAATACGTACAGAGAAACTTAAAGATCGAGATGGTACGTAATGCACTAAATTTTGGAAATTTCATTGTTCTTGTTTGAATAAATTGAAATCGTTCTGTCATCTTACAAAATTTTGATCAATACGTATAAATGCTACATGTTAAATGTTAGGATAAACCTAATTTTAATTATTTTAGGTTTGCCTTGCAGCTGTGAATTTTTAGCAATGTATTTTTTATGTATTTACGTAGTTGATTCGCGTATTTTGCTTCATTCTATAGTTCCCTTATCCTTTAATCCCAACAGGGAGACGACTTTCCTTCTCACAGTGTTTGCCAATACCACTACGTGACTTGGCCAGATATGGGTGCTCCTAACGCTGCTTCGCTTTACAACTTCCTCCAAACCGTAAAGAGAAATGTTACAAGAAAAGAACAGATGTCACAGAAACACATCCCACTACTTGTTCATTGCAGGTATGCTATTGTGATGAACATGGAAAGTAATATCATTTCTTAAGTTTTCGTTTTCTGACAATCATGTACATTAAAAGAATTGCAATTTATGAGAGAGAAGCTTATTTCGCAATTTATTTTTGAAGAAAAAAGAAATCATCAAACAAAAGCCTGTCAAAATATTTTAGCAAAGACGATAAAATAACATTTATCCTTACTGATAACACTTAACTATTAAGACTAAGTTGCAAAACCCTTATGGTGCAAACAGCACGCAATGGAACACAGCAATACGCTACAGAATAAGAACATTCTGAGTGACACAGTAACGCGGGAAAATAGTTCTTAACAAAATGGGAGTTACACAAAATAGAAAATCAACCAACATACTATTGAGACTAAACTCCTCGAGTTTATGGTAAAATAAAGGTGGAAACATGTTTTGAAGGTAAAACATAAATGCCATGTAAACGTCAAATAAGAAAATATCAAAAATGTTGTGAGGAACCTAAGGCTTCTGTGCTCTTCACCATAAAATGAAATATTTTCCAAAATAATGGCATGCCCAGTGCAGTAGACCAATTAACTAAAAAAATGCGAGTGTATTATTGAAGAATGTTTTAAGGCTCATTATGAGTTGCTGTACTTTTTTTATTTTTTTCTTGGAAATTGTATGTTATTTCCATTTTAGTGCTGGTGTTGGCAGAACAGGAACTTTTATTGCCCTTTACCATTTACTGGACATCATGAAAACTGAACGTAAGTAGATATATTTGCATTCGTGAAGAAAATGAGAAAAGAAAGAATCAACATGGTACAGACTAAAGTAAGAGAGCATTTTGTTTTCATTTATTTGTTTTATACTTTGTGTTTGTTCTATATTTGACTAGTTCGTAGAATATATTTGGAAGATACAGGTCTGTACTGTTTAGAAGGTATACAATATACTGTAGTTGAATTTGTATCGTGTTGCTTCCAAGGTTTTGTATAAAAGAAATTTATCTTAAAAGATTAAAATTATTTTTACATTTAATTTGATTTGAAAAAATTGAAAAAAGTTATATAGTAACAGCAAGTTATGAAATAAATATGTAAACAATAAAGTTAGCACTGTAGTTCTTATAGCAATAATACCTGGGATTATTAACCCAATATTGGATTGAGGCCGTGTTTCCGAATATCACTAAAGGCAAACAATAAAACACACTCATTATTGGGAATTATAGTGATTGACATGTTAAAGGTAACTGCGCAAACGCTGTTTGTGCAACAGAGTAAATTATTTTCAACTTGGAAAAGCATCTGTTCTCAACTTTATGATTCGTATTGGACGAGATTTGTTAAACATATAATTCATTATATAATTTGTTTTAGTAAAATAGCTTTTCCGCCTGAACATTTTACGTGTGTTTCCTATCCTTGTGAATTCATTTGACAACTGATCTCCTTAAATCGAAATTGACCTTAATACCTAAGCTTCTTTTATATTATTCACTTTTTTTCGATAACGTTAAATAATGGTAATATACTTGTAACATCATTGAATCTTCTTACAGGGCATAACTGTTTGGTCAATTTTAAGTAACGTCAATGCGTATGGATCCCTTCGTATCTTTGACGATTTTATTATTTAGAATGTGTTTTTTTTTTTCCAAATTCATCTCTCCAGGTTCAGTATGTCTTTCTCCATGAAGCATTAGTGTACGGTCACGTGGTACAGCAACATCGTATTCCGAGAGTACATTCATGGAGTCTTATAGAAGACTTATATCAGAAAATGAGAAAATACTAGGAAGTTATATCTTGAGGAGGAATTTGAGGTAATCGATTAATGAATGAAAAATATGATTTTTTTCTTTGTTTTATACTGCAAGTGTATTTCACCCGTAGCATGTGTACGATATATTTATTCCGTAAGGAATTACAACTTATAAGACATAAATTTCTGTTTCCTTTAATAAATCTTTAATATAAGAATGTTATATATCTGATTTCTTATTTTTAGCTCCTTAATGACATCAGTCCTCGGTGTAACCCAGAAAAGTCAATGACGTTAAAAATGGAGAAAATATGCAGAAGGTCAGGAACAAGAAGTACATAGCTTGTAAGTTATGTTATGTATATTGTTTGTAATAGTAAGCTACAGTGAAAGCATGCAACAATCGCCTGCATGCAATAATCGCCTGGCTACAAATTTGAGAGAAATATGAGTATAAACTGCAGAAAAATAAGGGAAGAATTTTTGGAAATAGATATGTTAATCAAATACACAATATAGAAGGTGCATAATAACAACACCATTTAGAGAAATGAGGTAAACACCACACTTTACAAGCATTGTTTGTCCTTTGCCTTGTTTGAAAATGTTTCAGGTTCATTATGCATGTTGAAAATATGTACGTACGTTAATCAATCTATTACGGCAAAAGTCAATTACTAATTGTAAGAAATGTAGTTTAATTGTCTACTCGATTATCGAAACATATCAGTTTCTATTCTGCTCTGTTTTTGAATTCAGTGAAAGAAAACCGGCCGTTCCTTTCAACAGTAGCAGCAAAAGGAGGTACCCAATTTATCAACGCATCACTCATACATGTAAGTGTACTCTGGTGGTGTTATTATTGCTCGGACATGTTATTATATATTTTCACAACAATTATAAATCACGCAATCGAATGCCAGCCAATTGAAATGCCAGCATCGCAACCTTTATTTTGAAAATGCACATTCCTCTTGGCAAGATATTGAGTATTATCACGGTCTGAAAGCCTTATGTAATTTCAATATCAATTAGATGAAGGTGATGTTGGAATCTAACAACAATACAATAGGAACATTTTTGTACAAGAATCTTTTGACCGATACAAGATTTTATTTCTTCTTTCGAAATGTTGTCAGCCTTCAATCAATTGTGTAAAAAAATAAGATATACATCGACTTTGCCCAATCTCGTGATTCTTAACTAGGACATAATGTTTTGAGAATGTGACCTCCTCTACCTAGTTACGGATGCTACTGTAGTTATTTCAGCAATAAGTGAAAGCAGTACAATGCTACCTTCCTGTTATAACATATGATTGAAAAGAGAAAACAATATTCCTAAAACAAGTAATTCATGATCTATCATAATCTGATCATTTTACTAATCTTTCCAGAGAAGAAAATTGATATGCAATTTATTTTCATGTCTGGTAACATTTAATTTGATAGTCTGTGGACGAGAAGTACGGTCTGATTGTCACTCAGCATCCCATGTTGAATAATGTGGAGGACTTTTGGTCGCTGGTTTATGACTGGAAATGTTGCGCAATCGTTATGCTTAGTGATTTGAATTGTACATTCGAGGTATGTTATTTTCAAATTACTCTCTATAAGTGAGTGTCAAATTGTTCCTGCTTGGTATACTTATGAGGACTTATGTTTGCTAGTGTAAACACATAATCGACTGCTATTATGTTGCCATTATGTTACTGAAGCAACCGATGATGGTAATTTCTCTGTTCCAACTTCGATGCCAATTTCTGATTTCAAATTCACATACTATTAACAATCTTATCTTCCATTTGCTGTACAACTGCACACATAAAAATTGAATGTATACACCTAAAAATCCGTTGAATTATTCTCTTCTCAATTTTTGCAATGGATATTAGAGAAGATTAGTAAACTCTGTTGGTCGGGTTAAGATGATGTCAACTTCACTTTGAGTGAAATATCTGTATTCA